>JALHAQ010000027.1:1200000-1784805 GCA_023838395.1 Holcopasites calliopsidis
TATTAACAGCATTATTAATTCGAACAAATCGAATTTTAAGCAGAGGAGTGTTCGTGTATTCGTTCTTAGATAGTCGAACTTTTTCACTGTTAACCAAATAATTGAGAGGGGGTGGTGGTTAATAACGAAATTGGTGATTATTTAAATGTTACATCGCGGTGTTACAATATTACGCGCTGCATTCTTACGCAACGACTGCGCGATTTAGGATTTATTCACGAGAAGCTGAATGTTGTTACTATTAGTAAAATAGTTAGAGAGGGGTACTTGTTAAATTACAATATCTTTAATCTGTAATTACAAATTCAATTCTCCCCTGTTTGTAAAGTAAAGAAATCCGGATAAAGCATTTTGATTTGAATTTAGTTTTTTCTTCTCTTCTTGTTAATCGTGTGATCGTAATTCTTTTTAGATTGATACATTTAAAATAGTGCTCTGCGCAATGCTAATTCTTCATGGGAGGATATCAATGGGAAAACCATTGAGCGCAGAAGATGTGCAGGGTTTATTGCCACCAACCCCACAGGACAAGAACGAAACGATAGCGGCTGTCGTTCAGGATCCTGTTGTCCAGGATGCTGTGCATCTTGCCGTTAGCAATGGCTCCCTGAATGGACTTGTCGTTAAAAAGCACGTCTTCATAATGCCTGCCACCAATCCAAAAGTGGTTCGTGCAGAATACAACAAATTACAAATTATACAATCTGTTTAATCAATTTACATAAAAGAAAAAAAATTACATTTAGTTTCAATCACAAATTGTTAGCGGAATCTTTAATTTACTACTTCTTCATATCAATATATCTTGGCACTATTTTGCTGATTGAAGGTGCTCTCGAAAAGCGAACACCTTCTGGTCGTTCCCACGGAAAATTTGGAAGACGTGCGAAGAAATATCACTGAAGCCAAGCGAGAAGAGGCACAGGGGACCTCCACTCTAGAATACGAAGCATTCCTCGAAGGCGACGCAAGAGAACACTCGCTAGAGGTACACTGTAATAACTTAGCATAGACATTCCAATCAGATCTCGTCTCGCGATAAAGCAAAGCTAAAGCGTGTCAAGTCGATTATCCAAGAATACGTAGTTCTGCGAACAAATAATTTATTTGCATTTGACCAGCAAATCTTGCCAATTTCATATTTACTTCTTTCGTAAATTTCGTACAACTCGTTTTTAGAATAATGGAATTAATAGAATGTTCCGAATTAGTAGAATCGAAAAACGCTGCAACTCTTATCCTTTAACTAAATAAATTGAACTTTCTACGGTCTCGCTATGGCTTTTTGTGACTCAAGAATTAGCTCGGGGGAATTCCAACCATCGAAGAAAAACATGAATTATCCTTCAACAGTTCGATGGACCTTCTACAATATCATTTATTAAACAAATTCATCATTCTTCATTTCTACGATTTCTAGAGAAGTGAAAACGTTTCGGCAGAGCAAAATACGAGAATATCGACGTCATCGAACGAGAAGCGCAAGAGCGAAACCGAATTCTTGGAAGATGCCGTTGATCACGGAGTGGCAATACCGGAAGACTCTTCTTCCAAAAAGGTGGCTGTTCCCATTGTCGCTGTCATCGATCCCTCCAACGCTGAAAAGGGAACAGTGAACAGTCCGATTGTGGCTATTTTGCCCAATCAAGTGAACAGCGAGGCCTTGAACAATCAGGTGCAATTCTTGAAGGATAATGGTGACAAGATCCAGAAGAAGGCTCAAGATTTCGTTGATCAAAACTCGATCACTGTTAATCCAGATTATTGGAAATCATCAACGCCGTCACAGGTAAATTCAATACAATAAAGTAGAATTACAATACATTACATAATAATAATAATAATAATAATAATAATAATAATAATAATAATAGAAAATTCTAAATAAGAATACAGTTGAAACGAGTAAAATGCAAAAGATACACAAATTATGAAAGTAATTTCGAAATACTTTAGATAACCGTTCTAATAAATAATTACAATAGGCTGACTTTCGCTCGCAGCAATCTACAATACTTCTCTCTGCACGAGTATAATAGAGATCCTAGGAATTACAAGAATTCCATTTGTAACAATAATAAAAGAAGAAAGATAAATGAACACAGATGGCAGAGTATTTTTCTTCCACTTTCAGATCACCGTTGCCTCATCGTTGAATCAAGGAAATGTTCCAATGTCTTTGTTCGCGAACCAGGAAGCACCAACGTTGGTCACGCAGGAAGTGTTCTTGACTCCAGTAATGATACCGCGATGGCAGATGTTCGCGTCATCCTCGCAGGACGAGCCGGCGGATTATTCGAAAGAAACAGGTGACATGGACGTTGCTGAAGATATTATATTTAGGCCCCTGTTTAAATATCGACAGGAATCGCAGCAGCGGTCTAAATACTATGACGACAGCAATCGAAGATACAGTTACGGTTATTCCAGCTATTATCCGAGACGTACTTATTTTTACAGACCTCGATACGACGATTATTAAAAACGTGGTGGATTAGGGAAAGCAAAGGGAGAGAGCGAAACGTGATTTGTACTTGGATAGATGATTATGGGAGACATTGCGCTGTAACATAGATATCGCTTAATCATTATACACTTGTATTGAAAATAAATTTCTTCTTGGATTCGCGACGAGTTTGATTCATTATGTGAAAAATTATAGGGTGAAATCAATGTTCTATTATAATAATTCCATTTCGCGTATAAATCGCAGTGCATTAAAAAACAAGAGTAATAAATTGCTTCAGAATTTTATACTGGTGGTTTAAAAATTGTAATACGTCAGATAATACTTTTATTTTCACCTGTCAGGAAAGTAGGGATTTGAACGTGAATAAAATTTAACAGCTTCTGTTTATTTATGGAAAGGTAGTTCCCTTTTCTTGCACTAAAAAATTGGAGAAATTCCCTGCTAGTATTTTTTTTTTAGTGAATACATAAAAGCTTTTATTTAATCATTCACGGTCTTCGCGATGATAGCTACCTTAAGGCTATCAGGACTATTAGAACTTTATAATTGATGACAAGGTCATCAGGGAGTGAACATCTCAATGGCGTCGTTGCTATTTCCGGAACATTTGCCAATGTTTATCTCCTTGAGAAAGAATCTACAATAATTAAAGACACTACAACAATTCATATAGAATCAGAAAGTTAAAAGTTTGTTTAGTGACATCAATCTCTGTGTGTAAACAAAAAATTAATAAAACGCTATTCATTTCTATGAAAAGATTCTTGAACTTGAATCGTTTGGCATAGAAAAAAAGTCGTGATTATTTCTATCATCCGCTACATCATCGATCGATACGATTGACATTTGACCTCGACCTACAGTAAAGGAAAAATTGCAAACGTGAATATTGTACTTTTACCATATCCCGTGCATGCGTTCCGTCATGAAGATTGATGTAACTTCAAAGACGAACGAAGTGCAATAAGATTCTAAGTAATCGAATTAAATTAAACTCCACCTTAAATAAAATTGAATTAAAATGAATGTCTTTTTGAATCAAATTAAATTTCTACCGCCTGATCGAATTTAGATTCACTGCAGGAGATGATTAGCGATGGACGAGATAGTCAAAGTTGTTCGAGGAACGTTCGTAAACCAGTTTCCTACGAATGAATCGCGTCGGACATCTCATAGATTCGAATTAACGCGACATCGTTAATGACTGTAGGCGAAATGGTTAGTCATTTATTAAATCGTTCATTCATTCCTCGAACATGTCGAGCAGATGTTTGTAGAGGGTGTGCTTTTAATATTTTATGATCACCGAGTTTAACACGTTTAACACCTGTGAAACACGTACTGACTAATTTCGGGAGAATCTCGAGCAAATTTTAGATATCTCCCCTGTTTAGATTTCCTTACTGGAGATCACTAACAATAATTTAGATATATTAAAATATATGAAGGGTGGAATATTTTTGTTTATCTGGAATTTAGATTGATTACGATTTCCTCGATTTTCTGTCGACGTAGAAACAACCGGAAGTGGTTGTCAAGAAGCACTGCGGTTTCCCTCCTCAAATACATTGCGTATATGTATAATATCGTGTATCTAGAAAATTATATGCTCAATAAAAATGCGAAAATGTTCTAAATGAAAATCACATATGTCAATTAAAAAAAAGAAAAGTATGACCGAGCAATTTATAAACTATATCACTATCAGTTCACACAGAATGAAAGGTCGAGCAAGGAAAGTTTCCACGTGATAATGCACATTTCATGTACTACGAATTTCTATTGTAATACAATAAATTGTAAGAATATGTAAATACATTTAAATATAATACATGAATTTTCAAGACATACATTTATACATCATGTTTTCCAAATGTTCTAAGCTTTCAGTCGTGGTTAAAAATCATTCGAACCCCAGTTAATTGTGAAAAATCTTGAAGCATTTCATCGTTGTCCATGCGAGAGCCACGGAAACAATTACTCAAGGTGTCCTCGTGCTTTCGCGTGGAAAGCCAAGCCTGTTCGAACGAAGAAAAGGAGCAACAAAAAGCCCTCTCTCCCTTCCTTTTTCTTCACAATCGTTCGGAAAAAGGTGACTCACATCTAAACTGGAAGCTTACACTACACCTTCTCCTCGCTCTTTGTGCACAGTGTGCAAAGCAGAAGCTTTTAATCGCGTTCCCTCGAGATCGTAAACGCGGCACGTGTACATATATAACCGATGCTCGGCCAATCTATTCCCTCAATCGCGATCTAAGCTTGAAGGGGAACGGAAACCGCTTCTGTGGCGTTGCCAATATCTTGCTAGAAGGAACGTTTTAATCAGCGCGTTATGTGGGCCGGACTTTTGGTAAGCTGGTCTTCGCGTTAATACGTTGTTCATTATTAATAAAACAATTATTCGTTCAACATTCTCTAAGCCATTTACTTTTCGTGTACATCGGGGTGAATTAAATTGAAAAGAAACTCGCGATCCGATTTAGCTGGGTGTTTGCAAACGTTTCAAATTTGAAGATTCTTATGTGGGTGTTTGATGATTATTGCAACGATGGGATTAAAGTGATTTGGTAATGAGAACTTTTTGGGGGCAGTTCTTGCGGCGAGAAGCTGTGATGATTTCGACTTCGGTAACAGTAACAAAACTTTTGTGGTAAAGTGTTGAAATAATGTTACTTAGTCATTTCACAGGAGAACGTTATACAAACATGATAATAATTGTTTTTATTGTTGGTAACAATAAGATTTGTGCCTCGAGAAACGTAAATGGAATGAGGATAGTTTTATAATTGCAACGTTTGTTAATAATTTCTTACATTTATGCCGCTTCAGATTCTCTGTTTACTGGCATCATTCGATGTGAATGCTGCAAGAAGACCGCCCAACGGAGAGTCTTCTCTAGAGCGATCTGATTCCACTGTATCCAGATTGAAGAGTACAGAAGAGGCGCCGGCAAGACTTCCAAGGAAATTCAGGGGAAACAGTCGTACCCGCAGATTGCACATAGAGAACCAACATGGATTCGATGGGAAAGTGGAGAAAATTCAAATCAATTCCGAGGGGGATCTACCTGGCGTCAGAGCGTACGGAATGCAGAAAAAGCGTCAGTTAAATAATGGTCGCATCGAAGCGATAACGGATAAGCAAATGGTGAAAGAAATTATTCAAAGAGTCACACGTTCGGTATGTAAACAAAAGGAAAATAATCCTATCAGTAGCATCATTTTTTAACCAATTTATACATTTAATCTATCCTAAGGAATATCCTAAGGAAAATCATTAAGAAAAATATTAATATAATCTAAAGTTAAATCGTTTTTAGTACGAGACGCTTCCGAAAATTGCATCATTACCTGATTTTTGTATAATTACCAAAAATTGCGTTCGTTTTTAAATGCATTCACTTTTATATCATCTACTCCACTTGGGAATATATTTTTTAAATAATTGCAGATCGAGGCCTACGGAAAAAACAAAGAGCAGGTGCAAACGAACGGCCACATCGAGAGAGTACTACCTTTAACATTCCCATCCAGGTCCGAAGCTCCATTATTACAAAGCAGAGTATCCAGATCTATCGAGGCGGAATCGAAGCAAAAGGAGGGCCTGGAAGATCTGGATGGCCAGGACTCGAAGGTCTTCAGACCGTTGTTCGTCTACAGACAAGAAGCCGCTAAAAAGCAGCATAAAGCAAGGAATGAGATGGACAGACCTTGCAGAAACTGCCGTCCCGTTTTCTGAAGTCGTATCCGCTTCTATTTTTTCTTTTTTTTTTTTTTTAAATAGCCTGAAACAACGTTGAGATGCAATAAAGCAATGACAGGCTGCTTTACAAGAGATGTGTATGCAAACGAGACAAGATTGAACGGTGAAGTGTGTTTGCGTTGCGTTACGATGGATCCTTGAGGACGCGTAATTACCATAATAATTAACCGGCTGAGTCAGCGCCGATTTGTGCCATAGAAGGAGAAGAAAGCGGCTCTGGAATCTCCCTTGCAGTTGGTGATCGAAAGCGTGATAAATAAACGGCTGATGACAAGTGGAAACGGAAAGTACAATATCATTGAAATACCAAATAGTATTACGATTAGCGAGCAAACGAGACGAGCTTCTTTTCTTTTGTAATTAGTTTATTAATGATCAACTGTTACGATAGATCAGTAGGATAGATTGGGTAACGATGTGCATTATTGTATCGTGCGCAATTTCGATGTGAAGAAAATAAATTAGGGGGTTGAGTATTAGAAGTTGAGAATTATGCTCTTTCCTCTTTTTAGTACAATAATAAATACATTTTGTGATTTATCTGGACTTTAATTAAGATCGAACAAAATTGTCTCTATATGTATACCTAATGTTTATCTGCTTCTTTTGTCTGGACTATTTCGTTCACGTTGTATATCAAGCCGAAATGAAAACAGATGAAAAATTGTGATAGCCCTTATCCGCCCTATCATGTTTGTAACGTGTCGTCCAACTTTTGTCCTGTTTTAACAAATTTAGAATGAGACGTATCGACTGCAAATTAACTTACATTGAACGTCCTTTGTGAAAACAAAAAGCATTTTCTACGGAATATCTAGCTTAGCTCTATTGAAAAAAGATCGACATGAACAGCTCGAAGAGAACGATCACGCAATTAACCACCAAACGCCCAATAGATTTGAACAACCATATCGAATTAGTGGAAGCAAAAGAAGAAAAGGGAAAGGACAAAGTAGAAAATAGGTAGTTGAATCATTTTGAAGAGCACCAAATTAATGCGGCGGTTAAAAAGTGATAGTAAACTGTTTGTACCCTTTCAGACGAAAATCTCGCAAAAAGTCAGTGATTTTTCATTCGTTGTCTTTAGTAGTTTTGCACGTACTGGATTGGTTGCTTTTAATTATTCTCCTACCCTTCATAATCTGGCAATGGATCTCTGCCAATGATCGTTTCAAAGTAATCCTGAAGGCGATCGTGGAAGTGAGCTCAAATGTTTCGTAATGTTAAAGAAAAAGAAATAATTAGTCAAATAAAATCAGTAATTAACATTTATTTGAATTGATTCAGGTCTCATTGGAGCTGATCATGTGGGTAATCTTCGCTGGTGTATCTATTGTAATGACCACCACGTTCGTTATGGAAGACTTTTACTTTGGAAAAAGCGATCACGAGAAATTGAAGCAGTTAACGAACACGCGAAAGGGGTCTGTGTTAAACAATAACGAGGCGCAAAGCGTTTTAAAGGAGCATACCGAAGGAGCATCCTGAGAATGGGCATCGATTTTTTTATAACTTTCTGCACTTTTCTATATCTTTTCCCTATTTTTGTAAGTCGTGTATTTTATTGCCCCCATTTTTAGGAAAATACAGATATTGTGCGGCAAGCAATGCGATCACTCTTTCTTTTTCGTTGATATTTACGAGTACTCAGACTTCTAAGCAGATAATAGATAATCGCCCAATTAATCAGAAAGATAGATCAGACAAATCGTAGTGGAAGGAATTCTTTGCAGGAAACTCCGTACAGTACGGAAGTATTCAAACTATTCAGAAAGGGCTAGAAAGTTAAGCCATTATCAGAACCATTGGACATATGTATATGTATAAAGACTTGCGGTGTTACCTTCCTCAAAACCATGTGTTATTCTCGTAAGTCTTAACTCTTCCCAATTACCATGGAGAGAGCCAACAAAAACGCTATCGCGTTCGCAAAGAGCAATGTCTACTCACAAATTTTCAATTTTGCAATATTTTCATTATTTCAAGTCGAAATTCATTCGAATTTAAAAGGAAAAATAACTTGTTTCAAGTTCTTCAGGTCTTGCTAACAGCGTCGTCTCAAGGGCAAATCCTTAATCCACGCAACGACCTTGCCTCTGGCGAACAATTTCCCAGCAATGCAATGGAATCGACGATGCAAACGAAAGAGCAAAGTACATTGAACACCATTGGTACAACATCCAGAAAATATTATAGAACCTCGAGAAACCTGAAGGGGAAAACTAGTCCATTAGACGCATGAAGCTCGCAGTCTTCAAGATGCTGGCTGCAAACGTCCAATTTCTAATAGAGAACATCGAGGAAAGCGATGTCACCTCTTTACTGTTGCCATTATTCTCTGAAAACAGTGGGGCCAATTTGGAAAGTAGAGCTGTAAATGATACGCATTCTGATTCGTTCACTACTGATCATCTTCGGTTGGAGGAAAATTCGGAGATACCTGTGGCTGAAGAAAATATCACGTTGAAGGATGGTTCAAGGGAAATCGATCTGTTCGAGGAAACGGGGGAAGCACATTCCACGCGATCGTATGTATGAATACATAGAAGAAATATTAATTGTTGAAATTGTAGTAGCGTATGCGATCACTAAACACTCCAGATGATCGACAATTTATTCGTAGAACAGCCACGACCTGTGGAATAAACGTGAGCTTCGTCCCTGTACGTTCTCCCACCTTTAGCTCGCGTCTACTCCGTTCTATTGTTTCTTTTAACAATCGAAGGCTATCGGTTTCGAACAAGTAAATAGTTCAATCAAATTTCGGATCCCTAAGTATCCCAAAAAATACATTTGTCAAACACAATAATGCCAGGAAATCCGCCGAACGGCCTTGAGTGATTTTTATAATGAACATCAATTGCGTAGACAAGCGACGATGCTATAATTAAAACATTCTTCACCCGATAACAAAGTTCGCCGTTGTTTGCCGACCTCTGCCACGATAGTATACTATCCGGTATAAATTATAATAATTTATGAAGATTCGGGTTTGAAATGCGTTCATTTGCAAACATGCCATCATCGGCTCGGCGACCACAGTGAGAGTTGTTGAAGAAACGACCGCCGGCGAAACAATTAGCTGGACAGCCTCTGGTTAATTGTGTTTGCCAAGTTGCGAAATTAATTCGAAGGCAGAGGAACGTGTGTACACAAAAGTGTGTGGGCATTAAAAAGCTTCGACGTCGTTCGACAGTTCCGGATATCCTATTTCTTCTATAAGTGATAATACTTCAATATTGTAAGTTTATTACGCTACACGCTGTCCTTAATCGAAGAAAACGATAAGATAGAACGCGCTAAGTTTAACGCATTGTATGCAGCGAAATATATTTACAGTAGTGATTAGGTCTTCAGTGAACGATTAAAAACGACCGTTAAAGAAATTCGGGGAAAATCGTAACTTGGGTCATCGCTTTACATAAAATTGGCAACAGTGTCTACATAAGAACAAACGATACTCGAGAGATGCTAATAATACGTTTGCTACCAGTTTTCTCCGGTAACAAAAGAAATACGTTCTTCGCAAAAAGTTACCCAGCACGTGAAATGCGTTGATCTACACAAAACCGGTTGAGGTTCCTTTCGACGTGCGTATAAGCAATTGGCCAAGAGACCATCATTTGTGCATGAACGTTACACGAGTCAGAGTTTAACGAACGGTTGTCTCCTCCGTCAGTGGTTTCCGGAATTACTCATCGAACGTGAAATATACAATATATTCCTCTGCGACGTTTTTCCCTCCTTCCTGTAATTACAATACTCCTTTGTTGGAACCACATGCGTCACATGTGATAGAAACGCGTGTATCCTGTATTCGTTCAGCCAAACAGTTTCTTCATTTTTCTTTCCAAGCGGACAGTAATAATTCTCGAACTCCATTTCTTTTTTCCGATTGCTGTTTGTGACGCTCGTTTTTGCTGTGACCTCTTTTGAAGAAAAGTGCTGACGTTGATTTCTTCTTTTTTTTTCTTTTTACAGAGAATGAAGAGGGAAATCCGCGCAGTATTGTTGCTGCTAACGCTAACCGATGCTGGCGTTTTGGGGGGAAGATTTTTTAATACAGGCTGGAATTATCAACCATCGAACCCCTTTTTCGTGCCTCCAGGACATTCGACCAACTCGCCGAAACAGTCGTTCATTCCCCCAGGACACTCATTTATACCTCCAGGACATATACGTACGCAGCCGAATTACGAGCCATCGGTGTGCCCGTTACTGGAACAATTATTTTCGTACAAAGTGTACCAGCTGAGTAACGATATAGGTAAAAGTTGTACTGCTGCGTGGGTTTGTTACGATCCGGAAACTGCCACCATGGTACGTTGCTCTTTATACATTTTCACATTACTAACACGATATACATTCCCTGTCAGCGTTGTATATTTGGATTATTTTCTACGGAGCAATTATTGTTGTGCAGCTCAAATTGTAATTCGATTGCTAAAACGTGGAATTTATACAGCAGGTGTTTTATCAATTAATTTGCAGACCATTACCTACACGGATGGACGCTCGTTAACACTTAATCTACAGTGGCAATCAAACAATAAACCACCAAACAATGGAACGCCTGGTCATTTAAACCATGGCACTGGGTACCCCAATAATAATGAACAATTTAATAAAGGAAATCTTGGACCAACCACGCCAGCGGCACCCGTTCCTACTATCAGTGCCGGAACCGCCGAACCATTACGCCAGTACGGAGGAGAAGGAATTATAGAAGCTAGGATAGCCGATGACTAAACAGTAGAGGAAAATGGCCAACTTTTTTTACGATCGTGGTCCAAATTCCTTGCAATGCCGACGTACATACATATGCAATTAAAACTACCATGCAGAGATGAATTCTATTCTATAATAAACACACAAATGTGAAACAGAAGGAAAGTAGTGGGACAGAGTGAACGTAAAAAAAATAGTTACTGTTCTCGCTGTATAAAATCTATTTTACCGCGATTACATTTATATCTGGTTGAAAAAAAAGCTCCAGCGACGCGTATACGTACAACACGAGAACTTCTTTGCACGGGACTCATGTTTCAGAAGTATCAAACTTTGTTACCTTACCCACTCGTCTCTATAAAATATAAATGAATGATACAATTTAATGAAGAAACCAATGACAAACACCTTATACTTCATACATTTATATCGGACTATAATCTTACCGTTATTGCAGGATTATTTATTAAATAATCGGCTGTGCCCGGAGTCTCGTTTAAAAGACCTTTTGTGTTTATCTTAAGATTAGGATCCTTTGCCTGCATATATTTCATGGTTCTCTTAGCAACCGCCTGAACCGTTTCAGAATTGATATAATCATCGTTGCTACTTTGTGGACATCCGCCGCTGAAACATCCATGTTAAACTCGAGAATGTAAAGCAAAATTTACAACTCAGCTTTGGTCCCAACTACATACAGATACTTCTACATAACACTCACCGAGCGAAATGATCGTAGCCCGTAATTCTTTCGTCGCATAAATAACACATCATGGCACCGCACGCGCAAATAATCTTGTTGCATCCAGACTCTTTAACGTATGGACGGCCACAACTATAGCATTTACGTACAAATGCTTCCGTCATCTTTTCTTCCAAGAATTTACGTGCTTTATCAGACTTCTCGGTGCATCCAAACGGCACATGGTTTAATTCTTTACACAATCTGCACCCAAGTAAACAGATCAGATCTAGTGTAATGTAATTTTCTTATCTTAAGAACTCAATGAATCAATGAGTCAGTTCCGTTTCTACATCCATCTTACCGACACGATTCCTTCATGCATTCGGGATTGAAGCACTTGAAGACCTTATCCTCTGGGGGAGGTATAGACGCAAAATGACAAAACGGACAAGAGACTAAGCCTTCCAAGCCGGCAGTCATCACTTCAATTTCTTGCTTCTTACGGATAAAGATGCTGAATTGCGTGGGAGGCAATATCTTTTGCAGCGTGGGAAGACTAAACTCGTCATTAGAATCTACAAAGCATGAAACACGCGGGATTCCCTGTGCCAGATTCAATTCTGTTCCCTTTATGATGCATGCGTTGCAGAATATATGGCCATCGTCGCACGTTGAGCATTTAGATGGCATGCATTCGTCGTTGTAACAGCACAAACACTCCAAGAGTTCCTTTCTTTCCTGTTAAGATGAACAAACGATTAAAATTTCTCTTACATTTTAAATCTTTAGTAACTATTCCAAGCTAACCTAAATAATTACCTTCATTCTCTTGAACTGTCTTGCCTCCTCTGCCTTTAATTTATCCACATACTCCCTGATCTGTGTTTTATGCTTTAAAAAGGCACACTCTTGCAGTAACGGAATGTCATCCGACAAACTCTTTTCCCACAAACATTTATCACGAATCGGCTCCTTATCGGGTAACATATTTTCTAACTCTTGTGCGCACAACGTTAAATTATAGTTACACTTCTTGTACACGCTCGTCAATGTTCTGGACTGCAAATTCAGAAGTGTAAGTTTTAATCTCACACTCGAGGGGCTACATGTGGAAAGGAAATTAACAAGTGTACCTTAAATGCTTTGAAATGATACCTAAGAAACTCGAGCGCGTCACTGCTTTCCGTACATTTCCTATTTTGATCTTCGAATTGCACAAACGGATCTGGAAATATAGTCACAAACTGTTTCACATCAAACGCTCTGGTATATTGCTTTTGCTGCTCCGTTACTTGCTTTCTCTTTAACTTTTCCTCTTTCGTTGGATAAGTAGGATTTTCCCATTGAGTCTTTATAAAGTCTGTTATTGCTTCAGGATCATTGTTCATTCGTTGCAAAACTTTCTTCAGGTACGTAGGATCTGCTTGGGGAAAGATGCCTAACAAGTAGTTGTAGCGACTGTTAATATCCTTGTTTACGTCCAGACTTTCTTCCTTGGAATCTATTTTATTTACGAGCAATTTCGTCTCTTGCACTATGTGATCAACTATTTCGTTCCAATGCAAACTTACAGTACCGTCTGTATCATCAGAAAATTTCTTACATATACTTCTGATGTAAGCCTCATCAATATCTGGAAATATGCTTATCAATTCTTGATACATTTCTTGAAATTGTAAAGGCAAAGTATCACTTTTCTGTTTCTTATCTTCGATGCTTGTAACAGTTAACGACGAGTTAACTTGTTTCTGTTTTGTGCCCACAGATAATCTTTTTTGGTATTGCGAAAAAGATTTTTTAACTTGTTTCTGTCTAGTATCTACAAGTTTCTTTCTTTGCAATAGCAAAGGTGAGGTACCGGTATGTATTTTCTGTTTTTCATTTGCAAGGCTTCCAGAAGTTAACAATGATCTTACCTGTTTCTTTCCAGTGCCGGAAAATGCATTACTATTACCAGCAGTACATAGCAAATGTGGTTTTTGAACAGAAAGTAATTGACGATGGAAATCTGTTGCTACGGTGATATCATTATTATCAGATTCAATTCTATCAAGCAAATTTGTATTCTCATGAGATAGTAGTGCAAATGCAAATGAATCGTTAGATTCTTTCCCTCCAACGTCTAAAGTAGCTTGCATCATAGCACTTGGTGTAGCTTCGTCCATTGAAGTACTTAAATCTGTTTCTGTTGCTGTTCGTGCTGTTGTGTTAGTCATATAAGGTGCCACAGAATCAGGACATTCCCATTTTCTATTACTTGAACTATTTTGAAATTCATCTTGCGATATGGCTGACACTGCTGTTAAATCACCTGCTATAGAAACGGAGAAATTATCTGCCAATAGCGTGTCACACTTTGTATCAGCTATGTTATTCAATTTAACAGGCAATGAGGCAAATGGACTTCTCGTGTCCTTTTTCATGTCACTGATACCATTCACTGAATTGTCAGTGTTCAATACTTCTGTCTTCCGATTGTTGCCAGCAGGCTGTAAAGTACTTTTCTTAGGAGTTACACTGCGAGAAGTTAGAAAGCTCTTTCTTATATTATTACGCATGTAAACATCAAAGTGCTCGCCTTTACCAGCTAATTTATCCCTCTTATTACATTGCATGAATGTTAAATAATCTAAGTATTTTTCCAGCATATGTTTTTTACAAGCGTCATCGCTATCGATCGAATCAGACCCAACTACATTTCTCTCAAAGAATTTCTGATTCACCGACAAATTATTTCCATGCGTCGCTGCATGTAGGCACTTAGCGTCTTTATATTTCATGGCGGTAACATATGACAACTCTGATGCAAATGAAATCGAAGAATTATTCGATGCAGCAACTCGCGTGTTTATCGGTATCTTATCAAGAAATCGTCTTTTAGACCATTTCGCTTTTGGTCTGTACTTCGGTAACATATCCCATAGAGTAAGCTCTACACGATTTTCTGCAGCTCGATTTTTGTATAAGTTATTATGTACATGTTGATAGCTGAAATTAGGTAAAAGGGAGCATATTTGACCGGCTTCTAGTTTTACTTTCTCAATCACATCATCTAACTCTGTATCGGTGGTGCAATGTGAAGAATTGTCATGATCCGATGTTAGATCATTTCTATTGTTATTCTGGTCATTATCATTTTTGGTCTTATAAAAATGTAACTCTTTACTAGTATCTATATATAAAGGTGACAGCAATCCATAATTTTCTGGAATTGTTTGTGCAAGTATGTCCATTAGATGTTCATTGCAATGTTCATTAGAATCCAATTCTTCCCACGCACTCGCCTTTTTTGCAGCGACTGTTCCAGATTCTCCGTTAAATTCTAGTTCTCGTTTTATAGGCAAAATATGATAATACATGACATCATAGAACATGGACAAAATATGATGCGTATCCATTTTATCATACGTTTCCATAAATTCTTCTCCTACGAAATCTACCTGAAATTCGGTCCAAAATTTCTTAGTAATTCGTATATTACTTTTGCGTTCAATTAATGAAATACGGTTCTCATGTTTTATATTTAAATTTCTATATATTTTTATGGGAAAAGTAATAGATAAATCACATCAATAGTTTACACAACGCAAAATATTAGAAACTTGCCGAAATAAATTTCTATGTTATTAATACTCTCTGTTTTACTTAATAACATCTTAATAATAAAATTTTTACAACATAACTTACAGACTTCAGAATTATTGCTCTCGAATGGATCGTTTTCGTTACAATAGAATTATATCGTATTGCGTATTAAACGTTCACGACTGAAACAAAAGAAATTCGCGATCAGGGGAATCCCACTACGCTTTGAATGGATGTATGAACATATCTTTTTTCAAACTTATTTAAACCATTACTAACAATAAGTACGCACATATTAAGCATTACAAATGTTTTTTTTTGTTTTGTTGTTGTTTCTACATTCCGCAACAAAAAATATAATACGTATATTTACAAAAGTAATCAGTTCGGATACATTGCGCATTTTTTAAATTGATATGGATACCACGAGGGCAAACATAAAATTCTAGTGTTTCACAGAAGCTTTCTTTTTCCCCCAACGAATATGTGTCGTGAAAGAAACGAAATTATGAATCACAAGTTGCAACTACAATGTAGATAATAATTTGATCGGTGCAATCTTACAATTTGATAAAAATATTCTTAAACGAGAATAGTACTTTACTTAGTTTAAACATACTGCATATAACTACAGCTGTTATATATGATTGATATTGCTGTTAAATACATTTTAAATATCAGTAACATTGCAGGATTAACGCAAATGCTTAAAGCTAACAACAGTCAGATGTTATTATTGTTTTCTTTTTCGATAGTCTCATTTTCAAACGAAGATGGTAGTAAATTTTGATAGAGGGCGCTCTGGTAAAAAAAAGTGGGTACATTTCAGACACTATTCCTATCTGAAACAACATAACCTTAAAGGGTGCCTTGATAACCCGCTGACGGCGGAAGAACTGTCAATTCTGGTGCATTTAGGAAGGGTGTTGTGTATCATATTATTGGGCATAGATGCAGGAAATTCGTGTCGACCGACCAGAGTCCACGAATTTCCGACGAATTCTTTTCTAAATAAGTTCCCGCACGATTTTGTTTAACAAAATTACATTAATAAGTGACCGCACCCGTTTCCCGAGTGGTTACGTGCGGTGATTCATAGAGATAATTCGCATTATCGCGCGTTTCTTTTAACAATATCGTATGTAAATATATCGAGCTGTACGTGAAGGAATAAATACAAAAATGACAGAAGTTCATAACTTAGGCGTCGATGCCATCAGCTGTCATGCTTGGAATAAAGACAGAAAAGGTTTGCCTCTTCCATCGACCTAATTCTATGGTAAATTAATGAACATTCTTAAGTATGTATTTTCTTTTATAGAAGTGGTTATCTGCCCGAACAATAATGAAATACAAGTTCATAGACGTACGTCGAGCGGTTGGAAATTATTGCAGAATCTACAGGAACACGATATGCATGTTATGGGTATTGACTGGGCGCCAAATACCAATCGAATAGTAACGTGTTCCGCGGATAAGAACGCGTATGTTTGGACGCAAGAGGAAAACGGAAAATGGAATCCTTCGTGGGTGGTTTTAAGAATAAATAGAGCGGCAACGTGTGTAAAATGGTCACCATTAGGTATGACGGTAGAAGCAAATTAAGTTGTGTCATACTCATGCGTAGATAGTTACGAATGCTGGTATTTTGTTTCATAGAAAATAAATTTGCCGTTGGATGCGGAGGTAGAGTTATAGCCGTTTGTTACTTTGTGTCCGAGAACAATTGGTGGCAGTGCAAACATATAAAGCGTTCGTTAAGGTCCACCGTAACTACAGTCGATTGGCATCCGGACAACAAAGTTCTGGTAGCTGGATCCACCGATTATAAGGTGCGCGTATTTAGTGCATTCATCAGCGATATGGAGGATGCGCCTGGAGATGGGCCCTGGGGTCACAGTAATACCTTAGGAACGCTACTCGCTGAATTCCAAAATACACCAAATGGAGGTAGGGAACAAATTTTTTCAACAGCTTGGATAATATTCATTTTCGCTAATTATTCGTTTAACTGTATTTAGGTGGTTGGGTACATTCTGTTGCATTTAGTCCCTGTGGTAATAAAATTTGTTGGGTGGCCCACAATTCGTCTATTTGCATCGCGGATGCTACCAAAGGAAATGCAGTTGTACGATTGTACACGGAGCATTTGCCATTCTTAAGTTGCGTTTGGATGGGGTCCAATTCCATTGTTGTCGCGGTATTTATTCACATTCTTAATTATGTTCCAGACATTGCTAGTATAAATAAAACAATTATGAGCAATATTTAATACAACTCTCTCTCTCCCCTTTGCACAGGGTCATAGTTGTATGCCTATGCTGTATTCCATAGACGACAATGGTAAACTATACTTTGTATCAAAACTAGATAACACGCAGAAAAAGGAAGCCGCCGGATTGTCCGCGATGCGTAAATTCCAATCGTTGGATCGGCAAGCGAGAACCGACACGAATGACAACGCGCTGGATAGCATACATCAAAATACGATTAACTGTGTGCGCAAGGTATCGAATAACGAATTCAGTACGAGTGGTTTAGACGGCCAGCTGGTAGTTTGGAATCTAAAGGTAAGTCTACATTTTTTCCTTGCTCATTCTCGTTTCTGTCTACAATCGATCCACCACATACTACAAAAATAACTTCTTCCCCGGATCTAGCTCCTCGAGAACTCCATCGCCGGTCTCAAGATAGCATGAGTAAAATCTTTTTTTTATATCGGAGGAGTACGGAAGATATTACATCAAGCGCAAAGATGTATAAATGTTAAATCTGAAAAGAAAAAAAAATAATATGTGATTTCTCATTAATCCTTCAGTGATGTCGATCCCCCCTGCACACTTCGATTTTATCCTGCTGAACGACCTTTGACCCAACTGACAGACCTTTAAAAACTCGGACTGGTACCCGCAATACATGATGCTCGGGATTTTCCTCAGACCGTTTCGGGTAATAATCCAATACTTTCGGGTATCCAAGCGTATAATCCAATAATTTTGGGAATATTGATGGGTTATTTTCTACTTTCTAGTAGCCCGATTGTCTGGAAAACCGGAACATTATATAACATATGTATATTTATATACTGTGATTCGAGTATCATATTTTATGAATACTTCGAAATCGCAGTGTGATAACGTCAGGATTCCGAGCTGATCCTGACCGAATGTTTTCCGACTCTATCCCAAAATATCAGATAGCCCCAGAGAATGAGGATACCCGATTTCTTCCAAGTTCCGACTCGAACCCGAAATATCGGCCACCCGCGCTCTCGCCCCTGACATATACCGCTACGATGAACACGACGCCTGTCTCGATTAACCATGCGGGTTGCATAGTTTCAGGCGCAGCGCCACGTCCCGTACGCCGGGTCACCGATCGTCAGGCGTTAAAGGCTGTGATTCGCGTCTCCGGAAAGCACACGGTTTCACGAGCTTGAGTGGGGGGCAGCCGGACAAGTTCAGAACGAATATCGATTCAGTCTCGCGCAAACCACCCCCATGTATACCGTACCCGTTTCGCTGCAGCTCCATCTTTTAGCTTTGTTTTCCGCTCGATGTCATGACTGACACATAAACAGAAACGCAGGAGAGGGAAAGAGAGGAAAGCGAGCCGTGATAAAAGGCCGTGTGTGTACGATGTGTAGTATCGTGCTCCTCCGGGTGAACAGACGTTACAGTGACGGGTTTTATCGTTAAGAGAGTGTTGAACGCGGGGCGAAGGAGATCGTCGTCGATATGAGAGCGCATTGCCGACGATGATGCTTATCGATTTGACAACTAGTTTCGCGGAGGCGTTCCATCGCTCGCACGCTTTACAGTGAGGTGGTCAAGTTTGTTACATAAACTCGAATGTACACGATCAGAAACGGTTAATTTCTCTCTTGCGCGAAGCCTACGCTGATACCACCCTCTGTTTTCGAACGTGTATATGTATACTTTCGTCGTTCCCTTATTTCCGTTCGGTTTCTTTCCCCGTTTCCGTCCATCGTGCCGAAGGATACCTATCCCCTTTCGCCTGTGGTGCACCTTTCGTCGAATGGCTGTCGATTAAAATAGATCCTTTCCAGCGAAACCGTTTCATCATCGATTTGTCGCGTGCAACGAGCACCCTCGAGGGGTTGCCTTTTCGTTCCCCTCGACCACGCGCACCTTTCACATCCACCAATAATTCTAGAAATTTATCGAGGAATATGGTTGAACTGTTCGGCTTGAAACTCGAACGTTTTTCATGGAATTGACAATAATTGACGGGCTGTTCCGCTGGAGTTCCTGATTCTCACTGTGAAACGTGTGGCTGGACGTTGTAAACACACCAGGGGGTGGGAACGAAGGCGGAGGACGAATCGTTCGAAGCTGGAAAGGATTCAGCTTGATTTTCGTGTAACCGTTCGAATATGAAACATTCGATTACGCCGAATCTCGTTCCTTAACGCCTTTATTACGTGCCGTGCCGGAGCAAAGGGAGTGTCCCTCCGTTTTTGAAGAGATGTCTTCGATATCAGCGCAAGGGGTCGTCGAGAGAGCCAGCGCCGAATTGACCAAGAGAATCAACGGTCTGGGGCTGAGAGCATCCAAGCATCATGGTTGGTAAATCATTAATTATTGTTTGTGTCGTTGCGGTCAAAACAACGTCGCTCGATGTCATTAGAGCAATAATATACATACATATAGATACGTTCTTGCCAGTTGACTGATCTCAGAAAAGGGACCAGTTATGATACCTACTGGTTTTCGGACAAACATTAATTATTCTTTAATTATCATTTTCGTACTTTCCAAATATCAATGAATGTTTCCATAAGAATAAGAGTGATTCTGAAAGGAATGGGAACGAAATTTGGAAAAAACACTGATTTTGTTGGCATAGTAATATTTTCTGTTAAATTATCGCTTTAGTACAGCATTTTAGCGAACTTTTAAGCCATCGAGGATGGCTTACCGAGCAATAAGCTGACTCGAGTAGAGACGACCCTCTAATTATTTCGAGCACCTCGTAGCCCATTTCATCCTTCGCGTAGAACGGCCCTCTTTACGGCGAGAGCAATTTTAAATCGATAAATTTAAACGAGAACAATTTGGAATCTCCTGCTTCTGACCTGGCTTGAAGAATAATTGATAAAACCGTTTGTAGTTTCACTTGTATCCAAAATAAGTACCTCTCAAGAGGGTACATGTTCGACCCGTTACGTTCGTTCAATTTTCTTCCACCTATCCGTTGCTCTGTTTATCCTGCTGAGGGTTTCACGAAATGGAACGATCCAGCAATTTGGTCGGGCCTTGTTACGTAATCGTGATGATCAATTGATTTCTGTTGAACCGCAACCCTCCAGCCGCTCCGCGGCGTTCCTTAATTCTGCATTATGCAATCGTGACTTGGAAATCGGTTGATCGCCTCCATGGCCTGGTCCCAACACGATTCTTACTCGGGAACGCTCATTAAAATAGCCACTAGGTGTCTTTAGTCGCAATCTGAGCTGCAATGGAATCGATAGCGTTCGTCCTCGTGCACGTGGAAACGTGGAAATCGAAACGATCTTCTTGGACCTCTTCACCCTCCTTCCTCCTGCGTTCCATCTCTCTCTTTGCAGATCGTTGCGATTTCATGGAACTGCTTCGATTTACCCCCATCGCAGGGTGAAATTTATTTAGTAGAATCAACCCCTATGGTATTAATCGATTTTTGTAGAAACATGGCCAGAGATGAGTTTTGTTCTCACCCTAAAATCATTTGTATTTTATTCAATTTGTATTGACAATTTCAATTGCAACATCAAGTATGAGTATTATTTGAATGAACGTAATACATACATATTTTATAGACGCCATCAACCCTTTGGGTACCACCTGATTTTAATAAAAGTATGGTCAAAAACGGACTAAACACTTACCGATAAGTATAATCTGAATTTCGATATTAAGTATCATTATCATAATTCTACCAATTCACAATTGCTTGCAAATATTTTACAGCCGCTGCCAACCCTTTGAATACACCGGCCGTCATTTGCAAAGCCACCCCCCAAAAATAAATTCACCTCTCGTCCCAGTTGCGACAAATTTTATCCCCAGATTTTGGGATTGTTGTTGCTATCTTCGCTGTACAATCGCAGAATACATGTTCCACTCGAATCGTAGAATCCTCCAAAGTAGCAAACTAGAATGTCATCATCCAGTATAGAAGCTGTTGTGTCTAAACTTTGCGTGCAAACATATTTCATCCCATTGTTGTTAATTATCGTTGATTGCTACCGCGAGAGTTTCCCAGTTAGCTGACGATAGTAGGTCGACGTTTCACCGGCCGGAAATACCGGTGAATCGGCGATTTGTCCCGTCTGGCGAACGCGAGAGACCAAGCGACTTTGAATGGAACGTCGAGAGACAAAAGGGCAGTGGACGCGCTTCGTTCTCGACGCTGCGAGAGACGTCGCGAGGGATCCAGAGATTTATTTTAACGCGTAAAATAGGCAATCACGGTGGCTGGATTGCCGCCAACCCCCCCGGTACGGCGACTGATAAAATCGCGAAGGATGGGCCGGGGTTTGCCTCGAGTACAATTAATCATTCGTTTCGTGTCGTCGGGGACCGATCTCGTCGCCGATGCTCGAAACACGCTTTTGGCCGTGCCTCGATGAAACGGAACGAACGATAAATAGTGTCTCGATAAAACCTTTTATTCCATTTCGTAACGATTTTTACTCCCCTTTGCATTCTCGGCTTTTCGCTATTGGGCCATTGTTGTTTTACAGCCACAAAAAGTTCGTATAAATTAAGCGCGGGAACTGTAGATGTTGATTTAAGATTCCAAATCGATTTGTATTCTCTGGCATTTCGATTCTGACAGCCTAAAACTAATTGCGTATTCATTCCAAATGGATTTCCTTTTAATTCATTTTCGCATAATCCGGCGATATCGAATTTCTAAGTGAATCAAAGTTCTTGCACCCACAAATGTTTATATTGGACGAAGCCATCCTTTTAAAGAAATGCGACATTTGATTAAAAATGAAACGTGAAAGATTTGGTTTAGATCGAACCGTGGGCGGACACGATCCGAGAAAAAATGCCTGCCACGCGATAAAGAGATAACGCGAGGAAATAGAGACGTACCCGGAGCCAAATAGGACGTAGAGCTCGAAAATAAAACGAAAATAACTGCCGGATCCTCGTCGAATTTACCTTTGCAGAATCGCCACTAAAAACCCAAGGGAATCTAAAAATGAATTCCCTTACATTTCAATTGCGCAATCCTTTGTTAAATGTTCGACACATTGGCCAACGAATGTACAGAGGTAAAGTAATAATTAATTGCGTTAAAACACTAAAACTATCAGGGATGGGGGTAGGTAGCGATGCAAAGAAGAGTATATTTATTTTGTTCAACGTCGATCCGGAATAAGTTTCATAATCGTTAAAAAGTAAATGGTGTATAAAATAGTGAAAAAGCGCAGAGATATGTGAATGAAATGGACTCGTAAGAAGTCCCAGAGCGTTAAAATTTCGACCACCGCAGCATAGTTTATCTGGCGTTGAGTAACAAGATGTTTAAATAAACCATTCGAATTATTGCAGGTGGGGGAAAGGCGAGCGTCATGGAACGCGTTACGAACGTGTTCTGCGGGGGCAGTGGTGTCCCGTACACGAATTTGCAGAGCGCGAACAATGCGAACGCGACCCCGGAAAAGCCGAGCAGAAGCGTACCAACGTCAGTGAGCAACGTGCCGTCGACGAACAAGAAGACTGTAAGCAACAATGCCGGTACCACTAACAGAGGAAGGATACCGAAACCCCGACCGAAGAACGTGGTCTGCGGTAGAAAGGACGGATACTACGCGCCTACCACGTGGGAAGAATTGATGCAAGACTATAATTTCCTAAACAGATTCTTCCTCTACTTCACCCCTATCGAGAGGAGGACATTGGCTCAGGTGGCAGGAATTAAACGATCGTTATTATACTTGATTTAACGTTAGATCACTGTTAATTCCACGATTGATTATTTCTTTATTATACACGTTGCACAAAGCTGAAGAAGAAAGTTCGTGTATTATAAACTTCATTATTTCAGAAGTTGTTCAAAATGTTTGACTTCGTGTTGGGAACATGATTCTGCTGTATTTTTTATTGTATTCTGATGCCTTACTACATTAAACGCCAGAACAATTTTCTGTTTTAATTGTTAAGGCACGCGGATTATGCAAATGTTTCAAATCGTTTTCCTTGAAAACGAAGCGTCAAATTCTAAAATATTATTTTCCATTTTCTACTTGTTCCTCCACGCAGAATTACCCGTTTTCCGGTTGTACCACCAGTTACGGTGCACCCTGTACAATAGGATAATTTCTATTTCCACATTTGTTCTTACATAAGAATCTCGACACTCCACCAGTGTAATTACAAACATTCAAATAACTTCAATTTTATCCATGAAATCACATTTTAGAATGTGAATCGGTAAGGAATGGAAAAAGTAAGAAACGAAAGGGTTGTTTCGGCATAGAATGGAGGATGGCCACAGTTGATGAAAACGGTTGGCTAACAGTAGTCATTTGCTCTGACGTGTACGTAGGATGATTCTTCATGGTCGTAAAATAAATCACAAGTGATTGAGGAGTCTTGTCACGGGATGCTTCGTTAACAGACATATTTGTTTGAAAGCGGACGTCAGGTCTGTTGGCTCTGTATCTCTATGCATGGATACGTGCCTACAATGTAGAAAACACTTACTGATTTACAATCGGGAATATCGTTTGAGTAAAGCTCGGGGGCATTAAGAGGCTCTTCGTACTGGTCGAACGGGCTGTTCGGCGGAGAATTAGATTGATATACGATGTCGCGTGTACTGTACACGTGAATCTCTTAGAGTGTACCGGGATCTATTAAAACCGTGCTTGGAACTGTTTTCTGATGCGCACTTCGAGGAAGCATCGTCCTATTCTCGTCTTTGCGCCGCGCGGGACAATTGCGGGCCACGTTCCTAGACTCGGCCTCGTAAACGGTGCAATAAGAGGACATCAAACTGAAAATCGTCAAATTTCAGTGGGCGCTCGGAAACGTTGCAGTAAAAAGAATCTTCTTAGCATCTTATCTGGGTCCTTTCACAATGTATCGGACTGTGGCAGAAATGATTTTGCAATTGTTTTTGCCATACAAACACGGAGCAATAAAATTATTTGCGCAGCAGTAGCAAAGATCAGTGGTTCACGATGATTAGATAATAGTATAATTATTTCTCGTTGCGATTCTAACTCGACAAAGAAAGTTTCGAAATTTTGTTTTGATATGACAGTGCGCTTACTTCCTCTTCAAGCAATCCCTAAAAAGTTTGCTTATTTTGTAAAAAAAATATGTTTATCTATACATGTTATATTTGATACTATCAAAAAGTAAAGGGCGCGTGAAATCTTTTTCGCTGAGTGAGTAAAGTAAAGAAATATAAGAAATGGAAAACGCGTCAGTAACAATAATCGTAGTGCTAAAAAATGTATCAACTTGAAGATTTGAACGACTCCATCGTATTTAGCACAGCTAAATATGAATGATAATTGCTAATAATTGAATGACTTACAGGTGTGCTCGAGATGGAGGGAAATACTTTACGCGCGACCCCAGCTTTGGGCAGGCTTGATGCCCGTGCTAAGGTGTCGCGAATTACGTGCCATGCCTCCAAGCTCGCGTACACGTTTGTACGCCTCTCTGTTCAAGAGAGGATTCCATTCCCTGGGTCTTCTGGGTGCCTCCGACGAGGATGTCCGGAAGGTGATCAACGGATTCCCACTGGCGCAGAGGAAACTTCGCTCGTTGTCGCTAAGATGTTGCGCGGTCACTGATAGGGGCCTGGAGGTCCTCTTGGATCACCTGCAGGTAAATTTTTCACATTAACCCAATTTTCAACACTCATTGGAAGAACTTAACTAATGAAACTCTTTGATTAATTTCACTTTCCTTACATTTTCTTCATTATTTGTATTTACTTTTAGGCATTGTTCGAGCTTGAATTAGCCGGTTGCAACGAGATAACGGAAGCCGGCCTGAGGACCTGCTTAACATCTAAAATAGTATCGCTCTCCTTGTCGGACTGCATCAACGTGGCCGATGAAGCTGTCCGCGCTGTCGCTCAATTGCTGCCCAGTCTGTACGAATTCTCGTTGCAGTCTTATCATGTAACAGACGCCGCCCTTGGATACTTTCATGCCGCGCAAAGCAGCTCCCTTAGCATCCTCAGGCTGCAATCCTGCTGGGAGATCACCAATCATGGTATAGTCAATATCGGTAAGATGTCCTTCCAATTTCTATTTTAAATAAACGCTTCATTAAAGCATAGCGCACCGTACTGCAAATGCTGATAATGATCCGCGATCTCGATTATCCACGGCGAGTTTATCAATAACGTATTTAGGAATGTAAGGAGTATTGGGTAGACAAGTCGGAAGTTCGGAATAATTCACGGCAATTTGTAAACGATGAAACAGGCTATTAAATTCTGAGTACAATAAACATCCGCTAGCAAAACATTATTCATCAAACGTATTTGAAAAACGAGAGCACCACGAATTAGTTGAACAATTTAATACTTTTAAACGAAAACAATTCTCGTGCCCACGATGACAGACGCATGACGCGCGTACACCTATGTGGGAGTCTATGAAACCGTGAAAGCTACGGACAGAAGTGATTCAAGGTAGTGTCGCGAAAAGCGGGACACTGTCGCGACACCGTTCAGCCAGGATCCAGGTAGAAATAATTCGCGGCGACGATAGCGTGAAATTAAGTCAGATGATGTGCACGCATCCGGCCCATTATAAATTTAGAATTAAGGAACACCGCTTTATTTAGCTTTCATGCTGTCAGCAAGAGCTCAGATTGAAGCTCCTAGATGAGTGCGCACCTCGGTGTGCACGGGGACGACGACCGGTTGTTATTTATACAGCTTCGCGAATACAATAACATCTTCCACATTTTTTTCCACTCAGTCATTCATGAAGTGTTTAAACCGTTTCATTAAACAATTCATCAAATGTTTATCTTCCAGTACATTCCTTGCCCAATCTGACCGTCCTGTCGCTGTCCGGGTGCAGCAAGGTAACGGACGACGGGGTCGAACTGATAGCCGAGAATCTAACGATGCTTCGATCGTTGGATCTAAGCTGGTGCTCGAGGATCACCGACGCGGCCCTCGAGTACATCGCCTGCGATCTCGATCACTTGGAGGAGCTCACGTTGGACAGGTGAGAGCCGCTTAACGGACTCGCGGGGCTGCAAACGGTGGACAGTTCTGTTTTTAAAGTCGCGGTCCTTCGTCATGTATTTAACCATAGCGAATCCGTACGATCCCTGCATGATCTAAATACTGACTTACAACCGGAATTCTATTTACGAGCTACCGTTACGCAATTGCGCGAATGAAGCAACGATAGCCGTGTACGCGTTTGGACGTTTAAGGAAACAGATCTGCAAGTTTGCTTAATGCATTTAGCAAAGAACCAAAAATCTTCATATTTCGTAACATTTTATGGCAAAGAGTGATTGAAATCCAAAATGCGTGCGGAAAGGAACACTCAAATACCTGGGAAACTTTCTTTTCCTTCTCCCCTCTTTTGAGTGTAACGATCGACTGTCTGTCGAGGATTAAATACATACATATATATTTTGTATCTCGAACGAGAGACGGATCTTGGAACTGAACAATTTGGCGCAGCCGCCAGATTGGCTTTCCACGTCGACGGCAATTTGTCTTGGATTGAGACGTTAACGCGCGACGATGATGGTCGCGAGGCTATCGCTCGTAATTAGGTGTGAGACAAGTATTATTGGCTGGGTGGAGAAACTATATTCCTTCCTTTTATTATTCCTCAATTATTAACCATTGTGCAATAGTACAAACTAAAGATTCAATGATTGAACTACAATGAAAATGGGACGGAAATTGTTAGTCCTGGAACGAAGAGAAAATGAAATCCAAGGTAAAATCATCCTTGTCGGCGAGACTTTTGAACATTTACGTTTTGTAACTATAAATGATGAACAAGACTCCTCCTTTTTTATTGCTTATTATATGTTTTCTGAATAATTATAATTGTGGACAAATGACGTCGTCACAGACTTCCAATAATGATTTATTGAATCTTTTTTCTTCTCTCTCTGCTGCATAGGTGTATGCACATCACGGATACAGGGGTGGGTTACATTTCCACAATGGCATCGTTGAGCACATTGTTCTTGAGATGGTGCATACTACTTAGAGACTTCGGACTTAAGCGCTTGTGCGGCATGAAATCCTTACAAGTACTCTCTGTGGCAGGTAAGATCAACCAAAGGTCTCCTCTCTGTACATACATACATATACGCTGCCCTACATTGCGCGTTGAAGTTTCAAGAACAAGCAATATCATACGGAGAACAGTCGGCCGATTAATAATCTCGCAATGCTCTAGAGAAATTTCAATCTCGATCAAATAATTTCCTTTTACATGTACTATATTTTACAAGAGAGAATATTAACGTTTTCACAGGCTGCCCATTGCTCACGAGTAGCGGACTATCCAGCTTGATCCAGCTTCGACATTTACAGGAGCTAGAGCTAACAAACTGTCCAGGAACGTCTCAGGAGCTCTTCGACTATTTGTGCGAACATCTGCCGCGTTGCCTAATCATCGAGTAATCGTCGTATACGATTTTTCAAACAATTCCGTATACGAGCAGGGCCACAGCTCCGTGAGTTCCGTTGCGTTTCATCGATTAATCGTTTCTACTCCTAAAGAACGAGACGACGACATAAAAAAAAAATGTTTTACGTAAAGCAATACTTAGAAGGAGATTCTGAATACAATCGGCCTTTTGAAAATTGTTATGAAACTAAGTGGGGGCAAATCTACAAGTCAAATGACGGACTTTTGTAGAAAAAAAATTCGATTTGATGTACAACTTTTTTCTAACGATTATAAAACAATGTTTGACCTGCATAAAAGTCTTGAAATTGAAAGATTTTTCCAAAGAGACTGTTGATGAAGTAATGAAGTTCATGAAGTAATCATTCTTTCGGGAAGGCTTGAATTATCGTTCAAATCCTGTAAATCCAGCAATTTTTCTTTCATTTGTATTTCAAATAATAAAATACTTCAGCATTCTATTAAAAAGTATATTACGTACTCTATGTAGACAATACTTGTTACGAAAAAGAGTTCTGTATATCGAATATAAATGTACATACATAATTGGTAGGGCAATTTATTGTAGATACACGCGTAGTACTGTGTGTTTATGAATAAATTAAAAAGAATTTAAAAATTAGTTAAAATATGAATGAAAGAAATTACTGCTTTTGGTCGAACTCGAGTCAATATTTCTCTCTTCACCAAACAATAATTGTCTTACGAAGTAATTTATTATGTTCTACAGTGAAAACTGTTTGGAATGAACGATTTAAAGTCAACATTAAATTTGAATTATTTGTAAAAGAAAATGCCGATTGTAAGGATTATATGCAGACGCTTGATATCTAGATTCATCCCCGTTAGCTTCATTCAAATTCCGAGGAGGTACGATATTGACGGTTTCCTTATTAAAACAAATAAGTTAGTACTATGTAAGAGGAAACGATGCGGATTGTATTGGATAGGAAGAAAGCAATTAACGTCCAGCCGCGAAAATTACCACTATGTTCCCTCTTGTAACGACAAGGAAAAGGGATATAAAAAAAGAAACACTAGCCCCTAAAAAACGTGCAAACGTTAACACTAAGGTAGCGCGTAGGCAATTTTTAATACACCAGAGCTCCTATATTACGAACCGCACTCCTTTATCGCCGATGTTAGACTTTCGATCGAACCGGTTCCTTGTGTTGTCTTTCAATTTTTCATTTCTGCGGACAACGTTAAAAAAATAATAAAATGAAAAACACGAAAATAAACAGAAAGTCAGAGAAAGAAAAGGAAAGAAGTTTGAATGCGCCTGTTGAAAACTCGATATTCACGCGCCGCCGCTTGATAATAGAGAAAAAAAGAAGCAAATAAAAGACAGTTTAACTACAATAGTTTCTCGCTAAGAAGAAGAAAAAATAATAGAAGAAAAAAAAGAGTAAAAGAAGGCAAAAGTAGAGGCAGATGTCCGAAGAGGGGACACGACAACAAACTCAACAAACAGTTAGAACTGTGATAAATTTTTATTACACGTACATATATTGTTCGACTTCGACTATGTTTAGAGTCGTTGTTCATCCCGCTTTACCGTCTTATGAACGCGTGCAATTACCGACGCGTTGCTTTCACAAAGGAAGAACCATTAAGCTACTAACTTTTAGTGTTGTGATTGAGAAAAATGGAAAAAAAAGTAGAAACACGAAAATGTGCAGAAATACATTCCGGTTGCATAGTAACGGAGATTCTTATTTTACGAGCCACTACGGTCGCGCGATTTCTTCATTTGTTCACCGATACGTATTGCTGAATAAACGGGAAAAAGATCGATAAACGAGAAAAAGTGAAAAAAGACGTTAAAGATCATTATGCGAATCTATGTGTTCTCTAGAAAAAGGGGAAAGTTTTTAACTTATACTTTACCTATGTATATTCTGCTGTCATGTAATTAATGTTTCCTACATTTAACGCTTATATCTAGCTAAGTTCTCGAATGTTTTTTATTAAATGTAATTATATATCGCAATATAGAAGAAGCGGAATTTCATGTGTTTAAATACTGTTTAATGATATTTCGACGGACACTTAAAACGGATCAGTGCCGGCACACACCACGGTCCATATCAGCACACAAGATAATTGGAAATGGGAGTTTTTTGAGCCGTCGTTGCAGCTGGGCAAGTGCAACGTTTTTTATGTTGAGACTCGTACTACCGAATAACTTCTGTGCAAACACATCTACCGAACTGAAACAATTATTTTCTGCGTGTTATCACATGTTTAGCACATAATGTCTTTGTATATATTGTACAAATATATTGATTAATACTTCTGTTACCAATCAAAACTACAAATATATAAATATACCCGCCGCACAGTCGAAACTCTATGTGAGATTCGTGTCGCATGCGATTTGCGTACTACGGATGTATAACATATATGAGTGATAATACGATAACATGATGGAATGTGCTGTGAAATAAAAATTTATTCATCTGAATTTATTTTTCTACTATTAGCTATTCTCCCACCAAGTAAGTAATCCGAGTCCCGGTTCATCAATGGCACCCTGGGATACAAAAGTAGAATAACCATTAGCTTACCCTAAAATGAATATACCACAATTGATATGTCTTTAGCTATACAATGATACGTACACCTAACGTATACGGAGATATATTTTGAGCATCAGATTTTTCAGTCTCGCCAGGCATTTTTGGACCTGTAGGTAACGCTTCCGTGAACGTCTCGCTGACCACCCTGAATCTGATAATTTCTCCTAGAATGTTTGAATTATTATTGATTTGCATTGAAATTTTTTTTTTTATAATGTCAATATAATTGATGTTGCTAAAACTTACCTGCATCCATAAACAAATCATGTTTTTCACCGTCTCCTGTATCATACTCCCATACCCATGCTTGCTCCATTTGATCGAACCTTGATGGATGTTGCAATTTGTTAGGCGGAATTACGATATCTTCAAAGAATCCTAGTGTGACTATAAATAGAAATGAAGCCATATGAAAATCGTAAACCATAGCAAATAACAAGAGTGTATAATATGAAATTACCGTGTACACCATCAGCATTACAACTACGTATTTTTCCTATTAAAATTTCTTCCATAAATGGACGGAACACGATAAAACGAAATATTACTTTGGTATGCGATGCACCGTCACCAGGGAAAATGTAAGATTCCTCAATATTTGTGATATCGTGAAGTGCAATACAGAGACCAACATTTAAATAGACCTTAAACAAATTGAAAATTATCTCTGTTACATTCACCTATGCAATTGCATTAACTTATTACGTTTAAATCAATGTCGTTAACTCACCTTATTAGCTAACTTTCTATTAAGTTCATCGGTAATAGCATCATTTAATTTTTGTTTGAATTCGCTCGGTGGAATTCTGACAGTGTCTTTTAGTTCCGCGAGAACAAACATTAGCGCAACAATTATATCATGAAACAATGCGATGTACAAAATAAAAACAACAGGCGTTGCTTTAATCCGTGAACACGATATTTATCTTTTCTTCATTTGATAAACACGCAAAAGCATAATGTTTGTGAAAAATATTACGAGCTTCGAAGTTGCTGAACCTCCGTGCCTCCTGCATCGGGGGAAACCCGCATTTTGTCAACATAACCTCATACGCACGTGTTACAACTGGTTACCAACAATCGTGAGACGCTTGATGAAGACATCGGAAGGGTCCTGCAATTGATACGTTGTTTGTGTATTATATAAAAATACAAAGTGAAGAATGTAGTACGATTCAGAACATTGGAATTCGTACTGCACATTGATCTACAATAACGTTAGAAATTTATTCCTAAGATTTTTTTTGAGGTTAACACAAAGCTGATATCATGGATGTTGTTAACGCAATCTTGGAGGACACTAGTCAGGAGAAAGATTCACGTAAATCGACAGTGGTAAATAAAGACGGCGAAGTTGAAACGGATCTAGGAACGCTTTTAGCGTTAGACTACAGTCCTTTGGATTTGAAATCTCTCAAGTAACCTATACAATTTTTATTTAATTCATACTTGGTCGTCGCATTACTTGTCTTAATTATTTCTGTACATATTACAGATCACAAACTGAACAATATCTAGAAAGCCTGACAAGAGATAATGTGCAAATATTGATTAACAAAGTTTGGGAGCTTCCAACAGAACGTGTAGATGAAGCGATAGTAGCGAGATTACCCAGACCAGAGTTTTTGCTACCGAGAGCTCGCCAGGTTCCAAAACCAAAGCCCTTAACAAAATGGCAGCAGTTTGCTAAGGAAAAGGGTATCAAATCTAAGAAGAAAAATAAGTCTAAGCTTCAATGGGATGAAGAGTTACAGGTAGAGTTTCCTTATTGCAAAAAAAGCTATAGTTTTCCAAAGTAGGAATTTATTGTATTTCAATATTATTGCAGAAATGGATACCCACATTCGGTTACAAGCGTACCAAAGCTGAGGAACAAAAAGAGTGGTTGGTAGAAGTTAATAACGAGGGTAAGGCTATGGAGGATCCATTTGCAGCTGCTAAAGCAGCAAAAGAAGAGAAGAAATCTAAGAATGAACTGCAAAGATTGCGCAATATTGCTAAAGCTAAAAATATTAAGATTCCGAGAGTAGGACTTCCTACTAAGGAACACTTCCCCGATCCACAACAGCTTTCACAAGCTGTGACTATTGCGCGAACATCGACGGCATCCCTCGGCAAATTCCAAGACAGGTATATTACATGCCCTGCTATTCAAGAAGCATCATTACACACAATGTTCAGTTGAATTATATGAATTTGTTGTATGGTACTCGCAGGCTACCAAAGGAAAAAGATGCTAAAGGTATTGCGAGGCAAGTGCCTGGTATGAAGAGAAAAGCTGAGGCTATTCCAGCCACTTTACAGGATGAAAAGAAACGGAATACAGATTTGGTAGATAGCGTTTTGAAACGTAATACCAAAATACTTCGTGAGGACTTCTCTGTACCAAAGTAAGCATTTTTGTTTATGAACTTGTTGTATGCAAGAAAAACGAATTATCGAAAATGTGTGTTTTTTTAGAACTAAACCAGTCAAGTCAGAGAAGAAGTTGAAAGGTAAAAAAGGAGTGAAAAGTAAAGGAGCAAAGAAACCCAAAGCAGGTAAAGGACAACGGGATATGAGGCTTAAAGCTGGAGGCAGGAAACGAAGATGAAAAATTTGATAAACAGGAACTTTAATTTTAAATGTATTAAAGAATGTAATGTTGCAATAAACAACGTACCTATCAAAAATAAGCCGTGCATCCTCATCGATCCTCTTTGATACGCTCCTGGAGTTTGACGTTGTGAAACCATAGGCCAGAGTACAACATACATAGTTAAAGATTACTCGCAAGCTACAGTTGCACGCCGGTAAGGCAGGCCGTTCCTTAGCCACAAAATCAGAGTCCTGCGAGAAAGGTGAAAGGTCAAAGGCGGTACGGGATATCGACTTGAGGAAGTTGAGGGGGCGCGGTAACGTGGTAGCGGGTACAAGGGAGGGTAAGTGCGAAAGCGGGTTGCCCTAGAATCTGTAGGTCCGTAAGAGGTTGCACCCAGTATGTGATTTTACATGTATCGTACATAGGCATATGTACAATGTTTTCTGGACGAAATACAACTGTATTAGATATCTTATTACAATGTTGATATACAAAAGAATAGCGTGATATTTAATAACTGTATGGTTGTTCGAAAAAGCGCATTCCATGGATCAGGCACAAAGCGCTCACCGCGTTTCTGAAAATATTCTCTACCATGAAACCAACTACCCCATTTACTCAATACCAGAAACTACCCTGGAACGATAGTTTGCTATCCACCTTGCGCAATTTTTTTAAATTGACGATCGCATAACATTTAAGGCTGAATAAATCAGTGTTCGCTGTTACCTAATATATCATGCGACTCCCCAAAAGTATCTCAGCCTTGAGAAAGTCCAGATATTCGCAAAGGGGATTGAACGAAAGGCGTGCATAATCGAGCGACGTAGCGCGCGTGCGACGACGGTATCAGGAGGGGGTTGCTGTGCAAGAGGGCAAAGAAGCAACCACCGTCGCACGTTCAGTCGCGGTGTCCAGTCGGTGGTTGCTCGGGACAAAAGGGCGCGTCCACGGAGTGCGGGATAACGATGGAGGCTGCGTTCATTTCGACGATCGAGTGATACGCACCGTGTGTGTACACGGGGATCGTGTCCTGGATTCGCGTGGCCCGTGTTATCCCCTTTCGCTCGCGCCTCCGCCCCGCCACCCCTTCCCCCCTCTGGTGCCTGTGTCTGTGCTTGCGTGCGTATCCCTCTAAAACGGTGATCGTTTAGCATCTCGGAACGAAAGGAATAAATTCGAGATAAAGATAAAAGGGAGAACGGTTCGGTAGGACCCAGAAAAGTACAACGAAACGGGAAAATGTCATCCACATAAGTCGAGGGAAACGAGGCGAACGGAGGGAGGGACAGAAGCAGGCAGGTCGAACGCGGTGCAGTGGGTTACCCTGAGTCGTTGGTACGCGCAGCCTTTTGGTGTGTTGCTGGCTGACTATGATGCCTGCTTTATGCTATTGCTGTCGCTGCCGCCGCCGCGCCGTCGATACGCCGCCGACGTTGCTGCAGCAGTTGCTAGCGATGCGAAATGGAAAAAGAAATGGGAGAATTAATATGTGTTGCTGAGAGGGAGAGAAAGAGTGTGAGAGAATGGGAGAGAATACAAATGTAGCCTTCATTGTGTTCCGTCGTCGATGTCGCCCTCGCCGTTTTGGTCGTCGTTTTATTATTATAAACCGCTCTCTGCCAATGCGCGTTCTCCTTGCGTGAACCCTTTTTTTTAACAAAAAAAAAAGAGAGACAATAAATGTAACGTGCCCGTGGGCCACCAGCCAGCCTTTTCTTTTTTTTTACGCGCTTCATGTGTTCTTTCTTTTTAGGAATTACTCAAGTAGGACGATCTGTCGTCGAGCTTGTGCTCACCGTGGGTACACTTGGTCCTCCAACATTTTTTTTCTGGAACTTCACGTTTCTTGGCTTTCTGTACCCCTTTTTACTCGCTTCGTGCACGCACGTATCATTGCATGTGTGCATACATCCGTTTGCTGTTCCCGCCCCCATTATACATGACCATACACGACATGGCAATTGCCTTTGCTGCTTGGTTTATTACAAAGTCTAAGTTCAGTATTTAGTGCGCAATGTTTTCCGTTGCCTACTTCTTCGATGCAGAATATCGCAAAATGTGGCGTTCGCAGCTGATTTGTTTACGTTTTGCGCTTATACACCCCTTACGTAAGTGTCAACCATTTACAATAAAAATGGTTGACGAGGGTCAGAAAAGGGGACACAAAATCGAGCAAAATGAAAGTTCGTAGTAGACAGAGATACATAGATATCGGAAGAGTATGAGAAACGAATGCGACGAAGCGTAGAAGGCAAAGGGAGAACAGGGTTGGATAAAGGAAAATGTCAGGGTGAGATAGGGAGGGATAACTAGAACGTGTCACGACGAAAAACAATGAGGAAGAAGAGGGTTTTTCGATTTGTTACATTTGTGTCGAAACCTCTTGACCCATTGGCGGGTCAAGGAGCAGAACGGGAAAGATGTCAATGCGGGGCTCTCATCGCGGTACTCGATTGGGAAACCTGTTTAAATGTTAAGGGTGACACCGAAAGTTTACTGAATTATTACAAAAAAAAGTGTTGACCCTGGAAAATTTAGTCAATCATCGTTTTATGTACATTTTGTATCAAATACAAATTGTTCATTACTTTTTTTTAATTAAAAAGATATGTAAATATGTATTTTCTTAAACATTTCTTTCTGCAGCATAAAAAGTAGATACCTATTTTAAAGAACTGAAACAAAAAATATATCGCAATAATTTTCTTGAATTACGCAACCCTTGTAAAAAATCGCATTCCTCACCGTCAACTTGTGTACATACCAATGTATACATGTATGTACATCGCATGCTTCCTCTGATAATTGTATATTGATATAAAGCTTAGTAAATTCATATTTCCTAATGGTTGCTTTCCGTGTGTAGGACATAACATAATGCTGTGGTGCATTATATACCTTAAAGTCATTACATTGTATTGTACACAAATAGTCCTTTCATTTTTAAAGTCTATCTTGTCCCTTAAAAAAATAGTCGACAGCTGTAGGTGCAATGTAATATAGGGCTAAGCACTGATGGTCTATCGCCTTTTCTATTGTTACATTAAAGTAAAATAAAAATGGTAATAGATTCAGAACTGGCATTAAAAAAGTAACGGGTGATTCTCCCGCCGATTGACTCAAAGCTATTGCTGGTTAAAGACATCGCGACCAAAACACTCGTGGTCAGCAATACATGTGTTCTGAGACCCAAAATCAAACACAAGTGGGGCCCTGTCTAGGAGGTTTTCAGGCGGAATTTACTTTGAGTCCACCAGCGGTTGAATCGCACTGTATAATCCACAGAGCGTTCATACATGCTGTTTCTCTTTTTTTTAATTTTCAGTGTGCCTATGTAAATATCGCTGTAAATAAAAAAGCTTTCCACGTGCTTTCCGCTAAAATACGTAGAGTGGTAGAATTAGAATGACGGCCGCCGATAGCGGGCGGATGTCCGTCACGTTTCTTGCCTTTGCAGAGGATAAAGACAGGAAGACGATGCAAAGAGATCTAAACTCGTAACAGAAAGAACGCCTGACCCGAAGGCGTTAAACCGGGAAGAGTTAATAATTGGGGTGCGAAGCGATGTACGCAGCTGCGGGTGGCGCCAGTATTGCGAACAGGAGGAAGCAGAAACGGCTGCAGCTAAACAAACGTGTGGCCGAGGGTACGATCCCGTCACGGCTGAAGACGGTTCCAGCTTCTCAGCACCACTTCCAGCACCAACACCACCACCACCCCAGCAAGTTTGCTCGTCCGCACGTTGTTCCACCATCCTCCACACCACAGCAACCACCGCCATCCGCGTTCCACTCGAGCATCGATCGGCGGCGTCATGTGGAGAAGTGTCAGCAGGTTGCACCTGTTTCTCCGATCCAATTCCCGATATCACCACCACCCTTGTCCCTTGAGTCGCCTAGCTCAGTTATCTGCGCCACCAAGTCCAATAACTTCCCTTTCCCACCACCATCGATCCTCGATCTCCGAGTCTCGCCATCTTCTTCGGAGCTACAGGTGGGTAGATCTCGTTCTGCTAGTGATACTAACTGCTCTAGGGTCGTTTTCACTGTTCTCTATGTCTTAGCTCTATTTCTCTTCTTTCTCTATCACTCTAGTCACTGCCACTTAGGTAAACACCCTATTCATGTACTTAATCGCAGTCTCCTTTTTCGAGTATTTGATAATCCTCGTTGCACTATGCACCTATCTTCTCGCTGGCACACCTTTACACTTGTATTAGGAACACACCATCGATCGGCTGTCTGGTGGCGTATGTAATACCCGCGATAACACATGCTCGATGCGGCTCCCAGGTTCGTCACTTGGTTATCCATAAATTGTAATTTTTTTTAGTAATTAACATGTCGCCACTGGTTCCTACCAGCGGACTCGAACATCGACTAAAGCCGGAGACAGACAATGCAATGTTAGGAGTAAGTTGTAGTGCCTGGTATCGTTTGGCAGACCTTTGAGGTGGAACTCGTACGCTTTTTGCCATTTTTATCGGGATCGAGGAGGGATAAGGAAACAGTTTAACTTGTACTGTGTATTAAAAAAAAAAAAACAAGCAAACAAAGTGGAAGGAAAAAATAGGAGGACGGTCGAGATCTTGACGATCAATAAAACAGGCAAATGAATGAGCGGAATGCAGGCTGCTTTATTGATTAGAAGGGAGAAGCAACGGTTACGGGGGGGTAAGGCGGTGAACTTTAGAGATTTACCCTCCAACTTGGCCACCAGACTTATTCCGCCGCTTCCACGGTATCCCCCACGATCGTACGTTTATGGGGTAAGTATCAAATCAATTCCAATACGCTGTATCCGTCAACAGTAAGCTATTGGCATCGAAAGGGTAACTGCTGCTTTCCTAGCTGATTATCTGTGCATCAACTTTGTACACCTCCTCTTAAAACAAGAAATTTCTATTGTAGTTTATACGTGGTGTGTGCCCCTCCCCCCTTTTTTTACTTTCTCTTATCATAGAACAGATACGTGTTTCCTCCATTATGCATCAATTTTTGTTCATGCCCAAAGCATACGATTGCCAAGAGTATTTAGGTACACTTAAAAAATCTATACAGAATTTCAAAGAGTACTGTTCTCCATTATGCGATTTCGATATCAATTGTTTAGTGACGTACTAATGCAAGTTGCTACGATAAATGTTCGATAAGCGAGCGAAAATCGGGTCTCAAGTCCGTCGCTAATCATGCAGTGGCAGTGATTTTTGATTGGATACGCCCGCGATCGGTAAACAGTGTCGGGGGTGACTTCCGCTCGCTTAACGTGCAGATCGTTCTGCACGCTGATCGAACTTTTACCGTACTTGAAACTAAGGGTAGTAAAAGATAGTGTGATCTTTCAGCCTGATACTTTGTGGGAGCCTCGTAAACATTGAGATGTACGAAAATAGTTTACAGTCTAACATTATGGTGCAAAGAATTGTAATTTTTACAATGTGCACTACACACTACTCCCTATCTAGAGGTTCATAGTTGTTACTAATTGCGCTTAATCGATTCTTTGTTGTCAATTAGAATGCAATGATTACAGTGTACTTGTGTAGACAAGTTCTACGATACATGTACGTATAAACGTTTATACACCATCTCAATTGATTCCATTTATACAAATTTTTTCTACGTTCTGTTTAGTACGTGCATGCGTGTCTTTTATATTATCATTTATGTGCTGAGTAACGAGGAGAAAATACATTAATGAAATTGATCTAAGAACATAGTTCAATGAAATAGATATTTGTTGTGAATGAAAATATTTTAAATGATAGAGAAAGATGTAAATTACATAATCGTAACATTGTTACATTTACGTTTACTTATATTTTGTACAATAGAGTACTGTTGAAGAGTATTTAAAACGTTAGATTGTTCGCTGATTTCGTTAGTCAAAGTTCAATAGACACTTAAACGTTGAGTGATGATTAATTGTAGTTGCACATGTTTGCAAAGGCAACACCTGAACGTGGAATAATTTCAGTGTGGCGGAGGACCAGGGAAAGCAGCATGGCAAGGATGCAGCAGACCTTCCCCCCTTCCTTTATCCCCTATGTCGCCACACGGATGCCGTGGGGATGGCTACAAGACAAAGCAATGCGAGGCCCATCGCCGATGGATGAAAAGGAACAGGGTAAACTATACGTTATCATAATTCTAATAGATTATGCAGAGTGTATTCTGACATAGGCTCCCGATCGAACCCTAGTAAGCCACTTGAAAAATCATATCGCTGGGTGTCCGGGCTGCGGCACCCTTAATCGACAGTTCCTTTGGGTATTTCCTCTTTCAGATAAGAGACGCGAGCTATTGCTACGGAAGCAGCGAAGATGACGAAGAAGACGGAAGCAGTGGCGCGAACCGCCGTAGAGGAGAAGTAAGTGCGGCAGTGAACACCGTGCTTTACGCGGGGCTGGGAACCACAGCGCTCGGACTAGTTATCTCGTTTGTCGGCACTGGAGAGAAAGGATTCCTCAGCCCGGAATTAAGGCTGGTGGGTCCTTCGCTACTGTGCGCCGGTTTACTGTGTTGCCTATTTCGGGTGCTGCTCTGCCTCTGTCTGTGTCATTGTGGTCGATGCCGCTGGCGGTTTTGCCACGTCGCTTCCGACAAAAAGGAAAAAGTGAGGAAAACGGAAGCGCGCCCGGCTGGGACGATGACTACCGCTTCACTTTTATCACCAGCGCAACAACAGCACACGGGCACGTCTTCGAGAGGGGCTGCTGCATCTTCGTCAACAACAAAAGCGCACGAGCTCCTGCTCTCTCCCGCCCAGTTACCAGAGTGAAAACACCATTTATGAACGTTTTCTACGAGAGATCTACACGCCGATTTACTGCCGGTTCTTGTCCAACATAGAATATCTTATCTTCATTCGACCTGAACCGTTTTCGCAAACAAAACCAAACCAAACGATCAGAGCCTAATTCTAGTTCAAAATGCGAATACTAGCGCTTAAAAAATAATAGCTAAATGAATAATCGGCTATGTTTTTCTACCCCTACCGTGTTTGAAGAAGTAAAAAAAGAAAGAGTAATTACCAATGAGCCTTTGAACTGCCTTCTAGTTTATTTCCTTCCACGTCCACGTTTTCTTTACATAGGATCTCATTTAAATTCGGTTTCTCCTTTCCGAACAACATTCACGCATTCCATTCTTATATTGTAAGATTGGCTTACCATTTACAGTGGCTTAACAGTCTTTAACAAAACGCAATTCTGCGTCTGAGTAAGGTACGCGTAGTCGAATCAGTCGTTCCGTAGATCGCACCAACCTTATGAAATAATTTAAATTAACATCACTCGAACACTCGGCGATCAAGAAAGTTGAAACTGCATTTGATCCGTGGACGTGTAACTGTATATAACAGGTGTGTCAGACGTGGTCGCGCTAGAGGCAGTTGCAGCAATGGCAAACAGTTGATCCTCGTATATCGTTCCCTGAGGCTCAGTCTTTCCATTACCTGCCGGTGCACCACTTCCTGGGGGATTGTCTCCTTTCGTGGCTTCTCTGTACTTTTGCAGATACACCTTTAATGGTTCTACATAATTGTCGAAACCGAGAGTCGTCATGGCGAATAGAATGTCTTCACCATTAATAGTCTTGCGTTTCTCCATGTGACACCGGTCGCTCGCTTCCGATGTGATAAAGGATATGAACTCGGATACACATTCCTGAACACATTCACGGGCGTCCTTCGCTATCTTTCCCGCTTCTGGTATTGCTCGCTTCATGATTTTCGCAACATTCGCTATAGGAAGAAACCGATCTTGTTCGCGAAGTGGTCCCACGCCTGTACCACTGCCACTGACTTGCAAGGGATCGCTTGCTCCGTGATTGGAGTCATCTGTATTGTCAGGATCATCTGCATGAAAAAAAAAAGAAAATGAATCTGACTTTCCTCGCTCCGCTTGTTAGTTTGTGTTATGTGTTGCTGAGAAGTTGTAGTTTTTAAATGCTGGATTCCTGGGTAACTCATAAACATGATACACATTATGTGGCACTCTATAGACTGCATATGCAACAGATTTTCACACTCGATTTTCTTGAAAACTAAGACGAGACTGAAACAATTGTTTTATATTTTTTTCTTATTCTTTCATAAGGACCTAGAGAAGGACCTGTTCGCTTTTACATAATCTTCGGTGGGACCCTGTATAAACAGAGTAGTGAGGATAGCTTTTTTTTCTCCCATTAGAAGAACGCGCAGCACCTACTTCTGCAATTGTGTCAAGGAAGGTGGACCAGCGCTAATTTCAGCAGTCTTTCCCATAGCAATGCACAATGCCAAAGTCGTACAAAAGTAATGTATACCCTTTCTCGTTTATGATTATTCTCTTCTTTCGCCGAGGAATTTTCATAACTTTGATTTCAGTGATCGGCGAGAAATATAGCTTCGTTATTTGCGTCCTTAGAGATGTTTCAAAACACAGCTAACCTACCTTCCATATCATCAGATTGTACGCTGATGTACGATGCAGAAACACCGCTACCTCCAAGGAACGCAGTAGGACCTAATGGACCACCGTCGTCACCACTTTCACCACTATTTTCCATTTCCAGTTTGCTTTACGCTAGATACACAGAACGAACACTTTAATTTCCTTAACCTGTTTGTAGCTTTGTTTTCACGTTACTTTATTGCACTTTTTGGCATAAACGGACTTGCATACAGATATGACCAGCATTCAAGAATCTCCTTGTTGCAACTAGCGCTCTCTTCAAAGGTGAAGGGCGCTTTGTAATAATTTTCAATTATTCAAAAATTGTTTCTTTTTTACGATAGTATGCATGTCTGTTTTTCCATCTAGCATTTTACTTTTAATTAACTATTCCGCCAAGTTAAATGTAAAGCAATCATGGAAAGAATAAAAATATTCGTTAGGGCGGATCTTTAAGGGATCAAAATATTAAAGTGCAATTCACAAAACGCGTCTACGAACGAATCTCGTCTCGTATAGAATAATAATATTCGAGAATTCATCGTGTGCACATTAATGCGCGACAAGTAGTTTATTTAAAAGCTATTGACATGGCTATGTCTAGCATTTTATTAATGCGAAAAGGTGTCTCGGTGACTGGTGAGCGAATTTTCTTTATTTCTAATACATACTAATGACGATTCATAAGCGCATCATTTTCATTTTGACGTTTGTTTGCTGGAGTTTTCGAAGGAATTATCCAATTGATAAAGAAGTTGTTATAGGCAATACGACATATACGAGATGATTACGTTTGTTTACGCAATTCTTGAATTATAAGTCGTGTACCGATAATAGCGAATATATAAAGGATTTTGTTTATACCATAGCATCGATTTTCTAAGCAAAGTATGAGATTTCTTAATACCGCTACAATTATGTGATTTTTTATGTGCGTCTCGTTTGATATAACATTATGATTTTCACATCTCGAAATAACACAGCAGACTTGCGTTTTTATTCATCCATCGTCGATTTATATATGCAATAATATAGGGTACCTACAGACAAGAGGTTATGTCACTATTATTTTTCTTGGGAGTTACGAGTTAAGACCGTGGCAAAGGTGTTATCGTTCATCAGCTATTATTCATGCCATATTTCATCGTGTTTAATTGAAAAAAATGTCAGGAGCTCAGGTTGACCTGACGAAAATATTTATCAACAATCTAACCGATTGCTTGGAAGAAAACAAGTTTGAGGAAGCTCTAAGACTCTTTGAAGGTAATAATTACGATGACACTATTAAAGATTCTTCATGGGATATCGTTCCCATTGTATCGTCGTATCTCACTAGAGAGAACGTAAAATATAATGAAGATAAAATCGAATGTTGTACGAAGATATTAAACGCTGTAGTAGAAAAATGTAATCCTTCAGAAACTGTATTAGAACTGTTGGAACAAGTGGATGATTCTGAAGATGAGGTGAAGTTTTGTATCATTCTAAAAGTACTCACTAAATGTTTTTCCAAAATGAAAGACAAAATGAAAGCTATAGAATGGTGTGTTAGCACGATAAGATCTTACATTGATAGCTTATCTATGCTAGAAAAGGAATCTGAAAGCAATGATGCTAATATAAATGTAATACGAAATGTATACAATGCGGTTCTATCGTTTTTGGAGCGACTAGTTGACGAAGCGACATCAGATACTTCAGGACAATATATTGAGCTGAAAGATTATCTCACGAGCATCCTAATTTTTTTAATGGGAAAACCATTGTGTTGTCTACAAGAAAAAGAATTAAAATCCCATTCGGAGGCAGCTTTGCCTGAGAAAATAATAACGCTCGTCAGTCGTATCACTGGAGATTTGCTGTGGTTTCTAAATATCGTGAACACGAGAAGTAAAAAAACACGACCAAAGAAAGGGAATATAGAAGGAAGAAGTATTAATCTTAAAGTGCTGCTTTTCGAATTGGACGAAAATGTACCTGATTTGGCATATGCAAACTTTTACTTTTATATTATAACGGAATTACACTTATGGGAAAAAGTGCCACAGGTATATAATATCGACTATATCTTTGAAGCATGTATATATCTTATAATTAAACTACTTGAAGAAGAAGAGACTATTGAAAAAGGCTTGAACCTAATGGAAAAACTTTTGAAAAGAATGACCAGGAGATCCTTAACATCGCAACTATTGGAATTAAACGTTTACTTTAAATTATTTGTTGCACTCATGAAAGTAATGATTTATTACAATCGCGATGAAGGAAGGAAAAATGCATTAAACGTATTTCGAGAATACATTGAAATATTTAACATGGAAGCTAGATATTTCATTGTATTGCATTTATACAAGAAAAGTGAACACTCTGGTTTGATCAGTTTAACCACTGGAATATTCAAAGCTTCCATCATCGAATGCCTTCAGGCAACACCTCCTACTCCATATTTTATTGGTAAAAATCTGGAATCCTTGATCAGATTGGCTTGTAAATTGCCGCACAGCAGTACATCGGATTTGATTGAATTATCCGATGAAATAATTACAAGCTTAAATCTACTGAGATTTCTGTTCCTACGAGATAATCTCAATCAGACTGGAATTTGGCATCTAGTCGATAAACTCGAACACGATTATTTAAAGCCGTTAAGAGAAGGAATTGATCTATGCAGAGCGCACTGGAGAGTGAAAGTAAAGGACTTGGAAATGCAGAAGAAAACGCAGAAAATAACGGAGGACGTACAATTAGAAAAGGAAGGTACCGAAGTGACGCTAACTGTCGGCGGTGAACAATTACCAGCAATGCCAGTCGCGGAAAAAATTTCATTCTGTAATCAAGCATTGAATTGTCTCGATGTAATGGAGAGCATTTTAATTAGGGTCAATGAGTGTATTGCTAGCAATCCTTTTAAGCAACACAGTAACATGCGGTAATTTCATAATAATAATTGTACGTTTAAGAAATGTATATTACTGGTTGCTAAATAAAACTTCTTCGTTTATATATTATCTATTATAATTATTACTCCCCATCATTCGCTGTCATAAGATCATAATTTTTAAAGAAATGAAAGGCAATGTTCCAAATGCGTTTTGGTTTTAATAGGTTTTAGAAGTTTATGGAGTTGTAGGGCGTTACTCTCGGATCAAACCGAAAATGTTAATACGCAACAATCGAGTCAGGATCATACTAAGGAAAGTGACGAAGAGTACGAAAAGAATATCAAATCGAAAATCCTTGCCGCCTCGTTGAATTACGTTCATGATCTGGGATGGAGCCAACAAGCTATCAGTGCTGGTAATTTGTCAAAAATTGTTCACATCGGTAGATAAATCCAGATCGATTCCTTTTACACGCGAAAGGATGTGCTTTAAATTCAATGCAGGTGCAATGTCGTTTCTAAATTATTGTTGATTGAATTGTTACATGCTCTTAATGTAAGTTACAGATAATAAATAGAAATATTTAATGGAAAGTTATGTACCAAAGGTGCCGAATCGATTGGATACCCAGGCGTGATTCATGGATTATTCCCTAATCGAGGAGCTGATTTGGTCCACTATTTCTATTTAACATGCAACAAGGAGTTAAATAAAATTCTCGAGGAACAAGCTTCCGCTGTTCGGGATAGTAAAGAAAATAAAGCCTTGGAGTCACAAGTACGCGATGCTGTCGAGACAAGGCTTAGAATGGTGATTCCATATAAGAGAACGTGGCCACAAGCTTTAGCTCTCATGGCACTCCCGCCTAACGTACCGAAGGCCCTGGCCAATTTGCTTACTTTGGCCGACGACATTTGTTATTATGCTGGAGATAGATCGGTCGATGTAAGAATCAATTTATTTTTATGCTATTATACGTTTTCGGTGTATCTTATATCGAAATGTTCTTCAATCAGATCAACTGGTACACTAGGAGACTAGTACTAGCAGGTATTTATAAGACTACAGAATTGTACATGCTACAAGACAATAGCGAAAATCATCGAGGAACATGGAATTTCTTAGAAAGGCGAATAAAGGACGCAACGCAAATTCATTCGATTCTAACAACAAGTGATATGGCTCTACCAGATCAAGCTCTAAGTCGTGCTACTGAAGCGGCAACTGCTGCCTTTGTTACGGTATGTATTTTAACATTTAAGTGTTACTCACAGTAGCAAATCAATTACTTTTGCAATATAAATATGTTCTTCTTTTCTACAGGCACGCAATATACTTGGATTGAATTGGAATAGGTAGAAGAAAAAACAATTAAAAAAATAGACTAATCAATAGAGAAGCACGAAGTAATTGATCGAGGTCATTTGACACAAACAAGCATATATTCAAATATTTTATGCAAGGGCAATATTAAAATATATATATTTATAAACCGTTCAGTTGAATTAACAATCATAGCTAATTTGGTACTATATTTTAACAAGTTCCGTACATTTAAGATCGAATTCAATAAGTATATCTTACATTTGTGCAAGATGTAAAGATATAAACTGTCGGTAGTATAGATTTAATAGTATATAACAATTACCCTGCAATATTGTCATATGTAAGACGATCACCTGGTTTTATAAAATCTATTGCATCTCCAATGAACGAGAGATCGTGGTCCCATTCTTATCATTCGATTGAGCAGACAATTATTTTATTATAAAAAATATATTTACACAGCCAGTACTCCATATGGTGAAAACTTTACATTATGTTCAAAAATAGAATGTATTTTACATAATTAACATGATTCATACGAGAGTGAAATTATAGACTTATTTCACACATTCATTAGCCATATCATTGGACTTATATAACTATATATGTATATAAAACTGATGTAACTAAATTGGAAATAACTCAATGATTTCATAATGAGCATTTCAATGATTAAAAAAAAAAGAAACTCTCATATCTAATCTTTCGTTAAGCTATCACTATACAATACAAAAGTTTCAATACCACAAACTATTTTTCAAAGAAGACAATGCTTAATAATGTGCTTCTTCGATATATCCCTTAATAGTTTTTGGTAAAGGCAACTTATGAATATTGTCCAACCTAGTGTTCTGACGAATAACAAAACGGCAAAGGTATTGCAAACTTCGAACTTGAGTAAACCTACTTACCGGTTTTGTTAGCCTCACAGGAAAAGATGGGTGACCAGGATACTTGGGCCGTGAATAGCAAAAAACAGCCGACTGGCTAAAGTTTACTGAGTAGTCGATTAAATCAGCCACTGAACTAAATCCTTCGCTCTCGCTTTGGTTGCACAAAGAAAATAAACCACCGCTGTGTTCCATACGAGCATGGAGTAATTTCCCAGACGATTTAAAGCTAAGTGTTAAGACATATCTGTCGTAAAAAGCAAGAAATACAAAGTGTTAGCAGTATTTTTTGTATTACTGTGTCTAGACTGGTAGTAATTTTGAATAGAAAGCAAACCTGTCATCCGAGGAGTCTCTAACCAAGAACGCTCCGTCTGGCTCAGATATAAGTTTGGCGTCAGCTTCATTTCCCGATATCGGTCCCCAATACCATCCATAGTTACTCAGTTTAAGCAACTCCTTTGCTAGACTCGCCTTAGCTTTATGATCATTGTACGCATTAGCCTCTGTATTATCTTCAACACTTTGAACTCGATGTTCTGTCGCAATATTCTCTGTTATTGGTGCAAGCTGCAACTGCTGTATTTCATTACTGCTGTACGATTGATGTATATTGGAAACATCTGTACAATTATTATCTGTTTTAGCATTATTGCTACTTTGTGCGCTGACTGTATCTAACGTTTTCTCCGTGTCTGAATAACTTTCTATGGTATCGTTTAAACTTTCCGAAGCATATTCACTTTGCGATATCTCCGTGGTATTTAACGTTTCGCTACTGCTTACGATATTGGAATCTCTAACGGTATCTTCGCCTTTGGATGCGAGTACATCGCTTTCTTTTGCAAAAACAGTGGAACTGTTTTTCTGATCCGCTAATACGTCATAGTTTGATTCATCCTGCGGGACGGGTACTTCGACTTCCTTCGTCTGCAACAGCTTCCGCTATACACAAAAGACTGTTAATGTATTATCCGTGGACTTACCTTTCCCTTGGATCTGCGTATGGTCAGCTTTTTAACTTGCACATGCCGTTTGATATTCTTGAAGAAGCCAAGGGACGTCCTGTTGGGCAAAGCATTCTTCGCGTTGCTGTCGACGATTTTTATTTCCACCAGGTCCTTTTTCTTCTGGTTCTCCTCCTTTTTTTGTACACTCTCACGTCGTGAATCACGCCTCCAAAGGAAATCAAACGTTCTTGCGTGCAATTTCCGAGCTTTCGAGCTACGGCTCGACGGTTTCGCAGCACTTCCCGGTGCAGTGGTGATCGGCTCCTCCGACGTTTCACTTATCATATTCAAATGTCGTGCGATCCTTTAAACTGGATCCGAAACGAAGGAAGGGTTCGCTTCCACTATCTTATCAAAAATTATTTCACACGCCATCTATTCCTTAGCTTCTTCTTCTTTGGCGATTAAGTATACAACTATTTGTTAGAAATTCGAACAGTAATCACTGTAACTCATAATTCCACACGGTCATTCAGCCAAATTATCCTTACGCTGCGCTGTAGCGTATGTTTTTGTGTACTTTCGTCAATTTGTTCGAAATAATTCCCTGCCTCGACAAAAAATATGTTTTTCCACTAACTCCGCTTAAAAAGTTCCTAGTGATTCATGATACAGTCAGTGGGGGAGGAGCAAATCACGTCTTACCAATAAATAGGCCCTTAATTCTCCAGACGAATTTGTACCGGAGCAATTATCGGTTGGTTTACAAGCATTTACATATTTGTCGAATACTTGATTCAATTTGTGTCTCAGCACAATGAAAGTCGTTTCGTAAAGAGGTACATTCGATCGTAATGAAACGGCATAAATTTGATTGAGGATCAAAAGAGAAATGTTACTTCAGCCCTGTATGTATCTGCGCCGTATAACCCAAAATATACTATTTTTGACAGTTTTAAAATAATGAGCAATTTATTCTGTGTTATTTCATTTCTCGCATAAATATTAGGCTCTAAATGTTAAAAAAATGAACGACTCTGAGGACGAGAATTATGTCACGTTTGGGGTTCCCCTAGACCCTTTGGACGAAGGTAAACAAGGATACTTTGAGGGACAAATCTAAATATATTTAACATTTTGTTTATCCACTTTCTATTTATTCGATTATCGTAGACAACTTACCGAGGAAGAAGCCCGTAACAATCGAGGATCAATACGCATACGATGAGCAAGGTAGACGTAGATTTCACGGTGCTTTCACCGGTGGTTTCTCGGCTGGGTACTTCAATACCGTTGGCACGAGAGACGGCTGGAGGCCGCAACAATTTAAGTCCTCCAGAAGCAGTAAGGCGGAAAAAGTGAAGCAAAAGCCGGAAGATTTCATGGATGATGAGGACACGAGTCAGTTTGGAATCGCACCAAAGGGTATTCGTGCTACCGACGATTATGCAAATCATAGCCAAAGAGGTACTAAGCGAGAAAGAATCTCTCGTGATGCTAGCGGTCCCATTCCTGGTACTCCAGTTTTAAAGGAGCTTTTGAAACCCGTGAAGTAGGTAGTTCTATCAAACAGAAAGTTGATATCTTATCATTTGTAAATTTGTTAATCTTAATTGTCGGTCAATGCTTGATACAATAGGGAAACAGTTGGCATTACATTACTGAAAACAATGGGATGGAGGCCAGGTCAGGGTGTGGGATCCAGGTTGACAAAGAAGGAAAAAGGTAAGGTGAAGAGAAAAAATGAGAGATTGAAGGAGATGCTGCAAAAGTCAAAGAAAATAAGTTCGGATAGTAGCTCCGAGGACTCAGAGGACGATTATGGAAATGTTACGTTCGCTCCTGATGATTATGAACCATTTAGGTAATTGAAGAATTACTTGTGCGATTTTACACAAGAATGATATTGACAAACGAAAATATTTAGAAGGGGGAACGTAATTAATCAATTGATTAATATTTCGTTTTGCAGGTGCAATCCAAAAGATAACTATTTTGGTATAGGATACACGGGTTTAGATAGAAGAACCATATTGTCCGGCCACGTGAATTTATTCGATATGCCCGCGTTCAGCGTTCAGGAGAAAAATAAAAAGTTGTCGATCCACGGTCAAGCATTTGGAGTTGGGGCATTCGAGGCGGACGATGAAGATATATACGCGAGAGAAGACATGTCGCGGTACGACTTTGCCCTGGGCCCTGAGCGCAAGGCAAAGACACGATGGTCTGACGATAATAGATCTAGAAACGCCAGTGACAGTTGTATAGAAGGCTTCGTGTTAGCAAAAAACCAGTTGTCCCGGAACAAAGTTTTTCCGCCACCAGAATTGCCTAAAGACTTTGTGCCGGTACATGCAGCTAGAAAAAGTCGTTTTTATCCGCCAATTGAGAACGTTCCTCGAACAGTAGAAAATGGCAAACGTAAAGATCTTACAGCTGCGGATAGGGCTAGAATATTAGAGGATTCGCCCTTCGTGAGAAAGCCATCGGAAATGCATCCCAACTCGGTGCCATCGGTTGCATCCAACATCATTACGAATACGTTGAATTTACATGGAAAGCAGCAAACGGAAGAAAGACAAAAGCAAGAGAGTCAAAGAGCCAAAGCAGTTAGTTCGTGGATGAACAAGCTGAACGTGCAAAGTTTTGTCAAAGGAGGAATAGTTGGACCCAGTAAAGAGTCAGATGGAAGTTTGAAAAAATTGGAGGAATTTAAGGATTCGTCTATTTCTGAGGAACATGCGACAAGAAATGATAATAGTAACTTAAACAAAGAAGATTCTACGACGGTGAAAGCATCCTTCGCCGATCCCGACAGACAGAGGCGATTCGAGCAATACTTAGAATTGGTAAGAATGGGTGAAAAGAATAAATTTCAGTCTATACAACCGTTATCAATGACAGAATGGGACAGGGAACACGAACGTGCTGAATTTGAGCAAGCAGCGCGATTGTTCGATCAGCCAACGAATAATTATGTTGCTAGCAAATTTACGCATGCTTCTGAATCGACGAGTTCGAAACCCTCTCAAGGGGACGAGATAAAAGAGGCTGCAAAGATGAAAATGTTCGGGAAATTAACACGGGAGCGAATGGAATGGAAACCAGCTAGCATAGTGTGCAAAAGATTTAATATTCCTGAGCCAAAAGTTGGCTGTGCCCAACCAGAGACGCAAAAGAAGGCTGGAAAGTTTTCGATCTTCGATGCCCTGGATTGGAGCGATTCTATGAAATTCTCAAGGGCAACTGACACGGTATTGAGGGAAGTAACCGAAAGCAGTACACCAGCAAAGCAAGAAAATGTAGATTTGAACTCGAACGCGGGCAACAATACATCTTTCAGCAGTCATCAAGCTGCAGAACCCTTGTCAGAGAAGATGAGGAATTTCAGCGTTACATATGAGAAAGTTTTCGGCAAGGAAGTCCAGGAAACGTCTTCTAAAGTAATCGAGGATAAACAAAATGTATGCAGTACGCCTGATACGATGGCGATGTCGGGCGTTGCAGAGAAAGAAGATAAAGATCAAGAAGTCGAGAGCAATACAATAAACGCGGTCTCAAAAAGCACATCGGAAGAAAAGAAGGATTTATTTAAGGCAATTTTCCTCAGCAGTAGCGACGAATCTGAGTCGGAGCCAGAGGAAAGCGTCGTAGACAGCGAAGTAGTGAAATCTGTTTTAATTGGTAAAGTTCCAGCTGAGGTAAACCCTATCAGGAATACTTCTCCACCGAGAGGAATTTTCGCGAAGATCGACCTCGATAGTTTAGTCCTCACCACCAAAAGCAACGTTCAAACTAATGAAAAAACAATTCCACAGAAAGAGATAAAAACGGAAAATCCTGATATAGTAATAGAACCTACATCAACTAATGAAAAATCAAATCCACCGGAGGTTGAATTGCTGCCGGACATGTACGGACCTGCTCTTCCTTCGAGATTATTAAAAGCCGAAGATACCACGCCGGAGCCATCCAGTTCGCGATCATTTAAGCCTGTGTTCAGAAGCGTCGTGGTACCAAAACCCAAAGTTGACCCGAAGATTTCTGGTGTGTGGGTAGAACGGGGAAAGGTAAAAAAATCGAAGAAGGAGAAGAAAAAGCACAAGCACAAGGAACACAAAAGTTCGAGGCATAAGAAAAAATCGAAGAAAGAGAGACGTGATTCATGACTCAGGGAATTGGAACTCTGTATTAAAGGAATTAAACGAGGTGGATATCGATGAAGAAAGTGCTGGATATTTATTGTACGTTCCTTCTTCTTTGCAGCATTGTACGACAGGTTGTATACATTCAATTTGTGCGAATATCTGTAGTTGAGATACTGGCAAATGGGGATGCTTTGTGCGTATAAACAACGCAAATAATTAATTCAAAGGTAATTATTTAAAAAGGGGTACATAAACCTCAATGCGCTCTCAGCAAATGAAAGTGGTTGCGCTGTGTGTACAGGATTATGTATGCTTTGTATTATGCTCTAATACACGTAATTGAGCAATTTCTCTTTTCAATTAGAGCGTTCATTGTTACCAGTGTATACATTGAAACGATATAGTTTCATGTTAACTCTAGTACGCAGCAGCTTGTGGTTCCGTTCATTTTCCCGAAGTTGTAGAGTTTCTTGACGCTGGCCTACTATGGTTGCTGGAGTTTATCTTCTTTTCTACACTGTAGATATGACAAAGAAAATGATTTTTTTGTTTATATATGAAGGATCGAGATTAATTATGGTGTTGAATGTCTCGCCTTTTTGCGGACAACAACCTTCGAATTAAATTAAATACGATTATATGTATACGTATACATTTATTATACGCTTAGTAGCAAAATATACGTGTAAGTTATTATTTGCGTATTTTGTTCACGTTTCAAGCAACCGATATTTATGTAGAATATCATTGATTTCACAGTTCTCTGTACAGTTGGATCAATCGTTACGATCGCCAGTGGCAAATACATACTTTTTTATTTTTTATTTTAAATGAGAACGTACTTACCTTCCGCTTCTTGAACCTCTTTTGAACATATCTGACAACTTCTTCTTTAAATTCCTCTTTTCAGTCTTCTCATTGATACTCGTCTCTGATCCCGATGTCTACGATAAGAAAAATGAAGTTTCTAATTTAGTGAAGCGATTGCTTTGGGAAAAGAACATTATTATTTTATTTATCTACCTGAAGAGAAAGTTCCATGGAAACATTTGGATCGTCTACACTGGCCGATTTAGTCAGTTTGGTCGTAATTTTTCTTATTATACCTTTACCGTGCTTCTTCTCTCGGTCCAACATCTCACTTTTCGTCGAACCCGTGGAAAGTCGGCTAAACACCAAACAAATGATTAGTTTCCTCATTTTCTTAAATATACCTTATACAATAAAGATACGTTTAATGATGGAAAATTTTAGTTCATGTTTATTAAAAAAATGAATAAATGTAAATGTTATTGTTGCATTACCTATCAATGCTGGAATCTCTCTGCAAACTGAGTGCTCGTCCCTCGACATCCGAGTTTTCCAACGACTGCAAGCTCGACATGTTGCTGTCGGTGCCCCAAATGCGTGACTATAAAAAATAGTTACATGAAATTTCTTTCTTAGAATATTTCTTCGATAATTATCAATGAAACTTTATGTCGCGCGTACGTCTTCATTTCGTCCCGATGTTTGCTCCAAAGATAAACTCTTCCTTTTCAAGCGTGGTTTCGTACGGGACACTGTTATACCTTTTCCTGGATCACTTTCCACGGACGTTGATCTGCTTGGCAAAATTAAACATTGTAATTTCGAGGCCTATGTTAGCTTGAGTTAACTTTCGAACTGCAGTTTTGTATGTAAATAAAAGTAGTAGGTACCTTTTGCCGAGTTTCTTCAGTCGGGATGCATTCACATCGTCAGCTGTTCTCTTCAATTCTTTCAGCTCCTTTGCCACGTCGATTAATTTCTTAATAGTGTACTCTAGCCTTTCTGTTCTTTCACCGAGTTGGGAGTTTGAACCTATGAATAGTAATAGTGGATAGATAAATAGTACTAATACCTTTTACATTCAATTACAGATAAATAATGTAGAGTACCTCTTATATCGCCCTTCGAATCCAACATCGGCGACGATTCTCTCGATTTTGGTCCCTGCAAGGCGTGACAATAACTTGTTATATCCTATTCATTTATTATTAAAATTATCATGTTACTATTTACCCATTGAATACAATGGGCATACCTTTAATCGTCTAGGTGGAGTCGGCGTATAAGTATTCGGTGTTCCATTTTCAGCGACACCGTTTAATTCAGGGAAGAACTTGGTCAAGTCGTTCACTTGTTGCATCAACACATTGATATTCCGCATCTCAGTTTGCTCTTGCTTATATTTCTTCAGGATCACCTCCTTCAGCTCTTCTCTCTCCTTCTCGTGTCTTTCTTTTTCTCTTCTCATCTTCTCGTTACTGGTTCTCAGTTTTGCATGCGCATCTCTTAATTCAAGCAAATCGCATTGCAACTGCGAAAGCAAATTTACTTAATCTATTTTCAAAATAAGTAGAAAATGTTTCAATATGATTCTTCTTTTATTTACCTCGAGCAATTTCTTTTTACTCTCTTCCTTCTCCTCGTCATATACCTTCTTCAGTTGGTCCTGGCGCCTCTTGTTCTCCAGTCGCTCTTTAGAACGTTCCCTTTCAATCTATGAAGGCGAGATGTTTATTAAATTGTCAGTTGTTTATTAGATAGTCGAATACGTACCTCGAAAAGAGTTTGTCGCAGATCCCTCGCCAGTGTGGCTGTTTCTTGTAACAATCTCTGATGCTCTTCCCTTTCCTTTTGCCACGCCAACTCCATACGAACTTTCAGCCCTGGAATCTTTGTTCTACCGCTAGTGAGCACGCGTTCCTCTTCAAGCTATAAATATAAATAAAAGCATACATAAAGATCGTACAATAGCTTATTTTCAAGCTCTGTTAAATGTAAATTTAATTACCTCGTTAATTCGCGATTGCAATTCAGATACTTTAACGTGACTCGCCGATTTTTCAGACACCAGCTCCGCTTTCAATCTAGACACATCCAATCTCGCTTCAGAAAGCTCGTCCTCCAGACTATGAATCTGCCTCTCTAGAACCAATGCACTTGCAACGGACACTTCTTCTTCCTACACGCGAAGGAAGATATTTGAAGAATAAGGAAACTGAAAATTATTTAGATATAGTTATGTCTGAGAATTGACCTCGTCGGATTTTCCAGAGGACGCAGTCGATTGTCTACCCTTTGCAGACTTTAATTCCGCTATAGTTTTCTGAGCACCCTCCAGCATGTGTTTGTACGTATCGCGTTCGCGCTTGTATCTGGACAATTGATTCTGAATTGCTTGGATCTCGTCATTGATAGCTGTGATCCTGTGCTCGTAGCGCATTTTGCACTGCGCCAAGTCAGCTTTCTTCGCCTTCTCCGCGTTCTCAAGCGCGTTCTTCAATTTTCGTATTTCCGACTCGAAGGCTGCCGTGTCTGGCGTTAAAGCTTGGTGGATCTTCGACACTGATTCGTAGTCTTTCAATTTGTCAGAGAGGTCGTCGTTCTGGAAACCATGGATCACAGTTAAACCTTGACTTTAAATGTACGACAAAGATTTGAACGATGCAATCTATTTACCGCCTTTCTCATGTCCTCCAGCCGCGATACCAAGGTATTGTTCTCTTTCTTCAGGTTGCTGATATCGTTGTTTAGATCTGTTATTAAAGCTTTATTTGGTAACTCGCTCTCCCGAACTCGATTCTGAAACATTTCCATTCATGTATCGTTTGATATCTAACATCCTCTCAATACTTATCTATTTAATTTATTCAATACTGTAACTTATACTCACTTCTAAAGCTATTTTCTCCGACCGCCATTCGCTCTCCTTCAACTTCAGAGACTGCCTCAGTGATTCCAATTCCTTACGAATGCTTGCGAGCTCAGTGTTCTGTTCTCGTAATTTACTACAAACAATTGCAATAGTACAAACAATCGGGAGCCCATTTTTAAATGTATTTGTGTAGATATTCGAGCTGCAGTGTTATCCTACCTATTAAGTGCTTCGTTGTCCGCCTCGAATTGCTTTCTCAGTCTCGCTGCTTCTTTGTACCTTTCATTCAGATTATCGTACTCTTGCTGCCCCTTCTTCAGCTCGTTCTCCAAATCTGCAATATAGAACACTGTTATCACAGACTAGCAGGCTTCTCTGGCACGTTAATCGTTAACGTAGCGAAGCAACTTACTGAGAATCTTTTCATTGTACGTTTGCCTCATCTCGTTCATTCTTTTCGCGTTCAATCCAGTCTTTTCCAAAGAATTGATCTTTTTCTTCAGCGTGGACACTTCGCTTTCCTTCGCTTGTTTCTCTTGATCGATCTGGGACTGCAGTTTCTCCTTTTCTTTTTTCAATTCCGAGACTTCAGTAGTCAAGTCGTTGATTTTCGTGGAGCTCGAAGTCTTCGTATTTTCCAGTTCCTTCTTCAAGCGTTTCACTTCGGCGTCGAGTTTGGTCTTCGTCTGTTCTGCCTGCATTTAAACGGGGATAAAATTACATTTATGTTTCGTCTATGATTCTTTGAGTTTCGTGTAAAATAATAATCACCGATGACATCGATTGTGCCAATTTAGATTCACGTTCCGCGTACGCTGACAAATCATCTTGCAACTTCTTGCATTTCTCACGTTCCTGAGATAAGTCTTTCTTCAAGTCGTTTATCGTTTTCTCCAATTTCGAACCTTCGCTTTGCGACGACTTGGCTGTTTCTAAATACAAACGAAAAGATGTAATAGTAGTCTATTTTTTCTTAATTCATTAAGTTGTTCTATATTTCCTCACCCATGTGTTTCTTCAATTGAACGAGTTCATTGTACACTTTGAGCTTTTCAGCGGATAGAGAGAGTAGCTTCGACTTTAGCTTCTCCCTTTCTTCTAACAATGCCGTTTTCTCTTGGTCCCATGCTTTCCTTTCGTTTTCGCTCATGGAAACGGCTTCGTCCAACTTCTTTTTCACTAATTTATCGTACGACGAAGTAAGGGACATGGTAAATATATCGAGCTGAACGTTAATTTATCGGTAAATTCACTTACTATTTTGCAATTCTGCCCCTTTGTCCTCTGTCCTCGTACTAAGTACCGTCTTCTTCTTTTCTTTTTCATCCGACAACTCCTTCACCACCGCACCCAATTCCTCTTTAAGCAGTTCGTGTTCCTTCAAAAGTTTCTCGTATTTAGCGTGACTGTCCTTGAACTTCATATCTTGAGTGTCCACGTCTTTGCCGTCGGAAATGTTTGCGAATATCGTCATCATGTCTCCTGAAAAATAATCCCACGATTGTTTCGTTACCAAATCGATGAAGAAATTCCGGAATATAATTTTAAAATTATTTCAGTTGACAACGGACCTCGTGGACCAAAATGTTTTTAATTATTTATCTTAACTTTCGGTTATCTAAAGGCTAAAGATCAACTCGTGTTCAATCTTTTACAATAAACAATTTCTATCGCGACTGACCGATTTCTTTTTCCATTTCGTCCACCATTTTTTTCAACTGCACTTTGGATGTAAATTCGGAGGTCTTCTTCGATGGTCTGTTCTGGAATTCGCCTTTAATTTTCTGTAGCGTTTCTTCGACTTTCTTCACCTGGAACAAAAGAAAAACGTTGTCTATAAACCGATCGATGTAAATTTGAAAAAAAAAACATAAATAAGTAAAGGAGAGTGCAATTACTCCGTCGTATTTCTTCTCCAGGCCGGTTTTCTCGGTCTCCAACTCCTCCACCTTTCGCTCCATCTTCCTCAGCTTGAACGACAAAATTCGACAGTTCTTATTCGACTGTTCCAAACTTTTTCGCAGACGGACGTACTCGTCCGCTTGTTCATCCCTTAATAACAGGAAATATTCTTAGTACGCATTTTAACAGGAACATCTATGTATTAAATATTCCAATGAAATAAATTGACAAATGAGGATGGTAGATGTTGGCCAATTTTGGACAAACTTGGAAAAACTGTAAGAAAATCTCCTGCAGGATATGTTTCTACGCGTTTTCAGGAATCCGAAATGCATAGTCATTAAAATAAATTGATGGACACACGTGCGAATGTAAAGTTGATGTACGCGTCGTTGTCGCTGGTTGTTCTGATGTCACAGCAATCTTATCGTTCTTTGAATATACTCGTCATCAATCTACCACAAACTTACTTGCTGTCTTTTTAAGTGATTATTTTGCAAATGTGCTAATAGACTAATTCCGCGAGTTTTACAGGCAGCGATAATTCCAATGTTTATGCGCATTTATTTTACAACTTTGCATTCACTTTCCGGCTAAATGATTATGCACTTTGGTCTCCTTAAAACACGTAGAAAGATATCTTGCAGGAGCTTTTTCTGTCGGGTCTAAAATTGGCCAATTTCTACTACCATCCTCCTTCAATCTGTTGAATTATTTATGTAGCAAATTGAACGGTATCTGTTTAGTTATCCAGTTCTATAAATCCAGCGTTGCTAATTACCTCTGTTAATTGATCAGGTACACACATTCAACCAAATGGAAGCCGGCACGCCATTCAGGAGGGACAGAAGCACAAGGAAGCGAGTGAAAATGGTTTAAACATCGAAAGGGTTCGACGACAGTACAACGTTCCACATATTTCTCTCTCTCTCTCTCTCTCTCTTTTCGTCAATTTTTTTTCGAGAATCAGATGGAACTCGATTATCAGTTCGTGCGTTGCAACTTGTCGTCGCAAATTGTCGTCCTGAAACAATTCAGAGAGCACATTTTGCTAAACATTTCTGTCCTGTATGTCTTCGTGGTCTTCGTGGACACTACCGTGGCTGTTCGCACATTTTTTTTTGTATTTCTTTCATTTGCTTAAACGATTAAACAAATCTTTTTAATGTTATTTGGGAAAGTTTCAATGTATGTTTCTGAATATTTTTGTTTTTCTTTCTTTTCGGTTCCTTTTCTCTTGCCCTTTTGCTGCAGCAAGTGGAGATCCACTGTTTTCGAGCCCCTTCAAGTATCTCGTATACATATTCAAACATGTGTTGTTTTCGTTATATTTACTTTATTTGCATGTTGAATGATTTTTTTTTGCAATGCTCCCAGGCAATCGAAAATCGATCGCGTTTATTAATAATAAAAATGAACGTACTATGTGTTATTGATAAAACGCTAGGAAAAGTCAAGGGGGAGAGAATCTTGATTCACTATTTTGCGGAAATTAATTTCTTTCCTTGGCTGGTTAATTAAATTGAGTTCAAACAAATCGGTTAGTGGAATACTAATTCGTATTTTAAATACGATAGTGCACGAAAAATTGCAGTACACATTAAAAAAGAGTTAAATTATACAATTTCATTATCTGTAATGCTACATATAATTACGTATAAATCTTAGTGATCAATATAACAAACTAACAAAAAAAGTGCCAAGGTAATCATGCATGAGTAGCAAAAATTCTTCTTTAAAAATATATGTGCAAATAAAAAGGGCATACAATTACCTGAAGGTGTCTTGTAATTCGTATATCTCTTCCTCCAATTGACGAATCTCTTTCTTCATATCTTCATTTTCGTCCATCAGGGTCTCGCACAAATTCTCCGCGGCTTTCAATTTCGATCGCAGATCATCCTTTTCTCGATCGCGTTCACCTCTAAACCCTTTCGAGTTCACTTCTTTTTCAAGCTCCCTTACCTTGTTTTGTAAACTGGTCCTTTCTTGCATGAGCGCTAAATATCGTTAACGTTTTGTAATTTCACTTTGTTTTTTCATGGAATATCGCGTGACACAATTATTCGTGCAACAATTCCAACTTGAAATTCGTAAAATAGTAATTGAAAGCACTACTTATCGAATTATTGAGTACTTGGATTTGAAATTATTCAATTATATGATTTCCTGCAACAGCTACGATTAAGTTGTTCCTCAATTCCCTCATTAATACCTTCATTCTTCTTTTGCAGTTTCTGTACATCGTTCGGTGCTGCTTTGCTAGATATGGTTTCCATGGTCGCCAATCGCCTCATTAGGATCTCGCTCTTCTCCTTCTCAGTTCTTTCGCATCGCGCTTGTAATTCATTTATTTGCGCCCGTAAGTGATCCACCTCGCTCTGGCAATAAAAGATTACAACTGTTAGCCCCATTGTTGTTATTCGCATGGGTAGATTTCTCTCTGACTATGCGGAGCACTACGATTGTTATCGCTACAGGCCTGCCGCGTCTGGAAACGATTAGTGAGATGCGCAGGAAAAGAGAAATTGCAAGTAGAAAAAGAGTTAGGAGTGAAGTGAAGAAAAGTGCGGTTACTTTTTCGGTTCTCTCTTCGTTCTCCATTCGCCGTTCCCCGTTCTTTTCGCTGCTTTTCGAAGTATTCGACTTCTTCACCTGTATTGGAAAAGGAAATGTACAACAGAGAAATTGGATTATTCTTTAGTGTGATTACACGTTTCTTTTATTTTTTATCGAGGGCGCTTTGAGCATGCGACGCTACAAAGTTAAAAAGAATCAGATCATAGATAGATATCGAGAAAGCTAAAGATGATAGAGAGAGAAAGCCGCATGGCGATCACATTTAGGTATAATTGTATGAACAAAGTTTGTTGGATGAGGTTCAAACGTTAATGAACTTGTAACGATGTAAAACTAATTTATACAACGAGTCAAATAATATAATTTCATTATAATTTATAATCATCAAGTTGTTTCATACGCTTAAGTACGAATATTCTTTTGAAACCAGGGTAATTCGAACATTTGCAGATACTAAACATGTATCTGATACAAAAAGTTTCGATATAATTCGAAATTACCGTCGTACATAACATTGCGGTAAGCGACAAGTAATGTATAAGCATTGTAACCACCTTGGATTTACCTGAATTATAAATTCGACATCATTTTCCGATGTGGTTCCGCTGCTATTGTCTATGACTTCTTTGATTTGCAGCTTAGTTGGCCTCCTGACTGTGAGAGAAAAGAACGAAAATATTTATTGGGTAGTCCAATGGAACTTCGGGTTCTTATGTGTACCTTCCTTTTCTTCTTCCTTGTCGATGGCGGAAAGGTCCATGAGGGATGTCCAGCCAGCGGATGCGTATGATGTCTCCGTGCTTCCTTTGAAATCATCTTTTGCCAAATTTGTTGCCGACGACCATACACGGTTTCCATTTTCAGAAGAGCTACACAAAGAAAGAAAAAAAGAGGAAAGCCTTGTTCAAACTCCTGTGATTTGGAGATTAGGAACATTAGGATTACGGAATGTTTGTTCATCTCGGAATCGTAGAATGTCACCGTTCATGACCTATTTAATATAAGTTTATACATATTTCATTTAACCCCGCCCAATCGACCCCATGAAATATTTGACTACATTCTTCCATGCTTCTTACGCTGTGGAAGCGCATGATTTTCTAAGATTTCGCTACTCATGTGCCTTGAGTCGTAGGACCGCCTACGATCCATCCCAGAGTCATAGTGTCCGCTACCAACGCTATGAGAGTCAGGGAACCCTGCCCAATTGAACCCCGAGCCATAGGATCCTAATGGGCCCAACCTTACGACACTGGGACGGTCTCCGTTGGAATATCTGGGGTTCCAGACTCAAAGTCTTACGAACTCCGGGTGGTCTTAATGGAACCTTAGGCTGGGCAGCCTCGTCTTCCCTTGATTTCGTCAGATTCGATCATTAAATCGGTTTCTACGATTCTGTGATGTTGCATATCAATTATTGCGCCTTTCAACAGTGGGATAATGTTAATAATACCATGGAAATGAATTGCTTACCGGCCTGAAGACTGATCGAACGAAAGGCTAGGTGTCGACGATGTTATATCTCTCAAGCTATCTCTCTTGCCTCCGTGTTCCTTGTAATCCCTAAATATAATGTATTCGTAATTGCCTACAAAGTCTATCTATTTTGCTTATTAATCAATATTCGTTTGTAGATAAAACGAGCCTCCGGCTGCTTGAAATTTCGAGCTGCTACATGGACAGGACATAAAAAATAGCAAATGGTACCTGAAGCATCTTTTGCAACGGGTCGGCCATCGCACCTGTGGATGAAACCCGAGGGGACAGAGGGGATCTCCTTTCTTCGACGAATACATGTGGTGCATTCTACGAAAGTGATCGAACCATTATAAACATATACGTATGTATACATATGTATATCTCAACCCGTTCCACCAACATTTCATTAAACATTCAATTATGCTCAAGCGAGCACGTGCAACACATGGGTTAAATTGACACTTGGTAGTGGTGTCAGTTTACGTAATACGAGGTAGTGGGCTCATAGAAATGGTTGTCGCAACAAAAATCATTTTGTTCGTTCAGGGAGAATTCACGGTTGCTCGTTATTTACATAGATACGTGATCGATGATCTATCCGCTTGGAGTATAATCTATGTATTTAGTGGTGCTCGAACAAACGAACAAATCATTCGTTTCGACGTAATGTACATACTATGTTATGAATTATTAGATACAAGGCATCAACGTAAATCAAGAATTTGCTCTACAATCGTTTGGTCTCGGTTAATTGGAGTGAAACGTCGAGCAGGAACAATGATGACGACACGATACATCATTTTGTGAGTTGTTCTTATTAATTCCGTACCACCATAAACGTGTTTTGTGGGATATCTATTGGGCTGGAAATCGGAAATCTCGACGATTTCCGGTAGAGCATATCTCGTAACGAGGCGCAGATAATATCGACGGTCCTTTCTTGTTTCTAAAGCGTAAAGGGCTTGTGCTCTATAGTTCGGGAAACGATCGGTATAGGAGTTACCTAGAAATGAAATCTACAATTAATCGGAGAATATAAGCGAATGTCGCAAGCCGTGAAACGAGAGTTTAGACCAAGCTTGAGTTTCGACGGATCGCAGAAATACTTGGCAAGGCATAAATGAAATTCAGCTCGGAACTTTGCTCTATATGTATGTATGTAGATCACTTAGGTATAACGCGCGATTCGCGAACCTTGATGGAGTATGTGGCTCCGAATTTTCTTTTGTTCACCGATAATGACACGGAGTCCTGCGATTCCTGACGATAAATGTTTTTGGCTAAAATAAATAAGTAGTGTATACAAGTATACCATAAATAAGGTATTGAAAGTTTTCGATGAAGCGATCAATCGTATAGGATTGTTACCGAAATTTAATTGCTTTACAATCAATCTAACCAGATTGAATACAAATCATTGATACCTCGATTAAAAACAAACTTAACTGCCGTATTGTACAGAGCGTGACAAGTACTATTCTCTTTATTGCACATATTGGAGATCGCATGTGGTCGACGCCAATCAATGCAAAAAACATCCAATATTGCGATAAATTTGTTTTCGATCCACGTTCATCTAAACTTAAAAAAATATATATATATATTCAGGAGTTTGGACGGTTTGTATATCACAATCCCGTATCTATTCTTGCAACTGCGCTTTTGATGCTTACGAAGCAGTGTTCAAACTACGTTCAATTTTTCCATGCAGAATCAAGTAAAATACGGTAAATCCCTTATCTCAGCGGTCTCGGACTTCTTCCGACCTTACGCAATTCCACATCGATCGGCGTGTACTTACTTGATCGATGCTCACCCAAATGCAGCGGGTGGGTATGATCATTAAATTTCTCTTGGATGTCGTTACGAACGTTTGCACTGGACGTTTGCATGAACACCTTCCATTACGGGGATGTTGGACGAGTAAGTCTTGGATCTCATGTTAAATGTAGCAAACGAACAGCGCGAAACGATCGAACACTGATCGCTGCAGGCGGTGGAGCGCACTTTTTCAAAGTGTTCTTTTATAGATGAATCGCGGAATCGCGATCACTTTACATCTTTCGACGTTTCTTTTTTTTTCACGCGCGCTACGTTTTCTTCTATTTCTTCCGCTTTTCTTCTACCCTCGTTGCCCGTGGCCGATCGCAACGTCGATAGACGTCACTAATAGCACTGACACGCTGCTGCTATTACGGGGGATAGGCCGCTACTCGACTCAGAGACCCGTACGTGTGGTAATTTGGACTATTGCCAGGATATATATTTATCTCTAGCTATAAATATAATGCGCCTCCTTACGAGTATTTTGCGCGCACACATATGTACATGTGTGGGCCAGAGGGTATCCTAGAAAATTTGTCCAACAAGTACAGACAGACTGGGGGCAGGAACCGGCGCGGCGTGGCGGCGGGACCGTTCGCTAGATTATCGCCAACTTTGGTTTCCGGTTATATCCCGCATTTCCTTTTTCATCGCGTTGTGATTTTTCTGCTGATGATCTTGTTGAATAGACGACAAGTATCGTTGTCAAATAATGCAAACAATCGGCATTAAATAACGTAGATTAAGTATTATACCTTTGTCCTTAATGAAAGGAAGTTGGATACGGACAATGTTAATACGCTTCCGAGTGAAACGGCGGAAGTTTATTTCGGACATAAATATATTTGCATGAAATTAATATTAATGCCCAATAAAAACCCAGGGAATTGTTTGAAATTTGTTTATTTTGTAATAAAAACAACTCGAGGAGAGATACAACAACCTACACCACCTGTATAAAAATTGTATAAAATATTTTTCTTGGTACCCTGCCTATAGCGAATATATACTTTTAAACCATTTAACTGCTTGAATCTTACACTATGAACATAGATTTTCTACGAAAAGCAGCCAATCTGGCCGAAAACCTAGAGATCATTTAAAAATTGATTAACAATTATTTTCGATTGTAAATTTAATCGATTCGTGTAAAACTATGATGAGGATGATAAAAATGCAGATACTTAGTATCAAATAAAAATATAATTTTTCATATACTTGTTTATCGCGTCGTGTTTGCATTCTTTGAAACCGGGTATATTGTGTCGAGCGAGATAACGCTTATAAAAATAGAACTTTCAGATAAAACAGCAATTAAAAAAATACTTTATATAAAACTTCTTCGAATATTTTATCTTATTGCATAATAGCGATTCTAGTCTCTATATGATTTACTTGCACTTATGCACAACAATAAAGAGAAAGATCCAATCTCATTTTAAATCGTGCTTTCAGATAGTGGAATGAATATTCGGATCTAGATGAAACTACAATCCAGACCGTGATGGTATATTGATTGCACAATTACGTAACTCATTTTCTCATTTCTAAAATCATACTTACGTACTTTTCAATATCAGCACCATGATACCCCTGAACTAATGATTTTTTCATTCCCGTCCTTTACAGCTTAGAACGAAGCATTTCGATCTTTTTCGCAGCGCGTTTCTGCAAATCGATCAATTTCATCGCTAAGCCCATGTTACCTTGAATCTTAATTTTCCCTTGGAAGAACGCTTTCTGCGGGTTCAGTTTTCCGGATATGAAGTCAGTCATATCCGCGTCGTTAATCGTGATCGTAACATCCGGCTTAATCTTCCCGTAATATTCCACTTTTCCTTTTCCTGTTTTCGCGTCTATGACCCAGTAACCTTCCGCACCACCCGGTCCATTGATCACTTTGAATCCGTATACCCCGCGTACTCTTTCAATGAGATTGTCTTCGTCTTCTTGCATCGCGATTTCCAATATTTTGAACAATGCATTCGCCTTGAACAAGTCTGGATTCGGAGTTCCAGCGGCGGTTCCGCTTACGCTCCTCTTCACCTCAGTTTTTTCTGGGAAACCCAAACGATAGAGAGCGACTACAACCGCTCCACCTAAACCTATATTATGTTGCAGAGCCAGTTTTGCTTTCGGCACTTGCCTTTTATCGGCCAGACCTCGAAGTTGCCAGCACAGTTCCGTGCACTGTGCCAGTCCCGTTGCTCCCAAAGGATGTCCCTTCGAGATCAAACCACCACTGGGATTTATTACATACTTCCCACCATATGTATTATCCCCAGCATCGACTAATTTGCCACCCTGACCCGGTGGACAGAGACCCAATGCTTCGTATGTTATAAGTTCATTAGTTGAGAAGCAATCGTGCAACTCTACAACATCCACATTGGTTGGCTTATAAGGTGTTTGAGCGAACACTTTTTCAGCTGCATTCTTCGTCATGTCGTAACTGTGGAAATGCATCGTTATTCATTAAACTATACTTGATAATTCTGTTTTGGAAAATAAATGAATTTCTTACCCGATAAGCTTAATAGAACTCCTCTCTGTGAATGTTGTGGCTGGATCTGTACACATTTCCATTGCCAGAATTTCTACTGCTTGGGATTCCAGTTTGTGTTTACGAACAAAGTCTTCATTGGCTAGAATAACAGCCGCTGAACCATCGGACGTTGGACAGCACTGCAGTTTAGTGAGCGGGCCAAAAACAGTCGGGGAATTCATGATCTGCTCCAAAGTGTACTTATCTTGGAATTGCGAGTAAGGATTGTTTGTGGAATGCAAGTGGTTTTTGTAAGCGATTTTTGCAAAGTGCTCAGGCTTTGTCCCATATCTTTTCATGTGTTCCAGTCCAGCATTCCCAAACATTTGTGCGGTCACTGGACTGTCGTTCATGTCTACAATGAAAAATATAGAAAAGTAAGCAACACAATCACCTTCTAAGGAATTTCGATTTAATGATATTTTAATATCTTTACCAGCAATTTCAGACATGAGTTGAACATGTTTATCCATTGGATGAGTACGGTCGGTATACTTAGACGACAAAGAACCCCTTTCCATTTTCTCAAAACCAAGAGCCAAAACGCAATCTGCGTTGCCAGTCTCAACAATCTGTTTGGCCATTAGAAGAGCAGTCGAACCAGTCGAGCAATTATTATTTACATTATATATGGGGCAACCGGTGAGACCAACTTCGTACAACGCTCGTTGACCACACGTAGAATCCCCATAGACGTATCCGACGCAGGCAGCCTTTACAGAGGTATAAGGGACTTTTGCATCCTGCAAAGCTTTCATCACAGCTTCCTTTGCCATGTCCGGGTAATCAAAATTCTCTCGTCTGCCAGGCTTCTCGAACTTCGTCATGCCGACGCCGACAACGTAAACCTTCATCCTCGGTGACATTTTTAAGCTCTCTTAAAAAAAAGGAGTGCACAAGGAGTCAAGATACCTAATGAGAATTAGCACAGGCTGGTAATAACACTCGTTTTGTATCTGGGCAAGGACTGTTCAACGCGAAATGTCGGGACCTGTTAATATGCACATCGAACGAAACTGAACTTTACTCTCTCTCTCTCTTATATAAATATCTAATCAAAAAAAGGCTAATGGGGATTTGTCGAATGACGAAGCTACTTTGCATCAGAACCAATGCTGCGCTCGATTGTCAAGCGTAAATGCACGCAAGGAGATTGGACACCCTACTGGAAAACAAACATTGCGAGATCGGTGTTCGCGAATTTTCTGCTCAAGATGTCGCTGTTTAATCGAAATTTACGATTTTTTATAAATAGAGGCCCTGGAGCGGACCAGGAATTTTTGTCGGGTTCGGGTCGGAATCTAAAGTTTGTTGACACGTATTTTGGGATCAGATTTTCGATTTGTGATCAGACGCTCGATCCAGTACAATTTTACTGTCATCTTGTAACATTTTTCTTGCTTAGGAAGTCGTTATATTGGAAAACCACAATTGGAAAGTTTAAGCAGAGGACGATGACGCCAGAATTTTATTCTGACAATCGAGCTTTGGGAATTCCGAATCGAAAATCGGGTCCCAAAATAAGCGACTGGTACTCGAATATTGAAATATACATTTGAAAAATACATACATATTCGAGATCCTGACCCGACCCGATTGGTGGCTCGAATACCTGCAAACCCAAGTAGTCACGTGTTGAACAAATTTTTCGAAACATATTACATCGAATTAGCTGAGAAGGAAGCAATTCCTACGTCACCTACTAACGTACTATTAGCACGACTTACTTTGTGAATGAATTGTATAGTTCAAGAAAAGGTGCGAATGCAATAACAATAATGCATATTTATTTACACGTTACTTGTAATCAAATAATTCATCGTGTATCAATCGTCATGCAATGCTTGCGACAGGAAAAGGTTTCTAACGCCCCTTGTTTCTAAGTCTCATTGCCGGTTCCTCGAATCTAGGTTTTTTTAAATCAAAAGCAGCGTCTTAAACAAACCGATGATAGCTAATACAAAATCAATGAACACGCAAGCATTATCAATGAGTTCGTTTACGATTGATCTTGGTTAGATTAAAGTGCAAACCGGTTACCTGGGAAGAAGTGCCGATTCCAATAGAAACGATCGATCGGGCAGCGGCTCGAATGCGAATCGCGAACGGTGTCTCGCGAAATTCTTTCAATCGAATTCGTCCGCACGGCTATATATACTGGAAAATCGCGCCGGCCATTGCGCGCTCGTGTTTTGGTTCCGAAAAGATGGCGGAGCCTTGTTTTCAAGATCGGTCACATAGAAATACGATAGTTTTGAACGACTCGGCGAAAGTTGACATGTCGTGTGTGGAATAACGTTTAGCTAATGAAATTACTGTTACGACGGATTTGCTTGCAGGACCGAAGAAGTTTCCTCAAGCGTTGTGCATGACGTGAAAGCGGTGTTCTCAGCGTGCGAATTAAACGTACCCCGAATCTCGTGTGATACCCCGTGCAAATCTCTGTTGTTTTCTGTGCGAAAAACCATTTGGAGAAACTAGAAAACGATATTGTGGCACGAATTGGAAAAATGGTCTGACTCGATTGACTGTTCACGTGGTTTAACAACCCAACGATTGACATAGTAGCAACAATACTTGTTGGTTAGGTTGGATCGCCTAGGTAGACGTATACCTATGATACCCGAACAACGTTGCACGTGTTCCTCTCGGTGGTTCACGTTAAAAGGTGACGTACGATCCAGCTTGTAAAATATCACATCTTAAATGAATCGCTGTAATCCATAATGGCGACGAACGATTTTGATGTGGAGCTCTTCGAGCGAAGACTTCACACACTGAAGGATTCCCAAGAGTCGATACAAGGTCTGTCTGCTTGGTGCTTAGAGAGGCGACAGCATCACAAAAAGATTGTCGCTACCTGGTTGCAAGTACTAAAGAAGGGTGAGTTAGCGTCTTTATCAATATCGTTCTTATTGTTTTGCATGGTTCAGTTTTAGAGATTTTATTTTTCTTTGTTTACATTGGCACGTTCAAAATGTTTGCATCAGCTGCATATAATTTAGAGGACGTTCTTTAAGTACTTCAATCATAATTAGAGCTTGGAAATGTTATTAAAACTTTCAGTGCCTTGTGCATTGTGTTTTATTTTATATTTAAAACTTTAATATTCACAAAATAATGTATTTAGAGTGTCAGTGAATGTGTTAGTGAGGCAATTTATTTTTAAGTGTACCATAAACAGTAAGTTGTGTTACTGTTTTATTGCGTTTTGTTCTTTTAGTAATGTACTTGTAAATATCATTCGTTTATTTTTATACTTTCAATCGCTGTGTAAATCATCGGGTAATGCTAACACTTTTTTAACAGTAAAAGTCGAACATCGCCTGACGCTCTTTTACTTGGCGAACGATGTCATCCAATATTCGAAGAGGAAAAACTTCGAATTCGTGGAGTCGTGGGGCACGACGTTGCAACGGGCGACTACCATGGTCAGAGATGAGAAAGTGAAGCACAGGATATTAAGGATTTTTAAGATTTGGGATCAGAGGCAAGTGTATGATGAGGAGTTCCTCGCTGACTTGTCCGGGCTGATCTCTGCAGCTCCGAAAAAGAAACTAGAGCCTCAACAAACAGCTTCGGCGGAAGACTTTCAAGCTGCGCTGCTTATCTCTACTATGAGATCATGTGCTACGTTGGAACAGGCAACGGATGCGCGATTAAGAGATTTACGTGAGAGTAATGTAGATATAGAGAATGCAGAAGAGTTGTGTGCTTCTTTGAAAGATAGAAGAAGGGTCGAGGATGCGGAGAAAGAAGTCGATCTGGCTGTTAGAAATGTTGAAAATTATGTTCGTGCATTGGAGGCAGAAATCAGAGAAAGGACGCAGGTTCTCGAGCTGTTGGAACAGGCCGATCAATTTTATGAAACTCAAAGGGGTGAAGTGAAGATTGTTACCAATGTAAGTATATCTAACAGAAGAATAGAAAGTAGCTTTTGCTGCAAATTTTGATACCTTCCAAGATTCGTAACGTTTCTCATAAACAGGCGTACAGAAACTTCGGCAGCCGTGTAAAAAATTTAAAGAAAAAGCTGGACGAGCTTTTGCCAACGTTAATTTCTCCAATCCCATCGCCGGATGTAGATGCTCCGTCTCCGAGTCCCGATAGTGACTTAGAACTTCCGGGAGAAGAAATACAGACTCAGAATCAATTAGGGATGATTGATGTAGCACCACCGTCGATGTATGGTTCATACACACATGAGTATGAGCCAGTTCCTGTACCTGCTCCAGAGATGGGTCCGAGCAATGATTCTGGTGATTTTACCAATAACTTTTCGTCTTTTATGGGTGGAAACATGGATTTTAGTAATATGGTAAGATAATACGTTCAAAAGAATGTTCTTGTTTATATAAAAAATGTTGTAATTTATTGTGATTTTTCTTATAGAGAAACATATTTAGTGAAAGGTCGTCACCCCCTATTGGAATGTTGCAACAGTATAACGATTCAATAGAGGTATATTTCATTAAGATGTACATCTGTTGCATTCGGAAGAAATTGTATAACATTATTACGTATATTTTATTAGGCTAAACCGATAGAAGTTATCAACATGAGGCCCTCCAAAAGCGAGAGCAACAACGCAGATTTCAATATCTCCAGTTTCTTAAAGACTGTTCTTCCTTCTTCCGATGGAGCACAAGACCCCGGTGGAATTCCCGGGCTTGGCTTAGATATTCCGGATGCGCTAGTGGAATCTCCGCAGGGTCCGAACTATAGACACTCGCCAGTGCTAGGACAGCATCCTGTAACTCCTGTGATCTCTAGAATGATGGGTAATCAGAGCACACCTATGGGCGTGAATAACTGCCAGATCGCGCATAGTACTCCGTTACCTGTTCGGAACTTGTCCGGCGAGTCGCATACACCGTCCCCATATTCCAGTCAGAACAGTCAAAGTAACATTACTGTACCGTTTGATGGTCCTACTAATAATAATACTGTCAATCCTTTACCACCCCCGCCGTTACCGCCGCCAATTTTCCTCGACGATGAAAATTGTTATAACAAGTTACCGCCTAAGTTTCCCACGTGGACGCCTACGAGTGATTCCATAAAGGATGCAGCCAAGTGGGAAGAAAAGGGTATGCATATTACTATTCGTGATTGCGCAGTGTATAATTGTTTGGTTATGCCGTAGCGAATGAGTAACATAGCTTATTCGCTATGTATAGGTAAGAACAGTATGAATCCGACTTGGCCCGGTGGCGAATGCGACGAAAAAACGAAAACGTGGATCGACGGTGATACAGAAAGGTGGAGCATCGGTAACGAGACTACCTGGGTGAATAGTGTTAGAGGGAAGAGCGAAATTCTCTCCGAAACACCAGATTCGCCACCCATCTATGAAAAAGCTGGATTTACGGATCCGATCGAGTATAATGACACTCAACCACGAGAATCTATTCTGAGCGCCACCGGAGACGTAGATCATAGGTGAAAAAAGAATCGAATAGAATAGAAACATGGAACAGGAACATGCTGTGACAAAATCTATAATGATAAATACAATTTTCCAGAGTAATACCCATCCCGATGACCGTGGAGAACCAATTACCGTATCGTTTAATGAAAGCAGCGGATGTTGATCATCGCAACTTGATTAGTCTAACAGGAAGTCCGGCAAATAATAATGTGAATGATAATTCTATGAGCGCGTTGGCTAACAGTAATAATTTATGGTCCTCGGGCGATCAGGATTATAGGTAAGACGCTTCAAACACTTTACATTTATTAGAACCTCGTAAAATTATGTTATCTATTAATATATACACAATAAATAATCACGTTATAATGTTAAATCCTCTGTAATGCGCAATCTCAGGCAACACATGCAGCCTGGCGATATCGTGGAAAGCGTTGACATGGAAATGTCAGACGACGAGACAGACAGTAAACCAAAGGGCAGGGTATTGGTGGACTTGCGATCGCAAGACAGAGACATGAGAGTCGGTAACCAAGCAGCGGCGTCTCAGCACATGGATATGGACATGCGAATGATTCCACTACCCTCGGGGCAAATAGCCGGCCCGCAGGGGCAAATAATGCAAGACGTGCATATGATGCGCTCGGGCCCACCCCCTCCTCCGCCACCGATACCCCAGTTTCACCCAGGCCAGCAATCGTTTCACCAAGATCAAGCGGACTTTCGGCACAACAACGCGGCAGAATTCCATTCGGGCCAGTCGAATTTCCATCAGAACAGGCCACCGCCCAATTTCCTACAGAACCAACAAGATTTCGGTCAGCAGGAATTCCATCAGATGCACCAAACGCAACAGGATTTCGACTATCGTGAAAACCACGCTGTACGACTTAATCCAGAGTTTCACGGCGAACCGCAAATACGTGGCAGGTATTCGCAGCAAACTGAACACCAGCACAGGGACATGCCTTTCCATCGAAACGAGAGAGGAGGTCGCGGTGGTCGTGGCTTCCAGAGGAACAGGCGGGACAGATACTCGGACGATCACAAGCAGAGGAGCGGCCAGAATAGTCGTAAACCAAGACCATCGCTGGAGCATCAAAGGTCCTCGCCGGAAATCCTGCCCAACAGTCGTGCCCTGTTGGCACCACCAGCTGCCGATACCATTGTCATTCTCGACGATGAGGGTATGCCTATAGGAATGACAAACGAGAAGGAGAATCCAGCGAATGCAGAGCATGCGCCGGAAGGGGAGAAAGAAGAGGACTGCCAGGATCATAGATTACCTCAGACGACGCCGAACTCTCGCGATCACGAGCTGGCTTACCCCAGTGGTCCATCCGGTCTCGTACACGAAAACGAGCCCGGACCTCTTGGCACAGACGCGGACGAGCAACAGACGAACCAAGTTTCGGTACTACCGTTGCCAGTCGATCCCAAAGAGCACATCCCGTACGATCCTATGATCGAGTACGAGGAGCACGTTGAGTCGGAAGTGACATTGGACAAGATTTGTGATAATAACGAATCGACGGATAATTCTGGACAGGAGACGAATTTCTCGGAACAGACGCTGCAACAGCACGCGTCCGACCATTTGGACGATCTTGGGAATTCAACGCCAAGTAACGAATTGAAGAGATCGTCGACCAACGGCGGTTTCGAAGAGAACGACGGTAGCCCAAGTAAGAAGAGAATCCTCATATTGAACGGTCCGCAGACGCCGACGGAGTCCGACGCCGGTGTAAATGGGCCTATACCGCAAGTCTCGTCGGCGGAGGCGCATCCTGGGATATACGACTTCGATGGCCCTGTTGGGCCGAATTTCCGACCGCGTCTCGGGGGCCCTGTTCCATTCCCTCCATGGAGAGGCGGCCCACCGAGGGGCAGAGGTTTCAGGGGTGGGCCCAGGGCTCCTTGGATGGACAGGGGACCCCGTGGCCCCGGGTTAGGCAGCTTCATGCCGAGGGGACTGAAACGCGGTGGACAGTTCAGGGGCAACGGTTTCAGAGGTCGAGGACGTGGTAACAATTGGTAGGGCTGCTGCACGATACTCTCTGGTTGTCGTTGAAAAACATGAACAAAAGACGAAGAGAAGATCTTTCGCTGGAATTTTTTTTTTACCAAGGAAGAGATTTTCACCGCTTTCAAAACGAACGTTTCCTTTTTATACTCTGTACATACGTAATCATATCTGAAAAGGAAGAAAGAACGCGACGTCGAGCTTTACTCGTTTGGGGACAATTTGGCGTGTATCTATCGACACGGAGTGATGTTAGACGGAGCAAGTGTGATCCTAAGACGAGGTGAGATCTTACGTGTCGAAGATTCACGCTGCTGTGCGATTGATTCGCCTATATACATATATAAATAAAACTATATAGATATATAGATTTAAAGGATTAACACGTATACACATACACGCATTCGCTCTTTCTCTCTTCATACACATACCTTCTCTCTCTCTCTCTCTCTCTCTCTCTCTCTGTTTCTCATCCGAAGAACCTCGAATTCGTAATTCACACGTACACACGTTCGTTTAAGATCTAGATACGTATTATTGAAGCGGCGCCTGGCGTCTTCGATAATATTCTACGGTGACAAATAGTGATGAGGGAGGAGAGGGTTTAGGATTAGCGTATCGTCGGCGGCTGTCGCTTCGGTAATGATCGATATTTACCTTCTCGTAGAATCTTATGTAAGGTAAATTTCTGTTTCACGTACATATGTGTTAACGAGTACAAGCAAGAGAGAAAAAAAACTATTTATCTTGTCAGGTGGGGTTGACCTGTGAAAGTGATTTCATTAAACGGCGTGAGTCTTCTCTGTGTCCTGCGCACAGACATCGGCATGAATGAAGGGTGGCATAAAACGTGTTTATCTTGAAAAAAAAAGAGAAAGCGTGTCGTACACGAGGTCGTCGGAATTCGTTTCACGGGTCCCTTCTTTGTTCACTTGCCTCTACCGTATAAACGCTAATTTGCCTGTTTACTCACCAACTACCTGCCTACGTTTCTATCGTTTCGTCCAGGACTCGATTATAAACAGGCATGTCAATGAATCATTCAAAGTGTATTAATAAAAAAAAGCAATGTTTATGTCCTCTGGTCCACTTCGTACATTTCCCCCATGTTTCTTTCTGGAATATTATTGCACGTGTACATCGTAGTAGATGCTGGTTGGTTGTACTATTGTGAAATTCAACGTACTGAAGCTCGATCGAGCAGGGAAAAGAATGAAACAAGAAAAAAAAGAAAAGAAAGAATAGAATGCTCTTTGTCAGGGAAAAGTTAGGGTGCATTTAGACCGAACATACGAATTTGTTCGTTCACCCCCACTCTAAAAAATTCGTACGCGTCTCAATCCAACAATAGCAAAAAAAAACAAACAATGAAATGGGTACGAATTTTCGAAAATGGGGGGCGAATGAACGAATCCGTATGTCGGTCTATATCCACCCGTATGGAAATCGAAAAGCGAACAAGGACAGAGCCTATGTCCCGATTTATGTCTAATTCTGTTCTTGTGATTTTTCATTGCGAGAATAAAAGAACATTGTATAGAAAAAAGAAAATTTGACAAACGTGTTCGGTTGGCGATGATTCGTTTGCTCTACCAACCCGATTTCTTTTTCGCCCTCGTATTCTCTTTTCCTCTGTTTGGTGCGTCGATCGGACGAACCGTTTTCGAATGTTTCATTTTTTTGCGGCGTAATGGATGACCAGTGACATCGATAGTATATTTATCGAGAGAAAGATCTGTAAAATTATGTATATATATATATTTACATACACACGTGGGACAATGTAATTGTAAAGACACAGGATCCCGGCGGAAGCATTGGAAAAGGATGCATATTTTGATTGTCGATATCGTTTTTTTTATCTTACGAATTTCATCGTATACGGTATCATGAATTTCCTTGTACTTTTTTCGTTTTAGTAACTAACATTATGGTAGTGGGCAAATGAATCACTGTCAGAAATGTGTGTAGATATCGATAGCGAAGCGCACAGGGAATAAGTGTAGCAAGAGACAAATCCTTGGAAAACCAATTGATTGTCTAATAAAATATTGTAGTCTACCGAGGACCTTGCCACTACTCGACCGCAAACCGTTAATCCTGTTTAATGTTCACATTGTACTTCTTTCGTACCCATTTGTTTGAACACCCTTTAAAGCATTCCGCGATATCTGACAACGTTTTATTTCATCTACTTCTGTGTAAATGCAAAACGTAGACGAACTGAAACGTCGATTTCTTTCCCGTCTTCATAGAGTCACGTTGGTGTGACTTTCGACATTGTAATTTTCTGTAGATTCATAGTCTTGTTTTCTTTATTCGTCGAATCGTCCTTCTCAATTCCTTTCAAATTATTCTGATTTTTTAAAAATGATGGATACCTTAGTTTTATTTTCAGACTTGCACTATTCGTAGACTTAAATATTATTGACATTCATCGATTTTTGTTCTTCTTTTCATACAACATAAACGAGGACCAGCACCTAACGTAGTTGTGGATTGCACGATCTGTGATCCATTTTTTATTTCTGTGAAATTTACCTCGCTTTAATGGCTGAGACTTCTATGGATCTACTTCGATCCGTCCACTTCCATTTCCGGCTCGATTCTTAGTTCCTCTTAGTGCAATGTAACAAATTTTTGTATGAAACATATTTTTATTCATTTGATTAACACGGTTAATAATTTAACTAAGATAAATAGCATTTAATTGAAAACCGTACCATGAACAATTGACTCTGTTTATTAATTAGAAATATAGCGTTTCCAATCCCCAAGAAGATTGTTCAATGTCTGAATTCGATTAACAGTTTTATTTGTTCTTTTTGAATGCTTTAAAGGGCGAATATCCCGGTGAATATTAAGGAATGCGGTATGTTGTATCGATTTGTATATAGTAACGTTGTGATTTAAAAAGCGCATATACTTGCGAGCACGGGCTCGTAGTAAACGAGCTGAACGGAATTGTATAAAATACACAGTGGACAGTTTTTAGCGTTATCATTACCTTTTTCTTTGCGGACGACAGTGGCAGGGGCAGAGATCGATTATACAGGTCCTCTGCTCTATTCCGCTATCGCAATTACTGCTTTCTCTCTATTTTTTCTTTTCAATCCTTGTAAACGAATCGCCGTGACAAGATGAATAAAATATAATCGCGTACAAATGCGTCTATGCTTGAAATTGAGCAAAAGGGGTTGCACATTGTGTCGAAGAAATTGGCAGTTCCTGCTAGTGACCATTTTTTATTTAAAAAAGGGTCAACAAATTCAGCCACTTAAAAAATATTTTCTCTAAAAATGATTGATTATTCTGTTGTTTGTTAATCAATTTCTACGAACTCGTACATTATTAATCGATAATGTGGGCCATAGATAAGGGGATGATGGATCCCTTTATAGTATTTATTAGTGAACATGCAAGACAATTGTGTTACAACTGAAATGATTCCTATGTAATTTCGTGAATATATATCTATACGAAGATCCAAATATAACTTGCGCGCTCGTGTAAGTTCTTTTGTGCGTGCCAGGGTGCCGCTGCCTTTATGGGGATCTACGATGTTGCGAATTCGTGGTTGCACTCTTTGCTTCGCGAAACTGCGTGCAGCCGTATCGATTTTGGCGACGAAGCCACGCGATACACGTTATGCGCGTGATTTACAGTGAGCGTAGAAACTATCCTTACACCCTTTGAAATAGAATATTTTATCTCGATTAACTTCTCCGATTTTCGGCTTGTTCTGCGATCCTTAAACGTTTGCAGGTCAGAGCAACGTCAACCGATTCGGTTGGAATATTATCTGCATGCATATATTTTACTTAAACCCATAAAAGACTTTTCTTAAATCTTCATTATAAGCTCACAGAAAAAAAGTTGAAAAATGTAATTTCACTACTTCTTTTTTTAATTTTGAAAATACCGATATTTTTTTTTAATATCCTTTTGAAAATTCAAGTCATTTGGTTCAATCATAAAAAAGATATTCTGTTTTAAAAGGTGTAGGAATACTTCCTACGTTCACTGTAAGTGTTTTACCCATTTGACGCTCGGAACTTGACCACTGTTTCATCTTCGACGAATATGCGTGTGTGTGTGTGTGTGTACGTGATATTTTTTTAGGGCGATAGTAAATATACTCGTCCATGACCTGTACAAAAAATGACTTAATACTAGCGCAGCGTAAAACGTTTATAATATTTTTGCGAATGCGAATGTGTAAACATATTCTCGAGGAATACTTACTCTGAATGGGGGCAAATTTGTTTCCCGACAAGAGATTTCTTAAATGAGACTCGAACGATACATAACATACTTAGCCACCTCGACTATTACGTCCTTTTCCTTCGAATTTTTATATGCAATAGTAGAGCAATGATGTTCGGCTCCACAACGATGTACCTTCACTTTATGATTCTAAATAGTACAAACACTTTGCGTTTTGCATTTCTTATTACTCGAAAATTGAACTTACGTTGAAAATTTGTAAGTAGAATTCCAGAATCAAAGTGTTCAATAATTGCATCCATTATGCAGTCGCATCGGTCGAGTTTCATTTGCACAGCTTTATACCGACCTTAAAAAGACGGAGACAACGTTTTAAATTTATGGGACAGCGTTCGAGCGATGTAGATCGTTCGTGCGATCCTGCAAGGAATTGCGATTCCAAAGTGCGAATTGTTATGTAAGAAAAAGTGCCTTTAATCGAAGTAAGAAATTTCGTTTCACTATGTAGTGTTCATTGCTGTTTCCTGAACGATTCAGCTACTCTCTTTTCAAAATCATTTATTCGCCTGTCGACAGTGTATTTCTCACGAAAAAACTAAAGCTTTACGTTTTTTTAATGTTTACCTTAATCCACAGTTCTATCACTTCGCGCACAATTTGTCGACAGCGGTTAAAAGTTCTTTATTTTTACGAGCTTATTATTTGAAAGAGGAACAGAAAAATATTTTTCTGTTGTTCACTAAGCAAGATACATCGATAGGCGAATAGATACACGAAGAAGAGAAACGATGGTAAAGAGAATGTCTCTTTATGATTCTTCAATGCAGTATTTCCGAACTTTCGATCCGGTACGCGTAAAGGCAATCGATCTTAGGTTCTATTATTAAGTCAGACACGATTATCCTGGGCGATAATCTCACGAAGTAGGCTATTGTTTAGTTATTTAATAATAGATCGTCAATGAGTTCTATGCTTTAACGTAAAAAACCTCGTTCCGTTGCATACCGTGTATGCTGACTCGATTTTATTGTATGCACGTTCGTACATTGGTCAATAAAACAGAGGTCGATTTTTATCGTGACCCGTGTTACATGCACTCGGTACTTCCTGCGATTTCGTAGGAACTTTTTTTCCTTCTGCGTTCAGTGTGAACAATTATTTTTATTACGTTAGCGAAGGAAATTAAATTTTATATCGATATAAATATAATGTATATATTATATGTTATATTTGTATGTATGTAAATACTTGTGAGATAAGTATGTAGATACTTAACCAAGAATATCGGAGGTCGATGAGATAATGTATATATATATTTATATTTATATTTGTATCACACGCAATCGTTTTATGATCATCGCTGTCTTTATCTTAAGGCACAATACATGAAAAAAGTAACATTCTTGCGTTACGAATTTTATTGTAAAAAACTGTACGTGCATGTCACGTTTCGTTACAATCAAAGAATATATCATAATGTTGCGATCGTGAGGCGTAAACTCTTCAACCCCTAAGGGCTTCGCATGTATACCATATAGATCCCTTGGTCGGCGGACGGTTTCTTCAACAGCGTTTCCGGTTGTCGCGTCTCGGTTATGTAATTGATGGGATTAAATGCAAAGGGGATGCCACTTTACTAAATGCTTCACCAAATATTTTGACGATCGAATGACTTCCAGTACGAAAATTTGCGAAGAATTAAACGGTTCCCTTGTTCTGATGTACCGACCCCAAGAATAATCACTGGTTTTCGAGCGTCATCTACCACCCCAGGGCGGTGGTTGCACGAAATAGTGCTTTAATTTGCAACCGATGTGAAAAGTTGGGTCAAATGAATTATTGGAATGCGGCATATAAGAGAAGAACATAAGCAGCTAATTAGAAATGTCATTTGAAAAATGGATAACCAGTGGTTGAGAAGTCTTGCGGCTTATTCAATTTTTATTAAATCAGCAACCAACGAGGGTATAGGATATCCTATACTCTCGTTTGTGAATCAGCTTTTGTTAAGAGTTTAGCAGTGCCTCCCTGTCCTGTCGATCAATCGCGGGCAATTTGCCTTTTAATCGTTGAAAGCGCGGTGCGAATTTATTTTTATGTTGCAAAAATTCGAATGGTGCAACATTCGGTGTTATAAATTTGAATCGTGGAATTTAAAAATTTGGATAATTGATTGATATACTGTAGGATAATTAAGGATGAGATGGCCATTTACATAGGACACAATATTCCTTTTTATGCAAAAAATCCACGACTGTTATTTAATTTTGTCTTAATATTACAAGATTACATATTTTTATTTTTGCAAACATGTTTTGTTACTTTGGATATCGATTGCACTGGCTTTTTTTTATACAAGTGGACCATCTCTGCGCGACTTACTATACATAACGTTTGTATTTCCTAAAAGGCCAAGGTAAACATAAATTTTAGCGGATATCAATGATTAAAAAATGTGACTTTTACCTGTTGTTTCGTAGCACAGTTACAAGAATCAGCATATGATTGCTACTTAATATACGATCAATAACAACGGTGGAATAATTATGTACATGATTTGAAAAAGCAAAAGTGAGTACAAATGTCTATTTCTTCTTTATTTGTAATATTTTTTTTTACAGCTCAAAGAAACTAGAATACCAGAGAGCTACAAGAATTCCACGAGAGGGTTGTCACAGGGTGTGGTCCATTCGTTTAATTATCTTAATGTGCTTTCATTAACTAATAAAAATTTCACGTGGAATTCGTATCCGTCTTCGCACGACGCATTATACGATTCTCATTACTGAAATAGAACCTGTTTCGTGCGTTACAGTGAAGGGTCCTCGAGGCATTCCGGTTTTTCAACTTGGCAGGGAAATTTCACAATCTTCACGGAAGCATACGCATCGTTCGGCTGAATAATTAGGTAAAACTAAAAAAAATCGTTCAAAGCTTAATTAATTTATAATATATCTTTTTCCATTTCTTATTAGTTGCAGAACCAAGGAATTCCAAAGTCAAAACTTCGATTAGATGTAAAAAGGTACTATAATTCATTAATCAGTCTTTCCATTATTATTAAAACAATCGATTTGCACAATAATAACGTTGGTCTACACAACATCGGTTTGCACAAACAAACGATTGCTTAAAATCGCGTATAACAAATTGGGTAATTGGAAACGATCGATGAACCAATTTTTCAAAGCACCGTATTTGAATTGAAGTATTTGCGATCGTATCTGGGGCGCAATGAAATTCTGTAAAGCGGGACGAATCGCAGGTACTTAACCCGTTCGCAGAAAATTCACCTGGAAATACGTAGATAAAGTGGACAACGCTCGAACAGTCGTTCTATGTCCGATGGTTGTCCATGATTGTTCGGTTTCATGCCTTTTCTTCGACCGTCTATTATGTTCCGCGGCTCCACTCGGAAGTGTCAAAATTCCCAAAGACATTGTCGCCCTGTCGGAGGCCGCGTTGGCGCCGTTTTGCATGTGCACAGTGATGGGATTGATCCTGCCCTTAACTTGGGGGTCAACGTCAACCGAAAAAAATGAGGCCACTTAGTAGGTGCATACATATGTGTTTAGCAACTTGTTGATGCACAGCTTTTTCTACACGTAGATTAGCCGTAGATTAATGGAAATTGGAGAAGTATTTTTTGTGTGTAGTATCGTGTAATTTATATTTATTATCATTATCGTTTCATGCACGACGGAGTTAAAGATATACTACAAGCATAACATTAATATTATATTTTTCCTTCAATTATGGACGATTAACATATCTGCTTAATTTTTTAAATTATATATTACACTGTAGGATTGTAATACTATACGTATTCTATTGTTATTTAAATCATTTTACTACAGAATTTGATTGCCTCTACTTTCTGTATAATACATATAATGTATGTACAAGAAATAGGAAAATGCTGAATTGCGAAAATGTACTGTTTTGTTTATTGTGATTAAAATTACAATACATTGCAATAATTTTATAATATTGCCATGCATAATTTCTTGCTCAAAATTGAAATATGAGAAATATACATATATACATATACATATACATATATTCTCAACCCCTCAATGGGAGAAGAAATTTGTATCCAGGCTCTGCCTGTTCATCTTCTCCTGTAAAAATAGTCTACAACCACAATGCACGATACGTTCATAAACACCCGCTGTTTAACCACAAGATTATCCCATCGCTGGCTAATTCAAGCAATAGCTTATCGAAAACAACTGTCATACGCGGCTGCCCCTGCGAGCGGCAAAGTTAGAGCCATCGCTACCACGGTATCTCCACCTTTCGCGCGGCGATGGTGAGTTGGGTCGATAGAGCCTCTTCCCCTCTCTCTCGTTCCAGTTTCTCGCCGTATCTTCGCTCCTTATCACACCGTTTTCACCCTTCCATTCGCGCAGCGACCAGTGGGGGGTAGGAGTATCCGAGCAGAATGGGGAATCGCGAGTTCTGTCAGTGGCCTCTCGGACACGAAAGCGTCAATCTTACGACACGGTGGTGTGATCGCTGGTTTTTTTCTCGTCGGGGTGCACCAACAATTTCACGCGGTGCCGTTCCTCCCTCCGATTGTACGGTTCGACAAAAGTGCGGCGAACGGGGTGATTGTTGAGGCGGTCCCAAGGTAATCGACACTTAATTGCATGCGCAACAATGGACATAGTGATGTTTAGTGGTAGAAGTAGATGGACAGCAACACAGAGTGCACGATACGAAACCCTTTTTCACATAAAATTTGTTGATTAGGAGTCGTAAAGGTGAACGGGGGTGTGTTTGGTAATGGGGAGAGGTCACGGCTAAAGTGCAACAGTACTCTGTACACGGACACTATTAAATAGTGTATTCGTGTAAACAACAAATTGATCTTAAGTCTTGCGGATTGATGCCGTGACACGGCAGAACGAGAAATTATCGAATGAGGGTCAGGGTGTCGAGAGTTGGTTTTGCGGTGAGATTTCGTCTGGATTTTATTGAAAAAAAGCTGCAGAATCGATCGTGAAACACGGGGTGGAAATTCGGTCGAGACTTAAGGCTCCCGGCATTGTGCCGAGAATCTTATTAGGCCGCGTGTTTATTTGATAAAGGGTGCAACAACGGGTACTTTCCTTTACGGAAACTGTACTGACGCGATGACGATTGCGGAACGGATGCGAAACGTAACGGAGTTTCTGATAGCGGCTGGAATTAAACATGTAACTCGATTATTGACTTTATCGCGCTATTGACGTACATATATGTACGTGCTGTGTAGATACTTCCGGAGTTGCAAATAAATCTTGCTCTTTAATACTGTCTTTTTCTGTCTACCACCACTGTATGTCGATTTCGTTCTCTTTGCCTTTTCATTCGAAGTTACCTTGAAGTTGAAACTTACGTTATACTAAATTTATCTGCAAGCAGCAAATTTGCAGATACATTAATTATTTTCGATATCTCCATAGGTAAATCTGCATTTTCCTTCCTCGTAAGAGTGAAGTAATTCATAGTTTATTTTTTAATTGCTACACACAGTGGAAGTACGTACGAAGCTCCAGATTACTCGAACCTAGGAATCGTTTCACTTTAATTGGACTAGTGGTGTGTGACAACGGAAAGAGGGGATATTTTAATTAAAATTCTAATTTAGGCTTTTAATGGATTACGCGAAAGCAGGGAAGTTGAACAGGCTGCCGTGAATATTAAGTATCGCAGCTGAATGATTCAGGCGTCGAATTTAATATGGTAAATGGTTTGGAGAACTTCGGCCACCGCGGCGAAACTTCGAAATTACGTTTTTCAAGGAAGAAAAATGGGAAAGAATGTCGCGTGTGCAGGAATACCGGCTGGTTTTATCGCGTTTCCGAAAGAACGAGGAGAATTTCAGGCTTGAGAGGAACGTTGTACATTTAGTGTCCAGGACGTCCGGTTAGATATAGGGGGAAAGGGTTCGTGCTATTTATGGTACTTAGGCTTGAACTTCTTTGCGTACAAATGAGATTTGTTGGAAAATATTTGCGTACTTGTTGGTAGGCTTGACAACCTTTTCGTACAACAATAGAGACGATTATAAACACTTTTTGGACAAATAATATGTAAATAACTAAAGTAGCGTTATTTAAAAAGCGGAGTAAACGTATTTTAAAAAAATATGTCATGGTCGACCGAAAGCCGAGGCCACGTGGTCCCAAACAGTCCTAATTCATCGTACAATACTCGATCAAATTTATATTCCAAATCACTAAAGCGTTTCCAAGCAATGCCAGGAATTTATACATATTCCCCCTGCGAGTATGAGAATTTCTCCAGCAATGAGCAAACACTTCCGGCAAGAGGGGAGTTGATTTCCTTTGTAGATGCCACACGCGTTAGTGGCGGCGTGATTCGTTTGCAAATAGACACGAGGAGGGTAAATAGGGTAAATGCGGCAAGTAGCCCGATCGCAAAGATGAACACCAGCAACAATGCAACTAGATATTCGCGACAGTTTTTCTCCAAGTAGCACGACCGCATATCGATCTGCAGGTTTTAATACTCGTCGATATAAGTAACGTGTATTAAGTGCATGCCCCGTTAATTTATTCCCTCGAATCTCCGTTCGAGGAAAGGTTTAGAACACTTTTGTAGGAGATGTGGAGAACATTGTCGAAGCGAGGTGCTTAATTTTTTAATATACTACGTTGAAGAGTTCAATATTTTAATAATAAAGGACTTTTTAACTGAGATATGAATTTTATTGTACTGTTGGATAAATTGAGGTTTCATTGCACATTTGTTTTTTAGTATTCTAAACAGTCTTTTTAGAGCCTGTAGAATTAGTAAAAAATGGAGCCACGTTGTTCTTGCATCCAGCTCTTCGTATTCAATATAGTAGAACACCTCTGATCTTGTATTTAAAATTTTCATGTTACCTATTTCAGTTGAGAAGAATTTGATTTTAGTCGCCCGGCGCTTTCAAAATTTGTTTATTCTGTATACCTTGAATTGGATAAAAGAATGAGGGAAAAGTGTTGATATGTAAATTACATGATTGAGTTTCCTCAATTGTGTTGTTTCGAAAATAATATTGCATCCGCGACACCAAAGTTTTTCTGGTAGTCGTATGTTTCTTACATCGTGTAGCAGCAAGGATAATCGAATTTAATCGTTATCCTTGGCTATGGTGTTACTTCGGGGTCGAAGATTATTTGGGTCAGGCGTACATTTACTGATGAGACTTGTCAATCCTTCTAACATCTATGGGATATTAAAGTCGTTCACGATAATCGTTGCTTTAATCAACGACCAGTTAACCATCTGTCCTCAGATTGCTCCGAATATAACAGAAATCAGATGAATATTAATGGAAATACTTTTTTCTTTTCTTCATCTCGGAATTACCAATGTTGGAGTTATTCACTTTTATCTCTTATTCGTTTCATTTCATCCAAGCCTTTTCCTCGATTTTTACGTGGTCTTTTTCCAAGACGAGTAGAGACGATTCAACAATTTTACTCTAATGAGAAATAAGGAATTGCAGTTCGTTTCAACTCACCGTTGACGAACAAATTATTATTACTAATTGAAGAGAATTCTGTGTAAAGATTGTGCTAGAGGTGTTCTAACATTCCAACATTCTGCATTTCCTTTTCATCATTTGCTCTTTTTGTACAAATTAAAAGCCGTGGGTGGTGTATGATAGGACAATTGCGAGAAATGTGGGAGTTGAAATTTCCTCCTCCAGTATCCATAATACAAAGAAAAATGCAGTGACGTTTTACAATAATTGTTTTTCCGTAAAAAAAATAATGACACATGAAATCACAAACAATTCTCTATCAAGATAAAAAAATGCAGAATACAATTATGTATTCTAAAATATGTATATAAGCCACAGTGTTCTACCACAGAAATAAATTTCCCTAATCGTCCTAATACCACAAGAATATTGTGAGCAGGAGAGTAAAGAGTCAACTATGAAAGTTGTGCTGAGACAGCTATTTGTCGCCAAGATTTCCGCGAGTGCTTTAACAATCGTTAAACGAATTAACCGAGGTATCGTTCCGAGGGTCGTCCCAGTGCTAGCAACGTAGGAATTAACCGAGTTAAAAACGGAATCGAGTAGATTGCCGATGACGAGCGTTCTATAAACGTCTTGTCGAGGCAGCCCGAGAGTATTTACCAGGTGGCATTATTTATTCCTTTGTAGCGTTTCGCGAAATTCTGCTTCACGAAAAACAAGGCGGGAAGGATATTGTGCTCAGTCGAGAGTCCTTCCGAGCTTTGAAGTACAAGAAATTAGCACACTGAATGTTGAAATTTAATAAAGCGCTCGTCTTTTCTGCTCTTTGATATTCTTTCTTTTTGGAGCTCGAATGTAGTTCTGAGAAGAAACGCTTGATCTTGAACCGAATTTTGGGAGATCAGTTTGCGAAAGAAACAGGCTTGGAATGAAATTTACCGAGGCTTTGTCGTGTTTAATCGAAGTCGTACAAGGGATCCTTTGTATTTTATGAAAGCTTAGCCATAGGATGGCTTTAAAGGACTTTGGGGTGGCTTAGAGAAACTTTTTGAATGCCTTTTAGATGCTAGAATAATGGAAGCATGAGGGTGGAAGTTTCGAAGGGGTTTAGTTTAAGAGAAGAAGGGCTAGGCAAAGTGCACGTGCTTGTTTTACTAATTATAAGTCTAACATCAAGTGAGAATAAGTAATTAAGGGGGTTACTTGAATTTTTCAATGAACCGAGTTAAATTGCTCGTTGCATTTAAATGAATTGCAGATTCATTATGAAAATTAGAAGCATTCTGTTTTTGTTGATCCTTGTGTTTTTGGTGTTCCATCAGTTATACCAAAGTAGAGATACTGTATAATATGTATCTGCATAAATTTCTCGATTGACTAAAAATCAAGCCGCGCCGAAACAGCGCAAATTAATGAAAATTTGCATCGGAACGTAAACAGAAAGTACACTGCACGTAGGCACTCAGAAGTGGGCTAGAAATATTCTTAGATCTTCGAACTGTCTTCGCTACTTGTTTATCTGCTCCAATTTTCTCTGCAACATTTCCTTCCATGTCCCCCGCTGAAGCCTCCAATTTACTTCTCGACTGTTTCTGCAACTCAATCGTAACAGTCTGCATGCAAAGTTCATGGCGTTATCATTCTATTCGTGTGTGTCTTCTGTCCCAGAGTGTGCTTCATTGAAATTAACGCGAGAACTATGACAATGAACAAACAAGTGTCTCACAATTTTTCATCTCCTATTAAATTCACTCATGCACGTTTTCAATTCTGTCTTCCTTCTAAAGGAACTGCCATCAAAATTTATTCTTCGCATATGCAGATGTCATTTAAAAAATATTGCTCCCCAGTTCTTTGGAATTTTACATTAGTTACATCAACGTGTAACTTTATTAGTGACGCATAATTAAAATATAATTCTACCAGCGTCATCGATTAGATTCATATCATTAATACAAAACGGAATAACTTTTTTATAATTAAACTAAACGATTTCACAACTGAATTATAGAAAGGTTATTCTATTTTAAAGGGGGGAGGGGGGGGGGTGAGAATACTTTTGGCCATTGGTGTATGTATAATTTTCAAATTAAATCGGTACACAATTAATTTAATGATCATAGTCAATATGAAACTGGTCCTTTTACCAGTAAGTAAACGCCATGTTAGTCTTTTCAGTCACCATCATTTTCCACAGGATAAGTTGCATCTTGATTGTGTTTAACTTGCCAGGTGAAATGACGATGCTAACACGATCAATATTTATCTCTCACTTCCCATTGTGTAATCCTTCCTTAACCAAATTCGTACAATCGTGTAATGATTTACAATGTTGTTACATACCGATGCCTGACAGTTTATTTAAATCATTTCGTTTTGTTCCAAAAGTGGTGCCAGATGTGTGATACATTATTAAAATAAATGACAAATTCACGGCATCAATTGCATGGTAGATGAAATGCAACAAGGAAATGCTTGGATTGATTCTTCTACAATTTACTATTCATTTGTAGTTTCTCGTCACAGAATCGTTGGAATATTGAACTTTAGAAGGCGGAAGTAATTTGCGCGATATCCCACGCGATCGTGAATCATTCCAGTCAGTTTTGGCGGTGTTAGGAAGCGGCTCGTAAATTGAACAGAAATATATTCTGAACAGGAGGTGGCGCGGACGTTTGTGGAATATTTAATCACTGAAATATTCGGCACAAAGTATTTTGCACGAGGACGATGTGTGCAGAACAGTTTCTTAATTTTGCTTTTAAAAAATAATAAAGGTACCCGTGTGCAATTTTTAACATTATTCCGGATTGAATTTACTCCAAATTGAAATTCTACTAGAAATACAAACATTTGCATCTTGGGGATTAATTTAAATAAACTCTGTTCGCAAAAGAAATGGTTCAAACGTACTGGTTGTGAAATTTCGATGGAAAAGATTTCCTATTAAATATTGTGCTATCGATAAAGCGAGTGAAATGATTTTATTAATTTTCTCAGCTTATTGAATAATTAATTCAAAGGAAATGTTAATAGAATTCTTCCAAATTTATTATTTTTGCTAACCAAATGTCTAGTTAATGATTGAAATCTGTATTACCTTTTTTTTAAAATTTGTTCATCCTCGGTGTTTATAACACATTAATGGAGTGTGTGTTAATCGTACATTCGAGAATTGTAAGTAGGGTCTAACGTTTATGTAATACTGTTATAGCAGACACAAGTATTGCAAGCAATCCTGTCAAGCACACGTTCTTGTTACTATATCTTCTTAGATTCATACAGGTTGCACTTGCTATAACTATTATTCTGTAATCAATGGCAAAAGTACATACGCATGTACAACTTTCCTTTTACACTATCATCCCCGTGGTAGCTGTTAAACTTTGTTCTGCGTTAATGTATACTTAATGTGCGTTAAGTTGATGGAACTGTAATGTTCTTCTGTTTGTTACAAGAAGGTGCTCAAAGTTATTAGAGAAACAAGTAATCAAGTAGCCATTTCTTTTTCTGTATAATGAACAGCAATATTCTCCTTCATCATTCCTCAGGTTAGAAAAAGAAATAAATATTGAACAAAGTTCAATTAGAGCGCTTTGATTACTTTGAGCAACATTTAACTATTTCACTTTCATATCACTTGTTTACCATTCATGGCTCAATCAATCAATCAATTTCAATTAGATCATAAGACACACACACACACATCGTATCCGCACATAATCGAAGGTCCTTTCACGATTGTTTCATCTATCACGGCAGCTCTGATCGGCTCGAGTTCCTAAAAGTATGGATCATCCGTGGAAGCGTTGACCCGTGGTGATCCAGGATCTTCGGGCAAAGGATTGAATATGCCGGCCGATGATCCATAGGTTCGTTGATCCTCTGACGAAATCATGCTGCCGGCATGCGGCAGACTGGCCCACTACAAGAAGAGATTAAAGGCTCGCGAGCTGGAGCTCCGAATGACGAACCGCGTATTAGGTGGATAAGATGAGCAAGAGCGTCGAGCTACTCGCTGGGTCGGAGGACAGTGAACAGATACAAGTGGGTGAGTGTCATTGAACGTCCCGATGAATGTATGTACGATGTTTATGCACGTCTATCTAACGGTACAAGGGGAAAATGATAATTCAATGTTTGAGATTGAGTAGGAAATATACAGGGTGTCCCGTAATTGGTGGTTCAACCGGAAAAGGGGTGATTCGTGAAAAAGTAAGTCGAAAAAGAATGAAATAATTCTGTTATTCGACGCTTAGTTTCCAAGAAAAACGATTTCAAACGTTTGCATAGTCCGCATGCATTGGCAATTAAGGCAGCAAATTGCTTTTTGCCGTTTAATGAAGCAAGGCACCAGAATACAATAGAAATTACAGCAGAATCATATTCCCAACACGATGACAAGCATTTCCAACCATTTTTCAAATTAATGAAGTTTATCATACACCAACTTCCTTCTTCAGCTTTATAAAGCGTCTAGAATAAAGAAATAAAAGTCATCCAAAGTTATTGTGTATAGGTCGAATGATATTGTCGTGTTTGTTGACAATCGTGGAATTAAGAATCATTTAACGCGAGCACCAGTAAAAATGCATATTAGCCAACATGCATGCAGACCAAGCACACGTTTAAAGTCGATTTTTTTGAAAACGAAGCATCTTTTTCACATAGAATCATCTACTGTATGATTGTACCACCAGTTACGGGATACCCTGTATACAGGGTGAATTATTTAACTTGTCCACTTAAATTTACTCGTAAACTATTTGTTGTAGAAAAAGCAATGTTCGAACGAAAGTTGTTTGATATCAAGCGGGCCGAATGCGCGAAATTAAGTTGAATTTGAATTCGAACTTCAATTTTTAAATATTCGTATCTAATGAATTTTATATTTGAAGTCGACTCGGCACCTTCCGATTAATAACAAAGATATCCTTCGCTTGTTTCATCTTTTTTCCTCACAACCGAGGTATAATCATAAACTTACATTCGACCCGACGTCACTAAATGCAAAATCGAATAGATTGACCATAAACGTTGATCGCGTGGGGTAAAGTACTGCTTCAATATAACCCCGTGTTGCTATACAACCTAATCGTATGATTCACGATACTGAACCTTGAAGAACCTTTCTCCTTAATATTGGAGATATGGGACCAAACAAAAAAGAAAAGATTATAGAAAAGTATAGTATAAAATAGTTGTAATTACTTTTGTCTTTTGAAGAACAAGCCCCTTTTACAAAATATTAATTTCTTTTTGAAACACTGTAACTACCTTTAAAATGAGAAATTGTAGGGTTGTTTATCGTTGTCCTATTACCACCGCGCAGAGTCCGATACGATTACTTTAATTACCAGTGTCAATTAGATTACAGCAATATCCTTTAACTCACACGGTCGCGTGTCACGTTCATTTCCCTCGATGGATCGACGTATTAAGGTCATTTCCTCTGAACCTGGCGGAAATCTAATAACGTCGAGCGTGCTATCTTCAATTTCAGAGCTCCACCCGATTTTCCTACCCCTATTCATTAAACAATATCTATCCTTCCAATCGAACAGAAAAAAGTACCATTAAACAGCAGCCTAATCAACAATCGTATCAACTACAATTTCGATCCATCAGGAGTCGCGAAGTGCTATAGAAAAAGATGAGCCACGGCGATAAGGTCGTTCGGTATCTTGATCCAAAGAGAAGAACAATTTAATATCACCCCCTTTAGGCGACACGTTATTTCCCTGAACACACGAGTTAGAAACTGTCAGTGATATATAAACCACTTGTGACCCCATTTATTCCTCGTGCAGGCGGTGGATGTAATGTGTTTCTCTTGTATTTTTTTTTTTTATCTCGTCTGCAAACCTATTTCCCTACAAAGAGCAAGCTACATCAATAGCCTTTTAGCCGAAGTATCGAGTGTCTCTAATTTCCTATGCTATTTCCAATTTACCACAGCTTTGTGTTGGCTTTCCCTCGAAAGTCGACGTCGCTCGTTACTACACCAATCCATATTTTTAACACAGAATTATTCACGCGTGTATGGATATCGATGTGCTGAAGGGTGGATGGTAGAAATTCCATAAATTCGAATGAATCGCACGCCAAGTAAGGTGGATGCAATTGCATTGACGTGTTTCAGATCTCATTGTGAGACTGTTACGAGCTGCAGTCATTTCTCTCTCTCTCTCTCTCTCTCTCTCTCTCTCTCTCTCCCTCTCTCTCTCGAAGGCAAGATTTCAAGGCAGACGTCTCATTTGTGACGTAATTATGCGTGCTTAAGACGGTTGTTGTACGAACACCAGAGTGGTGCACGTGGAACAGGTATGGCGTGTCTTTGAGCCGGAATAATCCCTGTGCCTTATTGTTACTACCTCACATAATTCAGAAGAGTCGACAGAGTTATGAAAATTGCAGCGGTTGTTTCAGGAGGATTGCAATAATCCTCAATTCTTTAATAACTTTTTTCATTTACGCTTTATTCGATAATAATCCCACCGAAATCATTTTTTCACAAATTTCAGAGGAAGCTTCGTTCATTCGATATTTATCGTCACGATCAGAAATTTATTGCTGCTAACGTGATTGGATATATAAAATTGAAAATTTGTATGAGATTGATTTATATTAAATATGTTTTGGCATTTTAAGCAAACTCCAAGTAAAGATTCGACGAAACTTGTTTGTGGATATTATAAATCGTATCTTAGTTTTCAACTTATCTGATTATTTAATATAACATTGACTATATTCAACGATACTACATATACGTACATGTTAAACTCAATAAATGTATAAAGTATAAAGATGATAAATGTATCCATACCTTATCTGTGGTTTACCTTTAGTTGGATTAATTCAGGCTCTATTATGCAATATTATAATACAATATAAAAATAAATTTGTCCCCGCTTTAAATAATTAAAAGGCAAATTGGCGGCGATTGATTCAACGGACAGGGAGTGCATAATGCGGCGGCACTGGTAAAGTTTTACCAAAAGCTGTACTCGTGGTTTAATTAAAATTTAACAAGTTGAAAGCGTTCTCAACCACGACAATGTTTTCCTGTTTCATCATTTCGATGGGGATATTTTTTATTAGAAATTGCCGGACTCCAATAATATTTTTGATCAAGTTTTTCACATTGGTTGCAAATGAATATACTTCAGATAACCAGTGATTATTCTTAGAGTGGATATTTCAGAACAGGGGATACGCTATCCCGTGAGATGCACAGTTTATCGTGCACTCTCGCCTGATAATAATTACGCAGTCTTGTGCACCTGATTACAACGACCTCATCGAAGGAATTAAAAGCTCAGGTGGCTTTCTCGTGCTCTTGGAAATCGATCGTGTAACTAACGATGTTGCGTACATTCTGGTTCTCCCAGTGCTTAATATATTTGCAAAGCAGTATTCATTTTTTAAATAATTTATATAATTTTACTAAAAGTAAAATCATTAACGTCCTCAGTCAGTAATGCAATCGACGTAAAAAAAGTTCTTTCGAAAACATTTCTCTACGTAAAAATACAGGTTGTTCAAATTATATTTATAAATAACTTTATTTTGCAATGATAAGGGCGTATTAAATTCTATGGTTCGTATTTTAATCAGTAAATATTATTTTGCACAAATCTGCGGGCTTTGATAATTTATGAAAACTTCAACCATTTTTCCTGCAACTGATTAGCAATTAAAAATCGTCCTAATGCAAGAGAGGGTTCGAAGGTTTTATCCCTACTTTAATAAAACAGCTGTTGCTTGGAATTCATGTTTTGGCTGGTCGTTGTAACACATACTGCTTGTGAATTGAATATATGAACTGGATATAAAGGTGGTCCCTGCCAAATCGAAAATAACAGGTTTCTTTGAACTGTGATTCATCGATCCAGTGTAAAAGACAGTACTGGTGAAAAAATGCGAAAAATACACGATGCTAAAGAATGAGAATGAGTAAGACAACGAAATATATCCAGTAATCAAAATATCCTGTGTGGGTGAAATCAAACTGACTTGTAGAATCAAAGATTATTAGGATCAGGATGAAATTTAAGTGTGCGTTACCTTGGGCTGAACTTGGTCGGTACTGGGCTGATGATAAAAATGAATCCGTCCTATCGCAAGGAAGGAATAAAGGAGAGACAAAGTTTCTCAGCCTAGCTTCGCGATTGACTTCCAGATCACAGTCTCGTGGAGGATAGGTCCAGGCTGAACTTGAACGGGAGCCGTCAGCTCTCGAAAAGCGCCACGGAGCTCCGGAACAACGACAACGGTTCGCCGTCACGACGCGGTGAACAGGCTGGTGAATCATCCAGCGTCGTTCATCATCATCGGCATCATCGACACGGAACATCGGTGGCACAGCGCACGCAGACTTTCTTCGCTACATTGAAGAGCCGCTGGGCTCGCAGCAGAAGCAAGGAACGCAAGAAACCAAAAGATGCCGGGAACGTACTGTCGCAGGGCATCGAATCCGACTATGCTGCCGATTATTCTTCGGAGCACAGCAAGAGCTCTTCGGCCACGCAGAGTCCGGCCAGGCACTACCTCAATCATCCAGGTATCTTGTTTATTTAGTAATCCCGCCATTCCAAAGATAATTCAGTAGGGAAGGGGTGTGGATTGTTGATCATAGCTCTGTTTTTATTAGTGAGGTAATGATAAATTTGATTTTATTTATGTCTTATTATTTGTATAGAATTTCTTAATAGTAATAGGTCAATAAAGCCCTTCTTTTTTTACTAAAACTAAATTATCATTTTCCATATAAATCGCTATTTTAATACTTTATTATGCTAAGCGTTAATTACAATACCGATACTAATTAACAGTGTTAATGTTTCATTGCTTTCTGTGCTCAGGGATCGATTTAATTAATACTTCAATCCTCTCTACATTTGAAATCCCGCACAAAAGCGTAAAGATTAACAAAAATAACGTTAAGTAACAAATACAACATTTTCGGTATGCGACCAATACTCTAACGCCCCAGTAAACTTTTACCAACCACATCCACTATTTATCGTCCAATTAGCATTGCCTGGCGATATTTCTACCTCTGGTAACAACTCGCAAACCCTATTGTAGATCTCCGATAACGTGTACCACATCCTTTTCCTCTAGCAGGTCCGTTTTTTCCCGTTGCATAGACTCGGGGAAATTAAATTCCAATTAGCCGAGGTACGGGGTAACGATGAAGAAAGATGAAACGAGCCGAGTGATCGTTTTCTCATAAGCAAGGGGTGATTCGCTGTCGAGCAAGGGTGGTAACGGCGGGGTTTAATTGACGTGAAATTTTAAAATTTGTCACGCAACGGGAGATCTTTTTTTTCCTGTTCTTGGGCAGAGGTTGTAATAAGAGAACTTCGTAGTTGTATTAGCGCGAGGTATATGTATACATACATATAATGTGGTTGATGCGGGTAATCGATAGGAACAGTTCATTTTTATGTTTTTATTTTATATCGATTGATTCGATCGAAAACCTGTGTTGCTGCGAACGCTTATAGCTTATCACAGTTTGATCTAGAATTCACTTGAAATGTTTCGCGTATATTGGTGATTCGATTTAATTCTAATTGTCTATTTAATTAATGATTAGTGGGATTAATTGTCTAACAGGCTATTCACGGAGTATCCCGATGTGCATTTCAATAACAGCACAGAAGAAGCTGAGACATCGCAAACTTGATTATTTTCAATTTACAATATTGAAAGATATTTTTCTAAATATATTTCTTATGCAGTTCAATTTCGATTATTCATTAATTTGTGTAAACAATCATTTCCTTGTCAATTATAAACGCCGTCTCCAAATGGAAATAATAAATTCGTAATACATATGAATTAGAATATTTTACTTTCGTTAACATTTTCTTCTATTTCTACCAAATCGAATAACAAGCTTCTATTAGCACATATTTCCATAATTGCATCTCGTTCTGTGGCCACGTTCTTCCCATGCCTGCTGACTCAATACCAAATACACGTTTAACACGACTTTTCTCCCTGTTCTTTCAGCAGAGTCGCCGTTGGTACGTGGAGGAAGACAGACAGTCGTGACAAGGTCGGACGAGAGTCCAGGGAAATGCAGCGAGACGCATTCCAAAGGAACCTTGAGCTTCCAGCCGTCGAAGGACTCGAACGAGGAGGCTCGAGGATCGATCAGCCAGGATGATAGCGCGTACCTGCAGGAGGAAGTCGCACGTAGAAGAGAATTAGCGTTGAGGCAGCATGCTTTCTTTCAGCTTCGTTTGCACATCAGAAGGGGGGCCAATCTCGTTGCTATGGACAGATGTGGTGAGATAAAGCTGCATTCTCTCCCACCACCCTCCCGCCCTCCGCCTGTCCCCTTCAACCCTTCTACTAAATACGACAGCACGTCCCCGTGTATTTCGCTTTCAGCCATCATTAGGGCCATGAATTTCTGTCAAAGGACTGCAAATTGGAGATTTTCCTGATTGATCGGGGCAATTTCTGTGAGGGTGGTTTTTATTTAATGGGTCATTAGTAGGCACGGGGTGTTTATTCAAATATTATTGCTAATTACGTTTGCAGAAGATAGGTAGGGGAAAGTTCCCTAACTTGGTCCGGCGCTTAAAGCGGACCACTGTCTTTATTCCCGTATTAATTAACTTGGGCTACATTTCTTTGCATGGGATTAATATTTTTCGTGTTCACTTTCCGTTTAAATGTGTCACGCCACAAAAATATTATCTACAAGTACAAATTCATCCTGTACAACTAGAACATTCACAGGGGTAGTTACGTAGAAATGGAACAAACTGACGAGAAAAAGTGAGGTCACGTTAAGGTATACGTTATACCCTCCACTATTATCGCGGAACAGGGGTATCGGACCTGTCCCAAATTCTCCGTAATCACCCCCTTTGATTTGCAAGTCCAGAGAGCAAATAGAGGTAACGATCACGTTGGGATGATTTATGCTTGATTGAGGGATAGAGAATTAATCGTATGTTCCAGGTGCCAGTGATCCTTACGTGAAAGTGAAAAGCGCCGGTCGATTGTTGCACAAGTCGCGGACCGTCCATCGCGACCTAAATCCTGTTTGGGACGAGAGCGTCACGCTGCCTATAGAGGATCCGTTTCAGCCACTCACGTTCAAGGTGAACACTTCATCGAACTCTCGAGTTAATCTAAGAATTATGTATTCGGTTAAAAATAAACAAAGTTCAAAGTGTATGGTAGCATGTGGTATTAAACGCCATTCGGTATTTTAATTAATTTTCTCCAGGTGAAAAGGGAATTTCGATACCGATGAAATTACATCGATTTCGTTTTATCAGTTTCCTACCCTTTCTTTTGATAAGCGAAATATCGTGGTCGTTTGCGCAGGTCTTCGACTATGATTGGGGCCTTCAGGATGATTTTATGGGCGCGGCACAATTGGACCTGACGCAGTTAGATCTGGGCCAACCGCAGGATGTCACGTTGGAATTGAAGGATCACAATAGACCTAAGCAGCATCTTGGGGAGATTTTTCTGACTGTCACCCTTTGGCCAAGAAACCAGCAGGAGAAAGAGCAGGTATTATATTAATAAAGAAATGAGTTTGATTGAATTTTAGTTGAAATTTCTAATCTAGTTTTCATATCAAGTACAAACAAATTAATATTTAGAAAATTGATCGTTCAATAAAAACAGGCAGAACAGATCAGAACAGATTAGTACAGAACAATTATTCTTTTACGATGGCATTTTAAAACAATTTTGTGTTTAGTAGCAAAGTGTAATAGAGAATAGTTAATTGTTTGACACAAAATTGCTTGGCTCCATCGAGGTTGAACAGCAATGTATTTTGCATTCATATGGTACAGGTGATATAGTGTGATTTGCATTTCACGGCGGCGATGATAGGGGCACAGGTTGCTGTGCGCCACTTTGGCAATCATTATCTTTGCGGCACGAGCTGTGAGCAAAATTTGAACCCCTTTCAGTTAGTGCATATAAATGAGTCTATAATCTGGGTTCGACAAGAGCGTGTACATTAATAGTAAATTTATTATTAAGACATTGAATTATCAACCCATCTTTGTGATGCTTCAAACAAATATGTAACAAGCTTTCAAAGTCTTTTAACATTTCGGCAGTTCGAACCAGCGATAGTGATTATTATGCTTTGTTGTTAAAAAATAAGTTCCTGAAAATCGAATGTTCAATCCAATTTGAATCCAAGCATTATCTTTACTTTCATTTTTACCACCGATGATGCTTCCAATAAATCTGCAGTAAATCCCGTATAAAGAGCAGTCGGAGAGAGTGGTGCAACGTGTGCCACCCACGCGGACAAATATCGAAAAACGATGAGTCCACTGGCTGTGAACTTGGACAGACTGAAATTGGAATTCAGTCGCTGGGCAGAAAATGTCAAAGTGTTGCAGGTGAGGGAACACCTGTCAACAAATTGCCCGGTTGTTCTTAGTCCCGTGGAATCAGTTCGATATATACTAATATTGTATTAATATATGTATAAGATATTTATTATTTTATTGAATTTGCGACTAGGTATTATGCAAGAAAATTGCGCAAGGACGAATATTCTACTGTGGGAAGAAGTGTGTCATAGTTCAAGAGTATTATACTGATAAGATTTGGTATCGGTTAAATCCGCAAATTCTCATCAGGTGCTTTAAACGATACCTTAGATAAAAGCTACATTACTCATCACTTCGAAACTTTTATCATTGAGTCCATTACAAAGTCGTTTTATAATACAGTCATCCATCGATTAAAATAATCTGCAAAATGCTACTTTTTTTATAGCAAAACAGTTTTTATATTTTTTTATTACATAGTTTTATCATTTTATCATATACTTTTATTTGATTGAAACAGAGATTCACTTGTATTCTTAAAATGAGCGCCATAGTTATCGCGTTGTTTTATTTATTTACGCGTCAAATGTCAAAAGAGGAAAGAATAATGAAGCTCGTGCCTTTGGCTCGACGATCTCGCGCTTTTAACGACCACGACACAATCATTACATTGAAGAAAGCTTAGTAGAATACCAACGACCATTCGCAAATGGTTTATACACCAGTGCATACATCTCATACATGTCTTAAGAGGCTTAATTATCCGGAACTCGTATGTGTATCAAAGTACTCAAATACTTTGACACCAGGAGTCGTCGGTTATTATTTCAACAAACAGATCTCGCTTAATCTTTTATGCAAGCCTTGACTTTTAATAATCCCAGATAAATGGGTGCATATGGTGGCAAATATAAAGTAACGCATATTCAAATTAAAACGAAACGAGTGAATAAATGATTATTATTAAATTTAAAAAGTGGGGATGGTAAAGGAAGGGTAAAAATAAGTTGGATATTAAAATAAAGTAAGCTAAGTGTGTTAGTGGTCGTACTCATGCAGATTGTCAGCTTTTAATGTTTTAGTATAAAAATGAAAGAAGAAATGTCTGGAGAATGATTTTTCAACGGATAAAAAAAAATAAGTAGAGTGTTTTTACCACAATTGAACCTCGTATATTTGGACAAAAATCGAGTTTCCTACGGCGAAAGTATTCGTGACGCGGATACTTGCTTAAGCCAATGTTCCGCTGGTTAGCCGCACATTAAACTTACACAAACGAGATATCGCAATATTTACCTCCTGTCAGGAATGGAGAGGGAAAGAGTGGCTCGGCTCTCAAGTTAAATCATATCGTTAAACAGTCATACACCGGCACTCGTACAAGCAGTGTATTCGTGACATTTTCATTTCCCCGGTCCTTTCGCTATCCAAAAGCACGACGCAGCATCCCTCAAAAGTTCCTACAAACTCGTCCACCCATTTAAAAGCCCATCCAGGTAATGATTAATGAACAATCAACCAACTTATCAAACAAGTAATATTCATCAGACACTGCGAACCGAGCACACTAATTTACAAAACGCATACACCAAGATAAAAATGATTTAAAAGAGAACACAGTTCATTAAACGCTACAAACCGTACACACTAAATCACACCATATGTTCCCTAGTAATAATCGTTCCCTAAATACATTCGCATTACTATCTAAGACAATAGTTTCCGATTCATTATTCTACCGATCGCCAAAAAATATTCACTCAGAGAACCACAACCATCCTCTACTAAAAATAACGCGAGAGTTCGAAAGCTCGCGTAGCTTCATCCGCGTGAATCTTCAATATCCATCCGCTCCCTCGCACCTCTTCAACAATCACAGTCACGATAAATTAAATTAATTAAAAATCACAGTTAATTGTCACGGAGCATTCTCCGCACCCCGTGTACCGGTAGATCCTCTGAATGTACAGCACCGCGGTTTTAAAAGGTACAAAAAACAAGAAGCAGGTAAATGATTCCGCGAAACGGAGCGAGGTGTACACGTGATCAGAGACGATTCGATGACTCAGTGAGACTAATTGTCAGCGGACTGGTAATTCTCGTTCGGGCTCGCCGTTCTCCTGTTGAGCTCGCGGCGAGAGAGGAGTGATTCGTGCGTTTGGTTCGACCGGCGGACAAGACTACACAGTTCCAAGTTTGGTTCGCGGCGTTTCAATCCGTAGGTTGGTTCTCCGTTCGGAATCGCCGGTGGACGCCGTGGTCACGCGATTTTCGAATGTCAGGGACGCTGGTTACTTTCGCACATACGATCGATTTGCAGAAACGAAAAGTAGCGCGATTCGCAGGCATCGTTGTGATTCTAGTTGAATCGCGAGGATATTATCGTCGGTGGTGATAGAGGTGCAGGTTTGTTCCACCGCCGTGGTTCAAGACTTTGAATGTTAGGTTGAAAGATAGTGGCAGTGGTAATTGGCGCGGCCTTGGAAGTTATTTTTAATTAACGCCTCGCACACATTTCATAGTAAATGAATGAGTGATCAAAATTGTGTTGCGTTTGAAAGTGAAGCTTTTGTTAAGCAATAGAGCATGAAGTGAATGGAGGAAGGATTGTGAGCTAAAAAAGAGACTTGCAATGGGATTTAACATTCAAATTCTTTAGAAGAATTACATTTTGAATACTGTCAGAAGAAGAAGAGAATGACTGCTGCTTCTATAGCTTCAAAGGAGACTTGTTACTGTTGTTAACACATTAATATTCATTAGTGCACAGAAGCGCTGTGCAAGGAGACGGAGAAGATCTTTAGTCGAAGCCAGCTTCAATAAAAAAAAAACAGAACAGCGATTTAAAAGAAAGAAAATTAAAAGCTGACGAGACGTTTGTGGAAAAAAGTAAGTTTGGGTTGACCATATAATTTAACATTATTAAATTCATGTTACAAAATAAAGTTTCATCAAAACTAAATTATATATTACAATGAACCGATGAATGAATAAAAACACATTTTAAAACATTCCTGAAAAAAGAATTCTTCGCACGGGGTTGCAAGAACAAGCGGACCATAAAGAATCCATTGTCCAGCCAAACCAAACGAAATGAAAAAACTTCCCCTCTGAAGGAAGGCTAAAACTATTACAGTGTTTGTTGGAACAACTTTCGGAGAAGAATCGGAAAAAGTATCGAAGACCGAAGTTTCCCCTTTCAGTTGCCCTGCCATCTGATACCGAGTCCATCCCAGGAAGAAGCCAACAATGAACATTTTCCCAATAATATTGGCCATTTGTAACAAGAGAAATTCACGAAGTCCCCCGTCAATTAGACACATGTCCGTGTGCAAATAGTGGAAGCCAGCATTTATTAATCGTCTAAAAGCTTCTGAAAACCACGACCTGTCCCAAAGAGTTTGACGACCAATTTCTTCAATTTTTGACGTTTAATTTCTTCATCGTCGTTCGCGATTCCTTAACAAAATGAAGAGGGTAGAAATAACGAAACCTCGAAGAGAAAATAAACAAAAGGTGATCCCTGAAAATATCTCAGCCAGAATTTTAGAAGAAAACCAACCATCAGAATTAAGATCCGATTTAAACGTTATGGAAGCAGTACCAGTAGCCGCGCCACGAACCGGAAGTGGCTTCTGGAAACGCGACAGGGTCAGCGACATCATCGCAGGAGTTCCTCTAATGGAACCAGAAAGTACCTCCTCGAAATCCTCGTCAAAAGTTAGTAAGATAATAATCAACGAAGAGAGTCGTGACAATAAATGGAAACAATTCTGGGAGCATCATCGGGAAAGATTCAAGAACAAGTCGGAAGAGGATTTCGCAACTGGCAGCAAGTCTTTCGACGATCTAACAACGGAAGTGGACGCTGTCTTCCGGAAGGCGATTAAGAGCATGCGTTTCGACAAGTCGGAGAACTGTCGTCGATCTTCAACGACCGACAACAGCTCACCAGACAAAGATTGCGACAGAAATGAAACAGACGCTTCGCAGAACATCGAGGCACCGCCTCGGAGAACCAAACAGAGCACACTTAAATCAGAAGATCACAAGAACATTGGCACCTTGACACCTAGCCAAGTCGCATTTAAAAGAAAGCCTGAAAAAGAAGAGGAAGAAGCTGCAAAATATAATTCAAAAATGTTCAAAATAAATTATGAGAGTCAGAAAGAAGTTGCTTACAATTTTTCTGACAACGTTTCCGTTGGAAAAGGCAGTTTCCGGTCGGGAGTCGATGATGAAGAGGTGGACCGTCTCGAAGGAAAGTTCACGGGAGATCCTACGACCAGAAGATGGAGTTCCTTGGAGAATTTAGTTTACAAAGTGCAAAATGTTGGAGAACGTTCTTCCGATAGAAGAATAGAGGGTTTGTCTATCGAGAGGCCGCCTCGAATGAAGGAAAAGAGGACGATTGCTACGCTGAAGTCTTCGTTGGAGAGAAAGATGGGTTCGATGGAGAGGATCCTGGAGGATCAGATAGGGAAGATCCTGGAGGAGAACGTGGAGAAGCATCCATGGCTACTGCCTATAGAAAGTTGGATGGCCGAACGCTGCAAACAATCCGGGAATTCTGTTCTCCGGGATGGATCCGGGCTTGCCTCGGGGATGGAAGAAGAGACATTGACCGAAAGGGAAAAAAGTCAGCCCTGTTTTGATTTCAAATTCACTGCCCCCGAGGGGGAGGACGATGAGGGGAGGATAGAATGTAGACTGGAGCATTTGAGACGACCCGAGCGATCGGAGCTCGAGAGTGCGAAGTTGATTTCGAGGTCGAAGAGATTCGAGCATTCGAAAACCGAGGATGTCTTGGGGCTGAAGGACGCGAGGCATCACGATCTGTTTGATAAGCTGCGGGATAACGTGAAGGAGAAAATGGAAGATATTCATAGGGTATTATTTTTCATTTTTGTTGGTTGGTTTAATCGATACGAGGGCTGATGAAATTTATTGAATTGACAAGTGGTGGAAATTAATGCGAGGCGATATTTCTTTTAGTTGAGAATTTCATTTCACGCGGCCCACTTGTTTTTTGTTTGCAGTATTTCCAAAGGACCAATCGATTGGCGGACGTAAATAGACGGTTAAAGTCGCAAATATGGAGCTCCGTGGTAACGATTGTCCTCGTCGAGGCGAAGAATCTATTACCGATGGATATAGACGGCCTCTCGGATCCCTATGTCAAGTTTCGGTATAAATACCATTATTTCTGTCCCTCTTGTCTCTTCTGCATTCATTGGTTATTGAAACAGGCCCATTTTTATCGTCACTCTTGTCCTTGTGCTCCATTTTATTCGTGGCGGAGAACTCTCCCTCTTGAATGATGCAAATATTGAATTATTTCAGAAGTGATGAACAAATTGAATATTGTAGACATCACCTTTGGCTGAAACGTTAAGATTTGTATAAATTTCAATGTTCTATCGATGGTTATTGGTACTAATTTCTTATTTAATATTGAATGCATTTCATCAAATTGGCACCTTGCAGCTAAAGAAGCCTGTAATTACCAACAAATTTGCTTCTACCCGAAAATTTAAAATACGCCTGATATTCACAATAACAATTTACATTGTCTTTCCCCGCACCAGTCTTGGAACAGAAAAGTACAAGTCAAAAGTGGTGCACAAAACCTTGAATCCGGTTTGGTTGGAGCAGTTCGATCTCCACCTATACGAGGACCCATATCTGGGTCAGGAGTTGGAAGTCACAGTGTGGGATCGTGATAAAAGCCATCAGGATGATCTGATGGGAAGGACGGTGATCGATTTGGCGGTCCTCGAGAGGGAAACGACCCATCGTCTCTGGAGGGACCTCGAGGACGGTGCTGGCAATATTTTCCTGCTGCTGACTATCAGCGGTACCACTGCCAGTGAAACTATCAGCGATTTGGCTGCTCACGAGGAGACGCCGCGTGAACGCGAGCAATTGTACCAAAGATATTCGTTGATGAACACATTGCAGAGGGTGCGCGACGTCGGCCACTTAACAGTCAAGGTATTACACACATATATTTTTTTTAATTAAATAAAAAATTAGACAGTGAATGAGATTTTGATAATATAGCGAGAACACAAATAGAGACAGCCAGCAAAGCAGTTTATTTTGCTACAAAGTTAAATAATTCAACGTACGATTTATTTTAACCCTTTGTTTAATTCCGCAAAAATTGATATTAATTTTAACCATTCCTCACTAATAGTTACTGTAAGAACTTTTCCTACATTTTATTTAATCAAATTTGCGTTCTGGTATTTGATGTTTTATCATGGAAATGTTTTCTTTTTTAATCATTCAAAGCAATAATATGATTTAATCATTTCTTTCGAAGTATAGTGTTTGTACATTTTACTATAACGAAAAGTTTGGAAAGTTTCATCGAAGTTTATCAAATACGGTTGGCAAATGCAAATTACCATGATATTTTCTTCTGTGTTTACTAAATATGTTCCAAGCGTCCTAGTTCCATTTCCACATAGTATTTATATTTGATATTTATTGAAACGTCACTACTGACTACAACACGGGATCGAAGGGCGAAATATCGATTTGCCCCGTAGTTTGGTCCCAGATCGTTTCGAGAACGGACGCATAAAACTTTTATACCTGACGAAACGCTTTTATTTTCCTGGCGCACTAAAAAGCTTTTATCTACTAAAATATTGATTCTTGGATATATGCTTCCTAATTCTTTTCCATTCGGTTTAAAAGTAACATTACCTTGTATATTACACAGCTTGTCGCTAAATATTGTAGCTCCTCGTTTTTACAATTAATAAAGGGGATTTTTATGATACAGGTATTCAGAGCTCAGGGACTCGCCGCGGCCGATTTGGGTGGCAAAAGCGATCCTTTCTGCGTCCTGGAATTGGTGAACGCCAGATTGCAGACCCAGACGGAGTACAAAACACTGGCGCCAAATTGGCAAAAGATTTTCACCTTGTAAGCAACCATAGATTCCTTTGTAATTATAACAAATTAAATTTCGCTTTACGCGAATTACGGGAACATGGAAAGTACTCTATATACATTACTTTAGTTTTGCTAGAAATCATATACTCCCATTCAATTTTATATACTTGAATAAAAGAAGAATGATTATTCAATGTTGTAACTATTTCTTCGAATTTCTAGCAACGTGAAGGATATAAACTCAGTGCTAGAGGTGACGGTGTACGACGAAGACAGGGACCACAAAGTAGAGTTTCTCGGTAAAGTCGCCATTCCGCTCCTAAGGATACGAAACGGCGAGAAGCGATGGTACGCGTTGAAGGACAAAAAATTACGAGGCCGGGCGAAGGGAAATTCGCCCCAAATCCTTCTGGAGATGAACGTTGTCTGGAACATGGTTAGAGCTTATATTCGCACGCTGAATCCCAAAGAGAAAAAGTATATGGAGCCGGAGATAAAGTTCAAGAGACAGGTCTTTGTCCGTAACGTCCTTAGGTTGAAGGCAATCATCATTATTGTCATCGATATTGGAAAATACGTGCAGTAAGTGAAAGTTTTGAAACGATCAACATTTTCCTGATTTGAGGAGTAATTATTGCACGAGGTTTCTTATGTAAAGTGCGTTGTGCACTAAATTACTGTTTGCAGCACATAATGGTTATCGGGATGTTAGGTTTATTTATAGTCTGTCCTATTAAGTGTACAGAATTACCTGATACATTATAAATTAATGAATCGTAAATAATAGTGAATGCTTTACGAATTTATACATTTTTCATTTCGTCGAGAGTATTGGAAAGTTGTATTACATTTTGAATTTGGTTTTAACAGGAGCTGTTGGGAATGGGAGAGCAAAATGAGGAGCATCATCGCATTGGTCCTCTTCATATTCGGTTGCCATTACTTTGAGCCTTACATGTTCCCCGCTGCAGCACTGCTCATTTTATTAAAATATTATCTGGTGGGTAAACAAACTAATCGCATATAATCCTTCTCTTTTATTAAAATCTTTTCCACTTGTCGCTGATTTTATGAACCGTGTGCACATTCATGTATCATTGCAAACATTCTTCTTCTCCTTACCTTTCTTTCGTAATCCACTTCTTTACTCTCCAATCTTAAGTGCTTGCAAAAATTATTTAACGCCAATACCGATATCCTTTTCGAAATTCTTCAAGCATTTAATTCTCTGTAGACCAGGAAACAACCCCTGCCAACGAGGTAGTTTTGCATATTGCTTACATATTTTGTTCCTATTGTTATTACAAAAGAAATTAGTATCTTCCTCGTTGTGCTGAATGAAATTCAATTTGCAGAGGTACGTGACTGGCATGGATGCAGATTTTATAATGGACGTCTATGTAGAATAGAGAAAGTGCATTATAGTTTTAGATTTTTATTTGAATAGCCCAAAACTAGCATTTTCTACAATACGATCCGCTGGTGCTGCTCCCAACTTTATATGTACCCTTACTTTCTATACAGAAGCAATATTAACTTCGTCATGTAAAAATGATCGATTTATCACTTATCATTGTTTCTGTAATGTCACGTAGAATAACACGTATGTAAAGTGAATTGCTTGACGACCTTTACCTGCATTGCTGCATGTTACTTCCCTTGCTACCTGCCAGCTTAACGAAGACGGAAGTGGGCTCAATCAATGGATTTCCGGACAGGTCGCGGTGATAACTGGCACACCCTTATCGCATCATTCGAGTTCTCACTTTCACGACGAGGCCGACGACGGTCCTGCCACGCCTGGGGACGATGACGACGACGAGGATGACAAAGATAAAGTAAGCGCGCGTTTAAAATCGTACCTTATGATTTCTTATTCATTTTTATTGTACACCTATGTAACTTCAGTCTATTAATTTGCATGTAACTTAGATCACCATTATTCTTTTCCTCCTTCCTTTTCTTGGGTGTTTACTCTTTTGTTGACAAAGTAAATGTAAACGGGCCGTTGAATTTTTATTTTTGTTCTTGCGATAGGTACTTTTCATTTTTTATTCAGATTTATTGTAAATGTTTAACTAGCAGCAGACGAAGCTGTTCGTGCAATGAATTTTACATACGGGCACATGATGTCACGGCCGACAGCAATGTATTTTTGTTTGCCATTTTTTCCGATTCACCTCTCGACCTATTCGAATGATGAATCGATGAGCGTTGATGTTGGCTGAATCGGCGTCGCACTATTAAAAGTTAACTCTCGATCACGTCTCATTGTCTTTCGATTTTCCTTCAAAGGAAATTATTATCGGCTTTATTAATTTCTCGTTTCATGTAAATCCCTGATTACAAATGATCATAAAACCATTTATTCATATTCTTGCATAAAGATTATTATGAAATGATTTTCGTGAAAATTATTATTCGAGAATGATTGAAAAAGTTGTTACGCTGCTTCCTCTTTTAGGAAGAGAAAAAGAGTCTGAAGGAGCGATTGCAAGCGATCCAAGAGGTGACCCAGACTGTCCAGAACTCGATCGGTTACATAGCCAGCCTCTGTGAAAGGGTGAAGAATCTTTTCAACTTCACCGTCCCCTACCTAAGTTACTTAGCCGTGATCCTGACGATCCTCGCGGCAGCTATCCTCTACTTTATCCCTCTGAGGTACCTCATCCTGGTTTGGGGGGTCAACAAATTCTCCAGGAAGATCTTCCGGCCTCACACGGTTCCGAACAACGAGCTCCTTGATCTCATATCCAGAGTACCCGACGACGAGGAACTTATTAATTACAGGTTCGCCGATTATTACATTATAAACGCTTAAAATTAATGTAACATTTACTTACGATTAATGATACAAAATGAGAATTTTCTATCGCTCATTACACTGTTTATAACTTAATAGTCTTTTGATACGTACATATATTTTTTGACCGCAAACGAAAGCAATAAGAATAAATAGAAGACAGTAACATTTCCAATACAACACTTTTCCCGAGGCATTAAAAAATCTTTATTCTAATACCCAATAATTATTGTAAAGTAAAGAAAAAATCTACGATCATTCTTTCTCCCAGGGAGCTGAAACCATTGCCGACCGCCGACTGTGAGAAAGGCGGCACTTCCGGTAGCCCAGGGCCCTCGAATCTAACGCGAAGGGAGCAAAGGAAGAGACACAAGGCCGCGTAGCAGCATGCCCCGCGGCCGGAAGTCGCGGGTCTACGATCACCGAGCATCCTGAGGACGGTCCTGCTGCGGCGGAAAACCGCAAAGCAGCGAAAGGGATCCACGGAGAATCCGGATGTGATCGAAATAGACTGAGAAACGTTCGTTTCCGTTCTAAAACAAAGGAAAGAAATTCATAGTTTGGAGGATCTTGGTGTGCAACAGTTTCCAGTCTTTCTGATCGCGTCAACCTGCGTGGTATGTCTTCGAAGTCTGAACTGTCTTACCTCGGGGGTAGCTAGTTTTCAATCACAACAGAAGTAGACACGGTAGAGAATGAACGGAGCGGAAGGGGATCAACCAGCAGAATGGTCGAGTCCATGCCGGCGAAATTGGAAACGCAATAAAATATTCAGAGTCTGAAGGACTTCCACGTTTTTATAGTAATAAAAAGATTCGAATTTACAATTATAAAAAGTTTCCTAGTTACAATTATACATATATAGCGAATGCAGGATAACACGTAAGTGTATTATCGATCATTCGTACATACACACATGATCGCTTGAGCCTTTTATAGCAGATTGAAGAAGCCTATTTCATTGATCGTTACAAGAAAAGGGAAACTGGAAACACGAACTTGCAGCGAAATTACGAGTCGTCGTCGCCGACCTGTACGGGGCATACCGCGCGAAAACTTGTTGTTAATATTTTTTTCTGTTCGACAGTTGGAGCAGAAGTCGACACAGAGATACACATCGAGAATTTAACGCAGTGGCGAAAGTGTTTCTTTTACATCCGGGCAATATTTCTGAAACGTAAACACGTGGTAGAGACGTATACGAATTTACGTAGTGCGTAGTTTTATCGAATGGCTCGGCTGATGGTGTTGGTGAGTCTGCTGTGCGGTGGCTGGCCGAAGAGGGAAGTTAAGCTTAACTAAAATATATCTTTAATCAAATTATTTTCTCGTCTTTTCACCCCTTCGATATGGAAATGCTGGCATTTTGCTATCAGAAGTTAATATAAAATGAACTATAAAGAAATACGGGTCACAGTAATCATTTTTCCAAAAATTATTTAATACTCAACAAAGTAATTAACGAAAGGGTTGAGATGGCATTCTAATATTCTATAATATAGATAAACAATTGTATAGAAAAAGAGCTAAATTTAGTGAACGTTTGACTTCCCTTTTTGCGAAAAACTAAAGGGCAACTCGATAGATAAACGTTCTTGAAAGTATCCCGTTCTACCGGGAAGACCGCGTTTCGGGCATATCAATGACTGTGTATAGCTAGAAACGTGCGTTTCATAGTGATGCATTAAGTAATAATATCGACGGAGAAGAGATACCATAGTTGTCAAACCTTTGCCCTACGACCTTTCCTACTATTGCTCGCGGTAGAAATGACAATTTCATTTTTTGAATTCAATATAAAATACGAATATTGGCGGTACTATAATGTTTTATCCTTACCGTGGGGGTGTTCAGTCTAAATACAACAGTGCAGCCGAAACATTAATTAAGTGGTATAATATTATAGTATCGCGTATAGAAATTTGAAGAAAGTTAGTTAATATTTCTACGAATATGTACACGTGAAACAATGTTTTTCACTTTTGGCTATACAATTTGTATGCGAGTGGGGTAGGGCAAGGGGTTGAAAAGAAAATAAGGGTGAGAGTAATACTCGCCAGCGGGTAATCCCCGTCGATCCGTTTCGTCCATCGGTGTCGTAGATATAGCTGCTACAGAATTGTTATCAGTGAACGAGAGATATTGAAATTTCAAAGAAAGAAGAAAACTAAGAGAAAATGTAAAAAAAAAGTTTATGAAGGAAAAAGACAATTGTATAGTTATTCCATGACGGTCTCGTTGATGCGACAACTTGCTCGACGATTTATTATATTTGTACGTTTCAGGAACGACGAATAATTTGCTTTCTTTTAATATCTACATATGTCAACCGGGTTTGTGACAAATTTCTGTTCTTATTTTTACTCTATCAGCTTTTACTACCTTTTACTGCAATCCTCTGCGTAATATATTTATATAATTTTAATACGATGAAACAGTTTATCGGAAAATTATTCGTCGTTCGTGATATATCATTCAATCTCACTGTTGGGATATTTATCGAAATGTCTCGACGTTATTCTCTTTGAATAATAGTATTTCATATTACCGAATTCTTCGTTCCAACGCACACTTTCTCGCGTTAGTCCACCTTCTCGAGCGTGATTGAAAATTGTTCGAAAATAGAGAAGAAGGAATAGTCGCCTTTACACATTAAGCTTCGGAAACTTAACTATTAAACAATTTACAGCATTTGTCCAATAACTGGGAACATACCATAAACACAAATCACAAACAGCAAAGAAAGATTAATGAATCTCTCGTAGACGTTCGTCCATATTAAATATCACACGATTTCTTCTTTATATGAATATTAAAAATGGAAAAGAAATCGTGGAAAGAAATTGAACAATTCGACGGTAGGGTTGTTGAAAACTTTCACCGTCGTTTCGTATCACTATTTTTATAACAATAATAGCAATTACTGTCCTCGTGATATTTCAAGCTCGGTTTGCGATTAGGTAACATTCCATGTATACTCCTTAACTTTCTTCATTGCAAACAATACATTGTTTTTTCCCCATTGTGATTGTGCAATCCGCTGTTCCCCGGAAAAAAAACAACGCCACTTCCGGTATATTCTATTATTGTTTCCGTATAGTTACAACTTTGCGTCGTCGCGAAAGCAATGCATACTAGAATTTATAATCAAATGTAAGATGACGTACATTACGTGTTAGTGGGAAAAAGAAAGTGCTGATCTATAATTTGATGAGATCTCTTCGAGGTGTAGGCCGATTATTTTACACAAGTCTCTGTTTCTCTTCTCGCTTGTTTTTAAGGCTAGTGCGACTAGTAAGACAATTAGCAACACTTTTCAGTACTTATTCACAGTAATTATTGACTGGTGATTCATTAAACGAAAGAAAAATATTCAATGGCAGATTTTCGCCATGGAAAACATGCTCGAGGGAGGATTAACGCGCGGAATTAATTATTCCTAACCGCGTTTTTACGGTTCGTGCCAGTCGATGAGAAAGCCGAAAGAGGAAGGAGAGAAATCGCCAATTAATTTTTCCCCTTTCTATCTTGGAGACTTTATCCAATCTTTCGCCATCGATCTACTCATTGTCTCTTCTATTCACATGATCTTGCAGACCTATTGGTACCATAACAGCATTTCATCCCTCGCACTTGACCCTTTGAATGGCCGCAAAAAATGTAATTCGGTATATACAGTATTTAAATGTTTTTAATGGGTCATTGAAAAAGTTCGCACGGTATTTCCACGGGGAAAAGTTGCTTAAATTTCTTCGTAATTTGATAGATAAATTAAAAATTAGTGTAATACTATACTATACTGTTTTCAGAAAATGTTGACGAAACGAAAACTCTTCAATATTCATTTATTACTGTTTTCCATCAAATAAATTACACTAAAATTAGGGAACTATACTGTTACCGGAAGTTCGCGCTTCAAAGGGTTGAAATAGGGAAATCGTTGCTCTCTGTTCGTCGCCAATTGCGGGCCTAAATCGCGAGGCAAAGATCACTTGCATGGAAACATTAACGTTAAAACTGTGGAGGAAAAAAATGAGGGAAAGACAGGCGATTCTTTTTTTTTTTCATCTAGTCAACGAACTTATAATTAGTGAGCGAAAAACTTGTGATATACTGGATTAATCGAATTAATCACTTTGCGTTTTGGTGCATTGAGAAACGTTCAGGGTGTGATTTAAAAATGAAGACTACGATCGGGCAGAAACCTGCGTGGAAATGACTTGAAATTATTGTTTTATCTAATGAGGAAATCAAGTATCGAAATTCGGCGGCAATCATTTCTGGGAATTTTAAATCACATTACTGACTGGGTGAACCATTTTCGGTAGTCATTCCGCGTGACATTCCTTTATTAAAATTGTGCAGGTACTAGCATATTCAATAAACAACATCTTCTGTGTTTTATTATTTTATAGTCGACATTAAATGTTTATTCTGCTTATAGAATTTCTTCAGATTATCGACAAATGTTTGGATAATTGAAATTGTTTATTTCCAGGAGTGATCAGTCTCTTTTTCTTAACGAATTCTTTATTCTTTTTTCGAGGCATTCGGAAATGTTTTGAATGAGGAAGGTACCTGTACAGTTTTATCTTTCACGCATTTAACTATACTTAATAATGCTGGGACGTTGCTTGTTGCGTTTCGACGAATGTTTTGTAAGACTATCAGAGGTATACAGTAGTGGCTGGGGAAAATAAAATATTAGTGACAGAAATTCTAAATAGCAACACCAATTACTGCGACTGTACTAATATTTATTCAACATAGATATTGTGATTTTTATTTTACAGAGCATTTATATTTGGCCAATAAATTAATCTCAATCCTCGTGACTAGAAAAATATCAAAATAAATGAAATGAAACAATCGACGTCCCACCAACAATCCATTTCGCATTTTACGACGATCGTTTTTCTACTCTTCCAATTTTGTACTTCCACCTATGCGTGTGTGTGCGTAAGATATCTCCAAAGGAAAAGGATTCCTTTACGACATTACAACGTTCTCTTCGAGTCAAAGTATCCACGTCTAAAAACTGTTCTAAAACTCGTCACTCCAATTTCGAGCTCAAACAGGAATACATAAAGGAAAGGGTCACGAACGATATCATACATTCACGCGTATAAATACATTGTTCTCTCGATAAACGCACGCACTTCCGAGTTTGCATGCTCCCGTTTCTTCGTGTTATATGAATCTTTATTACAAGGTGTTTTTAGACGTTAAGATGAACGCAGAGTGAGAGTGAGAGATGCAGAAAGGAAACGAGAGATAGAGAGAGAAATAGGAAGACCAGGACGAAATTCGAGTTCCACGAAATCACTTGAGGGTGCACATATTTTTCTGGACGAGTGTTGTTCAAGAGGAATTATATTCTTTGCAATATTTTCTGCTGTGAACATATTTTAAGAAGTATTCTAATATTCTCTTTATTTTTTAAATACTTTTCAGATACGTACATATTTGTTAAATATTTTCATATTTTACAATTACTTTAATTGGTACTTTATACCCGTTCGTGTTAATTAAATGGCAAACAATTGAGAGCGTCCAAGTGTGTCTTATCATAAAATTTAGCATGCTTAATTTCTCAACATTTTTTTGTTATACAATTTTTATTGTAAACGTTAAATTATTATGGTTTTCGATCGGGGAACACTGATCTAGATCCGACAGATTGATGGACAACGCTCCGCACACGTCTGACTACTTCCTAGTCGATTATAGGGGTGATGAAGATTAAATTTAAGATAATTAGATAGAGTTCAAATGCAATTGTGATTCGGTTATCGGATTATCGAGATCGGCTGCGAATCTTGGATGCGAGAAACGTGTAAAACGAAGAAGGCTTGGACCAAGTCCAGATCGGATGATCTCGATCGTACAAAAAGATAGAAAAAAAAATTGAGGAAGAGAGGCAGAAATTCGAGAAGTTTAAATATAATTATTAATAGTATATTATTATACAATATATGACTGTTGTTTAGATCGAACTCTGGAACTTGGTCGGCGTTCTCGGTGTTCCGGACAAAATGTACTTATTACGAGCGGTGATAAGAATCGTTATTATATTCGTAAAATTAAGAATAAAGAAAGCTTTTAATATCCAAAATCATTTTAGTGAAAGTTTTCTTAGAACAGTGTCACTCCTATACTGAGTATGCTAATGTGTCCCCCATTCTTTAAAGAATAATGAGGATAATTAAAATTGTTCATTTCTTTATGTTTCTTTTAATATAAACATAAAATATCACTTTCTATTTAATTAAAAAAAAAAATCCATTTTCTCTTTTTTCTTTAAGTTAATGTAGAATACTTGCTATAAGAAATTTTATTGTAATTACTATTTTTCTATTGTTTGATCAATTGTAAACTCCAGAAGATAGCATGTCTTTTTTACATTATTCCTAAGAATACGATATGTAACTATAAATTATTCTGTGAATAAGTCACCCATTATGTATACACAGTGGGTATTTTAAAAACTATGTCTGAAACGGTGAAAGTTAAACTACGTCCGAGACAGAGTTCAGGACTCACTGGATGCTGACTCACATTTGCATTTTTCTTTTCTCTACTCGAGTATGACGCATGCACGTCGATCGGACTAACGCAATTTCCTCTGTTGCGACCAGACTAAATGTAAAGCTGACAGGATTTGACCCAATTTGTCGATCTTTCGTCAATAGAGGAGAAAAGAACGAGCAAAGATTGTTTTTGGTAAACGGTACCGTCTCTCCGATTAGTGGAGGAGAAGGAAGATATGTATTGAATTTACAGAAACATTAAAACTTTTTTTTATTAATGATATATGTATATTGGCTGAGTCATAGAAAAAATTATTAACTTATGTGTAATAATAAAAATTTTGCTACAATAGTCATACAAATAATATCATATTTTAATGAATGCACTGAATATTTATACAACTTTTTATTAATTCTGTTAAAAGCTTTTGGAGATTCTTCAAAAGCCATTTTTCTTCGAAGCCCCGATTCTTTGTTCATTAGAAGAAGATCCGTGTTACCTGTGTGTGTCCTAGACCTTGCACGAGGGTGAAAGTCGAGGTCAAGAACGACTCCAGCATTTCGGCCTCGTCGAAAAAGTATCAAGGACTTACCTTCAGGCCAGATTAAATAGACCACAATAGTATTCAGCTTTTACATTCACTTTCAGAAGCATTTTTGGTTCCTTGTTTTCGACGAAGAAACGAGGAGGAAATTTACACTTTTTTTTTCTAAGGAACAAATATTTCCTCTTTTTATCCTTTCTATCATTTAATTCCAGCTTTGCTCTTTATTGACCGTAGAATAATTTTCGCAAAAACAAAAGCCATGGAAAACTTGTCTATTTCCTGCATATAAATATTGCCAAATTTATATCTTCTATACAGGGTGTTCGGCTACTGCGCGACAATGTTTTGATAACTGATTGCTGAGGTGATTCTGAACAATCTTTTCCTGGTACGAAAATGCTGATTAAGTCTTCGCTTTCGAATTATTAAGAAAAAAACACTGACCAATCAGAGCGCGCGCTCGAGCACCTTGTATTTTGAAATAAAATTTTCATTTCAATTTCTAGGCTCCCCGTGGACACCGATAAACATTTCATTTTGTACGGGCATTGCAAGTGGCCCGTATAATAAGTATATAGATCATCGAAAAGAACTTTCACGACAGGTAGAAATATTTGCGTCCGGCAGCCACGCGAGAACCCGAGCACCAGAATTTCGTTCTCTCTCATTTCCGGCCACGGTGGCCCTGTTCAAGCGGCTGAAATTTTCATATACGCGAACGATGGAAAGTTGGGAGTGCGTGACTACTGTTGTTCCAGTCGATCCAGTTTTCACGATTCCACCGAGCCGGACTCAGCGGACACGTCGCGACAAATCGGTCTAACCATGTCCCTTTCCACCGTGTCATCTGACCTCGTAATCGCGATTTTCTAAATTGCTTGCTCTCCCTTTGACGCGTTCATCCAGTCCGCTCGCATTCTTTCAACCTACGTCTGCTTTTCGTTTAATTGCTACGAATGCCTTCAGTATTTTCTACAGGAGATTTAATCGATTTTATTGTTATAAAGCGAAGAAAGATGTACACAAAATTCTGCTTGGGAGGCGAGAAAATTAACATCCCAAAGGACATAATTTTATGAGGCATTTTTTAATAAATGAGGGCTCGAGTAAAAGCTTAGAGTTTCAGCTACAAACTAGTATAGCTCTGCAGCAACTCGTGTTCTGGTTTCTTTGTTATAAACGATTGTTAGGGAATACTATTGAAGATGTCTTGCAATTTCTTCCACGCTTCTTCTTTCCACAACTGTTTCTCTAAAATTCTATACACAAAAAACGAGAAAAAGCAGTTCGTTTTAAAGGCCTTTCGGTCTTCGCGTTGAAAGAAGTGGGCTTGGTCCAGCAGAAACGCGAACGTGAAAGTAAGATTCCGCTGCACTGGCTCGTATTTACTTTGGTACGTTCGTGTGCGCACGGACAAACCCGTTCGCAGAGATATCTTACACGTTCCAATAAACGGACACAGGGCCCAGGACCGTCCCGCGGAAGCGATTAGAGAACTTTCTCCATTGGCCGTGACCTCGATCCATCCAGCAGCGTTTCGGTAACAACGAGGTGGTAGGCTCGATAAGAGGGATCGGAGAACGCCATTACGGTGCAACGATGATGGCACGTTAGTCATTACGGGGGGATCGTTCATTCTTTCGAGTTTTAGTACCTTTGCTAGGCTTCAGGGTTATTGGGATTTTTATGAGCAATTTTTTATTCTGGAGGAAATCGTGGACACAGAATTTGAATCAAAGAAACTTTCTTTACTGAATGAAGGGTGATAGAGATAGAGGGGAAGGGATAGTGGAAACATGAAAATATAAGAAACTAGATGGTTAATAAATAAAAACTAATGCAAGGTTGTCTAAAAGAATAAAGTAGCACTGACAGAACTAATAGATTAACACGTTCACAACGAGCTGAGCCGCCAGTGATACATAAACTATATACTCATTTGACGACTACCCCGTTGTTTATGTATGTAATATGCATTTACCACTGCTGTACCGCAAGGTGGCTGTACGACAATTTTCAACGGCCATAATTTCACCACGCTGTTGCTTTTTTGTCTTTGCTTCTACTGGGAAAAGTTTCCGTTCTGCTGCATTGTTCCGCAATTGTACATTTCTTTAATATATTGTTTGTTTTAGTATGAAAAACAAAGCCACCCCGCGGTGAGGATAGTAAATTCAGACCCCGTCGTGAACGTGTTAAATAACTTTTGTGGAAGAAGAATTGTTTGATATTATCAGTTTAGTGCAACAAGAATTCGTTAATAAAAAGAATTAAGTTCATTTCAAGTAGAACATTGTTCACTTGAAGTTCACATTAATGGAATACAGTCATCATGGAAGATATATTACTTTTCTTTCTTTTCTAACTTGGTTGGTTTGGAAGCTTGTACAGCATCGAGAGTGAAGGAACGCCAAGAATGATAAATCGATTGAACTCATTGCGTTATCGTATGTGTAATGTAATGTTGTTAAAGATGCAACGAGGTCCGCTGTTGTTGGCATAATACGCCTACGAATCTGTCACGGTATAATCAAATATTATTCAACGTCATGGAACGTGACCGACATGCGAAACATTTTCTTGTATTCTACATACATACACGTGTATTAGGCCGTTCAAGGAACATTGAATAACGTTTTGAACGCACTGTAATCGCCCCGTGACTGGAAACTTAATGCAATTCATGCATGTACGAAGGGAACGTTGCTCTATATTTTGTGCAAGTAATTGGCAAATCATTCATATAAATGAACATATTGCAATTCTAACTAATTTCGAGAATTTTATAAATATAATTTACTAATTTCTCATTAATTGGAGTGGACTATTGTAAACTTAGGTGTTCCTGAATTTATTGAAGCTTTCGGTGCTTTTAAAAAAGTATTATATCAAAATAATACGATAAATGAATAATGATATTCGAATTATTGAATGGTGTCTTTATTTAGCTAATATCGTATTGCTCGTGACTCACAGTCCAGTAGTAGAAGGATAATGGAATTGTGCAATTGGCATTGTTCCCTGATATAATTCCAATCTCGTAACTATCTGTATCGTGAAATGTCGACCTACGCGGGTCAAGATCTTTCCCATGAGAAATATTCCAAGTACTTAAGGATCATTACATCGAATACTTCCAACACACATTAAACAACGGGACACGCCTGATTTAACAACTCTTTACATTTGGACCGTTTAAGGTCTCCATCGAAGGTGAAAATTTCCTTCACCCATGTTTGTATTCGTTTCCACAATAACCGAATGAAATTTAAATAACAAAGTTGCTCAATATCACGAATAGTACAGATACACCCGTTATTCTCTTTTTCGCGTGTGCGGAGATTTTGCTTGCTTTCTATCACGTGCTAGCCGATCGTTGCGTGCACTAAGGCGGAGCAGTAATTGTGCAAGGTTCTTAAAAGACCGAATGAAAGTTCACATTTGAGAACGTTCGTGCGTCTGAATAAAAGAAGGCAGGAAAGTGGATCAAACCTTCGCGCCGGTACGTGTTATACTGAAATTTGCTTCTCGTATCATTTAACTTTACAAAGAATGCTAAATATGTCTCGTATTAACAATTCTCACAGCTATACCATACGTAACACATTACGAACGTCCGAACTCGATTTTCTCGAAACCGAAGCGTCACATGAACCAATTTTATTCTTGGTGAATTACTAATTAATGATTGATGAATTAATAATAATTGACCACACGAACTGCGGACCACTGTGTATAATTGTAATAGATCACATCGCATGTTAAAATGAGCACTCTCAACGTTTCCTAAATGTAAGTCTGCTTTATTGAAAAAAGAATTCAAGTATTCACTGTTGCTGAAACTATGAAGCTGCTCAATGTAAAAATTAGGCAGTCAATTCTGGTATACTGTTCGTACACAATGATAATGCAGGCAAAGGGTTAAGTCAGCAGGACTTCTTCTCACTCGCCCAACTTTACACAGGTATTAAATCTAAAACGAAACGCTCTCTCCAGCTGTTAATTGCGGTAAATTAGTCGAGCAGCTCGTCGTTCCATCGTTAAACCACTTATCGGTCATAGTCGAAGGATTGCAGCGCGGCACCTGGAAGGATGCTCATCGAGCTAGAGTAAGATTTACCCTGACCCACTTCCGGTCAAGTTCATTGCTCATCCACGGCACGTTGGCCTTACCATGCACGCGTGCCGCTCTTCTCGATTCTTTCTTCTCGGCTCGTCTGAGTCAGCCCTCAGTTCTCGACATCTGTGAATGCGTTTGTGTCGACAGAGGACGATGATATGAGATCTTGGAAATCATGTACAAGTTTTTCATTCAATCTACCAGCTTCATCTACGTTGGAGTCCCTTCAGCCTTTCCAGTACAAAGTGCAAGTGTAGGGAAATTTTTTAAGTAAATCGATTTTTCTATGATTCTGATGTTATTGTATCATTTTTTGCTAGATAATAATATGAAGAAAGAATGCATGGAGGTTTTGGGTGTAAGGAGCCTATTGAAAGGTATCGGCATTAGAAAGTATCTTTCACCGTGACTCATCGTGATCCTCTATTTTTATTTCTGTGAGGAACCAAAGTGTATCAGCACCGAATTTCGTCACAAGCAGCATATCTATTTATTAAGATCACAAACCTGACATTCGGCATTACTCTTGAGTGACGCGAGAAACAAAAATTTCGTTTCTCCAAGCCAATATATAGAGCGGGTTAATGAAATTAATTAATTAGTTAATTTTTTTAACAAACTGGAAATCAATGTTGCAGGCAAATCCTTTGTCGCAGAATAAAAGAAGACTTAACGTTTTCGCAGAGGCCCTATTGTAACAAGTGTTAAGAACACGTCACAAAAGATAATTGGCCTAATTGCCACTCCTGTTTACGGTAACGCGATAAACGCGTGCAACGCGCTTCATTTAAGATTGTTATCGCTCGTAATTTCGTTAACAATACACGATGCACGAGGTTAATCTTCATCTGAAACAATTTAGAGCGATCGACGCGAGGAGATCGTGGAACTCCGCGACGAGCCTCGCCGTGAAAACAATAATGCAATTAACTGCGATGCCTGCGTAGTTCGCGCTGAACAGAGGATAACATTCCTTCATGCCATAATTCTTCAGCTATGCCCAATTATGATGTAAAAATTTCCTCTGCTTTGCTGCTACATTTCTATGTTTTATTGCGTTGTTAGGGGGGTAAAATTCGTTAATTAGAATCTGGACATTCTCTTCTGTAAATATTAAGTAACTTGATGATCGTAGTTTTATTTTTGTTAGATAATACTGAGAAAGAATATACATGGTTTTCTATGATATACACAAATGTTTGATTAATTTTAACTCTAAGAATGAATTTAGTTCTAAAAATGAATGAATTTTAATTTAATTTATATTAATCTCAATTTTATTTTAATCTTAATTCCACTTATTAACAGAATAGCTCTGTAAGTCCCTTATTAGATGAAATTGTTACTTAATGAAATTTACCACATAACAATCAAATAGTTACAAGGCGTACACTGTGGCCAGGGAAAGGAATTCTCAGGACACTGGAAAGACAGCCGATACGAAGGAGGATTATTAAGGTAATTACACAGAAAGAGCACTTGTACAAAGGGGCTGGACACACCGCAGGAATGCATTTTGCCTCGCTTTCACCTGCGTCGATCGCAGCGCGAAAACCATATTGTGATAAATCGAAAGATCATAGTCCTCCTGATCAATTACCCTCCTTACAGCAATCTTTCATTATCTGGAACTTTGTGAATCTCCTTTAACTAATCCAACACGAACAAACAGCGATCAGAACGCAAGGGTAAAGGCAACCTTGGTACTCAACAGTAATTGCAATTTCGAGCAATCATAAAGAAGCTTTCTATGGCAAGGAGGAAATAAGACAGAAAGAAACGTTGCTAGCTTCCGTATGTCGTCGCGGAAACGTATGCACGAAAATTGGCTTGCACGATGCGTGCTTTCCTTCTGCCATTGTCGAACGCGATTCTTCACTTCCGCTTTCTTTGACAGTTCCTTCAAAATAATTACGCTTTCTTTGGTACTTCCTTAGGAATAATTGCGATTGAGATACCGATGTTTAATTAAATGCATTCCTAAGGATTCATGTACTAGAGAAAAATAATGTTGTTTAATTTCGGGACAGCAGAAAATGTGATTTAATTAGAAAATTAAAGATTGTGAAGAATTCAATTTTAAACATTTTCTTTCTGCGTATATTGTATTACATCCGAAAGCAATTACTGTATACATTTTAGATCAAATTGAACTATTCAATTAGGTTGTACAAAATTGTTAAATATATCTTTCCACCACAATATAATCCACGAAAGCGTAACAAAAACTTGCTTTCGAAATAAAATGAAGAAGAAGAAGAGAAGGGTCAAAATTTCTCTTTAACGTTAACAGTTTCATACAGAACAGAGGCCAGGTGAATATAAATGAGGCGATAGACAGATCTCGGGTATCTAGGCTTGTCGGACCAGTGGTATCTTTTCCCTTTCACCGGTATACCGCGAAGAAAAATTCGATTCGGTGTACATACATGCATACGTGTATGATGTATACATATGTATGTGTACGCCTCTCTTTGATACGCTAATTTATAAACCATTCGCCGTAAAAGTAGGTGATATTTGCAATCGCATTCGTTAATTTTTTTGGAGCTTGTAATATTAACACAAAAACTACCAAGATGGTCAAAGTGACCTAGAAATGTATTTTTTACCAAATTGCACGACGAATAGACGAGCGAAGAATTTCGTTCCGTGGGTGTTCTCTATTTGTCGTTTCTCTCGTTGGTCTTAAAAAGTGGCACGGAGAAAGAGTGTTGTTTAGAGTTGACGAAGGCTAGGTATTGATCTCAGCCAGTAGAGGAATAAAAGCGAGAAACTTTCTTTCGATGCATTTGGTCGCGATTGAACCTTCAACTCATTATTTTTCGTCTCCTTAACATAACGCTTACTATTACATGGATATACATGTTTCACACGTTCTCTTTCGAAAGACTACCTGCCATGAAAATTGATGAAAATATCCGAAAGAGTTCTTTCATGTGAAAATACTTTGCAGTAATTACCATACAGGCAACCTTGTAATCCGTCTTCTTCACCTGGATGCAACGCGCGTTACAGATTACAAAACTCACGAGACAATGCAGAAGATGACACGTTGTTATGCAGCAGATGGCATCATGTATTTTCAACAGGTCGAACGTCTCAAGTACGTGAGAGAAGGAGGTTTCAGGAGACGTGTAATCAGCAGCACGCCGTGTATCCGGGCATTGAATTCGAGGATTCTTCTCGGCCTCTCTTGGATCCAGCCCATTGTGCGCAGCTTCAAACGTTTATCTTTCGTAAGAGGAATTGGGGGTGTCCGATCGTTATGGGGAAACGATCGGTGCTATAATCGATTGTGCGGAGATGACGGATAATTTTGTAATACCTCGTTAGCTGATCATATTGTTTCTTCATTTTTTACCCGTTTGTTGTTGCACCACTTTATTATTCTATAAGTTTATCATTTTACCATTTCACCAATCTATTATTTTAACAAATTTCCCATGGTAAAAGTCGTACAGACGGCGTAATAGCAGCTCGGCTATTCCGTTGATCGTAATGAGGGGGTTGCTTCCACCGTTATATATTATTCATGTACCGACGTCCATTGAGCTCATCGAGGGTATGCCAGTTGTCATTGAACAATAAACGGTGTTTCACGCGACAGTTTTTCTTTCCGGCCAAGAAGGCAATCATAGTGTAGAGAACCGCGTGATCCGACCAAGTGACCGAGCTATGATTCCTATCGGAGATTGCATAACATCGAGCCACCGTGCACTCTAGAAGCAAGCCGCCTCTCACTTCCCTCGATCTCGTCTCGTATCGAACAGACGCATACACCCTAGTAAAGTACGTTCAGCTTCGTCGAAATTCGTTCACAGGCCACGAGCGATGCTTGCACGAGCTGCTGGAATGTTGCACGCGGCCAGGAATAGCACTCCATTTTTAGTTATGTAAATTTCCTTTGATATAACGACTCTGGTTGGAATGCATGAGAAATGCTAGAAATATTAATATATTTAGAGTGCTTTTTATACGGGAGTTTGTAATCTCCAGGTATAAAATAATTTTCTGTGAAAGAATATACATATATTTATATTACAATATTTCTGTGCACTGACAGACTGTAAAATTCCAGCAGAATGTAATCGCATTATTGTAATAGCAATGGTATAATGAATCAGTAAAATAATAATTCTGTCGCTATGGTAGCATTCCAGAATTATTAATGGCAATAGCAGAAATCGGCTGATCAAAGATCTGCGAAAATCGTGGTTTTCGAAGCACTGAGTTCAAATACAAGAAGAGTAGTTAACTTTTACAGCAGAGAGAGAGGAGCTCGTAACAGCGCAGTCGTAATTCGACTCGGTTAAATACCGCTCAGGAAAATTCAGCAACGACCGGTTTATTGATTCTAATTCGCGTAGAAACGTTCCCCGAACTTCTAGAGCAGAAAAGAAAACCGCCAACTATATGCTGCTAACTCCTTTTACACCCATCATTTAATCAGTTTCTCATTATGCGTAAAGATACTGTTTAAAATCTGATTATGTACGAAAGAATATTTTGTCCACTTTTCTTTCCATAAGTTTTCCAAATATTCTACTCATCAATCACATAAGAGTTTGCAAAACTAAAACGACGCAACGTACATCCCCAAAAACATGAATAGAACTCTCGATTAGCCGAAGGTAAGTTCGTTAGATGCCCCCAGGGATGGTTCACGAAATTCCTCTAGAGTAAAGATCTGTCGCTTTCGGATCAATGTCGGGAAGGATGCCTAGCTTGATGTCATACTTGGATAAAGGTACCTGGAATTGTCTCGGGTATGCACCGGTTCGAGGGGCCAATCCAACGAGAGGCTTTCTCTTGGATCACTCCTCGGCACAAGTCACCTCGTCCTTTGGAGGGGATGTCTATATAGGCTGTCCATTCCAGGTGAGCACCTTCAAACTGTCCGTGATCGTTCGCGCCACAAAATCAAAGACGAAATTTATCAGGTCCTATACACGGTGTGTTGCAAACTTTCAGTGACGTCCTTTGGGGAGAGAATTAAAAGGAATAGAAGAAGAAAGGAAAGAAGTGGTGAAGGGAGAAGTAGAGGCACAAAGGACATGGCTCGATCGTGGTGCTTTGTGAGAGAGTGCAACCGCGACGAACAGTAACGAGCGAGCCGTAGGCGAGTTTAGCTTTTCGCTCTGAACCGGAAGTCCGTGCGCGCCAGCCGCTGTGTCTTGGACGCGTCCGCTGGGACTGCGATCACCTGGCGCCATGGTGAGTGTTTTCAACGATTTACCTGAGAAACTTGTTGTCGGGAAACTGTTTCCGTGCCGTGGAACCTGCTCTAATCAATAGTTCTCGTTCAATGTCTTAACATTTGGCTGTGCAAAAAGGAGAACATTGCACTCATTTCTCTTTCAAGGATCATACCTTTAATATATTTCACGCGTTGCAGTTTGATTTCGTATCGGACTGTATTTTTTATGAATCGAGATGTTTATGAATTTGCAAGGCGAATACTCGAGTTAGTTTCTTTGAAGTCAATCCAATATTGACATTCGATAAAGTGATAGTTCGAGGAAAATTCACGGAAATTGGGTTAATTCTTTATAATTAATTATTCTATTCAGTTTGGGCGTAATTTGAACATGTAGTTCTGAAATAGAAGAAATGCAGGGCAGTTTTGCATAACTATTGACTGTTTCCCGGATATTACCTGCTGATTTCAGTCTTCCACTTTCTATTGCTAACACTATTAGTAGATCGTGCGTTGGCTTACGCCCACGCCTGCATAGAATGACCGAGTTAAACGTTGGAAAGTAGCATTCCTCTTTATTGCAAATTCTGGGCTAATTAGAAAAGTATACACATGCAATTAGCAACACCTCAGGCTTCAATGCACCTCTCAAGCCATGCTCGGGATTCAACAATGCGTTTACACGATTAATTGGAATTTATTTTCTTCTATTGTTGAACATTAATCAAATTTGTCTACACTGCTTCAATCATCATACAAACGGCTTCTCCTTCGTTTAATTCAATTTCTTCGATCAAGAACTTTGAACATATTTTTACTTAACTTCGAAGGCAAAGAGAATTCAATGCAGTGTGTACTTGTAAGATAAAATACGAAAATCGGCAGAGAGAAAAATTGCGCAAGGATTCAACTTGCGATAAAAGGAAGAAGGCACAGGGTTTTTACAAAAAAAAAAGAGACAGATGTTTTCATCAGCGGGAAAAACGCGTTTTCCTTGAAACGCGAGGGTAGAAAAAGGCAGTGACGAGGTGCAAGATAGTGGAATAGGCAGAATCGAAGCTGTTTGCTCTGCTATACGCTGAGGCAAGAAGGAAATGGGGGTCAGTGTGTGAACAGCTTCGCTCCTTGTGTCGCAATTCAGGAGGTCGCTGACCGTCTTTGTCTTTCTCTTTTTTTTCTTCTCCTTTCTACGTGTTTGGCTTTCGTGGAAAATTGTTTTTTTATTGATAAACGTGCCCCTTCGTCGGCAGCATTCGATATTACAAATCTTTTAACATTTATTTTCTTTAGCTAATTTCCCATTCTCGTCAAATAAGAATTTTTAGAGATCGGCTTATCGAAACTCCTCGAAACTCGAGAAAGTTCCAAGTTTCAAGAGTTCGAAACATTGAACATTGATTTTTTCACGATTCGAAACTCTCGGAAAGTGTAAAGTCAATAAGATAGCTCGAATGTAAGTGTTCTCGTACAAGAATCTGGATTGAATACTTTTATATATTATCATGTTTTTGTGTTTCTCTTTGCATCCTAGTTAATAACTATGGCCAATAAAGATTTACGCGAAAATGACTCGGTGCTTCAAAGTTAGTTTGAGATTAATTAAAAATTATCCAGTTTCACAAACAAAGATATTCACCCTGCAAAAATTAGGTTCGAACCCGCAGTAACAAAACTAATTCCTAGTAATTTTCCTCCTCGTTACAATAAATGATTTTGACCGCATCAGACCGCAGTTTGCCTAAATAAATTTAAGCCCGTCGAAAGGGTTAAAAACTTCGAAAGAAAGGCGGACCCGGTCGTTCTAAACTGCTTCCAGCAGGGGGTTGCAGCCTCCGGAAAAGAAAACTTGAATAGAGGGGAAAACGAGGAAGAGAAGAAGGAAGGTGGAATCGGGGAATTCTGGAGCTGTTTTAGTAACGCTCCTCTTCTCCAGAGAATTCCTTGTTCTGTTGCTAATTGGTTTGTCACAAGGAGTGTGCACGTTCTGTGACAAATCCTTAAAGGACCGAGTCTCGGCCTGCTGCCTCGAGATTGCATTAATTAGGCTGGCGCAGGAAACGCGAACGAACCGATGCATCTTTATGATAATCTCAACGCCTTCTTTCTTTAGTTCCTCCTCGTAATCTTTCATTGTCAGCTATTATTCCCTGGGATACATAGCTCGTAGCACTTGTTTAGATTTGGAAATTAATTCTCACAAGAGCGTTTTAAATACAGTGGTTGAATAGAATTTTAACATCGTTTTGTGTTTGACATTTTTTGGTAGGGTTTGGTGTTAACTGCAGTCCTTTGGACGTGTTTCTGGCAGTTTATAGTTCTTCCACCAATACCTTCTCTTCGTCTAAAGTACGATCGTCGTCTAACTGATAATTAATAAAATATAATTTAATTGTATTAAAAATGTATTATTTACATTTTAATTAGTTAAAGACGTATTATGAATTGTTTTATCTGGTACCATTTATTCTACCATCTTTCGATTCATCTTTGATCTCATTTTTTTAACCCGTCAATTAATTCACAGGTGGTATATGATAATAACCATAATGATTAATTAGTAACAACAAATGGAAAAAATTAGAAAGAAGAATTAGGTTCGGAGAATAGTGTCTACGTAGAACGGTACACGTAATAACAGGGATAATGCAAACTTCCTTGATCAAAATCCATATTAATTCATCTTAAAAAAATGTCGACCAGGCAACGAGAAATGGCTGGTCTCGAATTCGAAACGCACAGACTCGCGAAAAGGAGAATAGGTTCGAAAATGGAAAGATTGTGGAATCTATCATAGAACGGAGAAGACTTTAATAGACAATGAAGATTCGCGGCTGCGATAATGCGCACCGCAGGTATCCCTTTTCAGTTTTCTCTCCTTTGTTAAAAGTTCCCCGATGAATTCGTCGTAATTGCACTCTGTGTGTACGCGATTCGGATTACGTAAGCCCTCCTTACAATATCCATGCCGTTGCCACGACGGGCGAGCGTTCACCGTGGTCAAACGAATGGAAAGAGTATAGACACACTGTGTTACGCCGATGTGAAATCGACCGAGCGGATCCATTTCGGGAAGTGGCGTGCCCTTAAAGGGATTCAACGATCGTCGAGCGTTTTAGCGCGTTTAGGAATCATCCGTCATTCTTGAGTAATTTGGTTTCCCTTCTCTTCGTTGAAATGCATCGAAGCGTTTGCGGGCCTCCGGGAAGCATTCCGATTGCTTTCAAATTCAAATACGAGACACCGTACACATTTTCCTTGCGATGAGAATGACTAACAGTGACGAAAGGAAATTGTATCACGTATTCTTATCGCTCGTCTTCAAAAAAGCCTATTAATCAACTTCACAGAATGAAATAGCTACTTGCGTGATAAGCATCCAAGCGCTTTAGCATAGAATTTAGTAAACCCATTAGCTTGAGGAATACAGCGAGATTGGAAGTGACATTGGGATAAAAAAATTCGGAGGCGGAAGTATACGAAGGAGAAGAAAGTCTAGACTTTCTTAGATAGGTAGATAGGTAGATACATATGCTAAAAGTGAAACGGGCGGTACGTTGCTGAGGACACGTGAATCGAGTTTATTTGATAGAGAGAAGGAGACGTGAGAAAGGAAGTTCGATCGTTTGGTTGTGTCCCTTTTTTCCTGTCAATTGTTCTTTTGCAAAATATACATGTAGACGCTGCAATCGTAGATTCTCACTGATCGTGAAGAAGGTCTTCACGTTAATGTTTCATTCTATTGTGCCAGAATAATTGTTATATTATAGAGAATATGAGTTTCTTTAGTTTCTCTATCCTTATTTATTTATTTAATATATCCAGTCATGCCCCATCGAGCTTCAGAATATTGCAGCCTTTGCAACGCCTAATATGTACAGTAATAAACATTTCATCATTATATTAAATAACGCCCTTTGCCCTGTTACTAGCATTGCCATTTTTGTACAACTAGCTTGTAAAAACCTTACATATTTCTGGTTCTTTGTTATACTAATGTATAGACGGTCACAGAATGGTATCAGATATTGATAAAAGTAGATCGTGTCGCAAGATAGTATTGATACACTGGTGTGCAAAACTAAAGGATCACTAAGTTTTCGATGAAAAATTATCGACGCCTGAAATACTGTAACTTCGTTAAAAAAAATCGTACAGCAGTTTACCTGGCCGCATTTTGAAGCGTGCAGTGTCTACTTTCAGAGTCCTGAATTCATTTTTTTTTTACGTTTTTGCATCATGTAGCGAGAGGAAAAGTGAAGACACCTTATTCTTCGGAAATGTAACAAATTGAAAGGCCTGTACAGACGTTGAACTTTTTTTTTCATAACTCAAATCATCATGAATTTGTGGTCCAAAGTCTGCTCTTTGCAACGACCACCCTATTTTTGATGCACAATTTTTTTTTTTACGAAGTTATAGTAGTTCAAATATCGATAATTTCTCATCGAAAATTTCGTGATCCTTTAGTCTTGCACGCCAGTGTATATTATTTTGTACAAGCCATTTTACGCTACAAGTACAGTGTTTGGAAACATTTTTTGTGCAACAAGATGGGCACAAAGGAAAGGAAATGAGAAAACACAAAACAGGAAGGGAAAAAAGCAGTCCTTTACAATCCAACAATCTTATCAAATCTTTCATGGAAAGAAATCACATCAATCTACAAGCTATCCATCATTTGCAATTAACAAAATGAAATCGACAGGCGACCAATACGTCTTGATCCAAGCAATTATAGGTCTTTTCACCGCGGGATACCCTCTCGAAACGAAAGTCTCGTAAGAGGGACCGGTGGAACACAGTCGCGGATACGTCGAAGTAGAGCGTGAAACAGCGAAGGCCGGCAGTGTGGCATTTTCGCGTGTCGTTTCCTCGATCCGATTACGGCACGGTCGTCATATTCGACTGGCCACGTGTCGCTTCGTGTTTGACCGACCGAAGGACCGAGTTGACCGGTGTGTTATCAGAATCTTGTTCGTCTGGAACGAGTAAACGCGTTCGCCACTGCCCCATCGCGTTTTCTGCTTCGCCCGATCGTGTGTTTCTTTTTTTAAAAAGCTTTTTTTTACTTAAAGGTGTATTAACACGCGCTTTGAGCAATGAGATATGATAAATAAGGATTGATCTATAATCTATAGGACAGACTCGGGTTTTTCTTGAATCATCGGTTGGAGGACGTCGAAATGCAACATTTGAATCTGATGTAACTTATTGATAAAGATTAGAGAAACTATTTTAATTATTGAAAACAAAAAGAAAGGAAGAGCTGCACAGCTTCGGTTCCTGACAACAAACTTCTTTTTCTAAAATTGCAAATTTTTGCAGTGGTAACTTGAATGAGTTTCATGGTTTTAAATGCTAATTTAAATTTTACGGCTCTGCAAGCCTCAAGTGCCACTTTCCGCTACATGTTAGCATCAAATAAAATGATAAACAGCGAAGCATGAGAAAAGTAGGATACATATCCTGCACGCGGATAGAAGAACCTGCTGTAGAGGCAGAGAAAGCTTGGATTCGCGAGATCTATGAACCTTGCTCCTCGCGTAGAAAAGCGCCTTTCGCTATTCGGCGTTTAACGCTTGATCGAATTCCACGCGAGAATGCCAAAAAACGTTCCCCATATATCTCACGTGCAAAAGCTATCCGGGCTAAAAGTAATTTCTCCCCGTTGTCAGAGTTCCTCGTGAAGCGTGTCAAAAGGGTTAACAGCCTCCACTTCTTCTTGCTTCATGCACACAAGTGCTGCACTCCACGATCCTCTTCCATCGTTAGAGAACCATTCCGGCGATCTTCCAATCTTTTTCAACTATGTTTCCTTTTTTCACTCGGCCCATCCAGATGTAAACAGAGAGGTGTCTTTCGGCTGTGTTGGATTGTTCAAGTATATTCTCAGGTTTTCGTCATTACTATACATGACATTATAATTCTAGTAATTTTGAAATCAAAATTTATGACATTTCTTTTTGCAGACATTAACTTTTATTTTAAATCTAAGATTAGGTGCTGCATAATTTTTGGTAAATTTGTATATGGAAAAAGATATGTGACGAGCTTGCTTTTCCAGTGATCGGAATTTGCTTTCATTGGTGAAATTGGAAATGGAAAACATATTGGGTCCACTTCTTTATTCGAGAATGTTTTGCGCTTCTATAACTTTTGACATAATGCGCTGTCCATGATCGGCAATTTCATATACAATTAACTTAATGAAGTCGTCCGTAGAGTCCTCACGAGGATCACTTTCGAAAAGCGGTCGAGCGTCCCCGCCGTCGGCCGCGAAAAACGCGTGTATCGATTGCGGAGTGACGAGCCGGGTATTAATTTCTAACGAGTTTCCAATGATGAACTTCACGATCTACATAGCCCGCGCGCCTACTTCTCTTTTACCAACAGCACCCAAACGCTAGCCGGCACCGCTTTCGAGACTCCCTTCGACTAGAAATCGATCCAAAGGATCCGCGGCTCTGAAAAACTCTTCCTTTCACTATCGAAGAAAGCCAAGGCACACGCTCGCGATCCACCTTTCATTGATCTTTCCCCCGGATTCGTTCGGGTGTGTTCCCTCTATTCGACTTTCCCTCCTCATTCTTCTGTGTCTCATAATTACCGCTGCTATGATACCATAAATTATACCTCCACTCCGTTTTCTACTAAAAAGAAGTGGCAGAAGGTCTGAGAGAAGAAGTTGTCACACTCTTGACTGGCATGCAAAGAACACACCTGTAATCATTTGATAAATAGACTGTGGACTTTTATGCAAATTCATATTTTTGAGGGCATAGTAAAACAAGTAGGACACGAGTAGAAAATTGTTTCTCGTACCCGGTATTATGGAAAGCACTATAATTTTGATACTTTGTTTATTTTTTCGTATCACGTGCATTCTATGCAATTTTCAATCTTTCAATTTCCTATGAATGCATAAAAATCTGTCCAGTCTAATTGTGACAAAACAATTTTACAGAATTTAATTGCACATAATAATTGTAACATGCAGCATTGCCACACCTTAGTAATGACATACAAGCTGCAATGTAAAAAAGAGATAGATCGCTAAAAATGCTTCACGAAACATCCAGAAGCTTCCATTAAATTATTATTATTACCATCCAATTATTTTCGTAAAAAAGGAAATATCTGTTCCTTTTTTTTTTGCTTTCTGTGGAGACGTAACCCTTTCGGACTTGCGTAATTCTGGCTGCACTAACTTTACGAAATACGACGCGCGGCGACCAAAATTTTGATCAGGAAACCGTCACGGAGGTCCGATTCCTGCCACGCCGATTCGTAACGAAACGTGAATCCACTGTGAATCGTCTCGATTGTTTGCAGTACAGAAACGTGTATTGGATCACGGCGATTTCTATGGTAGGAACGACGAAGAAAGCAGAAAAACCGCAGCCCGTGTCCGACACGCGATCTTACGCGATGAAAATCGCGTGCGGCGCGTAATATACCTAATTGGAATGATGTCAGTAGCACATTCGCGGCATCGTTTCGGCGAAATTCTTTCGCCGATGGAAAGCTGCTGCAAGTGGGTTCGAGATCCGTGATCCATCGATCTTGATTTTACCGATAGGCGTACAGTGTCATTCTGCGGGATAAACTTTGTTCCCAAATTCGGTTGCTGTTGTTTATTACGTAGAACGCTTGGTTTCGTTAAGCAGAAAATCTTCTGTAGGGACAGGGCCTAGCCAAGTTGATTATCGTTAACGATCATGCTTAAGGCTATACTTGAAGAACGTTTCTTCATTTTCATTAAATCATCGCGACATCGTATTTGCAACATTTCAGTCAAGTTTTAGTCGTTAAGCAAAGTAGAAGCGAAACTTTCCACGATTGTGGGTTTTACTAAATGAAATTTTATTTCATCAAATTATTCCTCAACCAGAGGGTTCGCAATTTTTCTTTGGAACTAGCAAGGCAATTTTATAGAAAATTACAGAGTAGATAATACGACATTAGACAGTTAAATATTGGTGAAATATCAATAAAATCAATATTTAAAATGTAATGAATGAATTCCACCTGTATAACAACGATATTGCACAATAAAATACAGTATTTGTCATTCTACCATCAAGTTTTTGTTTAATTTTATGCTCTCAAAGGTGACGAAGATAAAATGATCCAAAGTGAAGTTGCAAAAGTTGTAAATCATCAAAGTGCCGCACAGTTATTTTCAGTTTATTTGTAGCGCTAATTAAACTAGTACCACCAGTTCGAATAACGAGTTCTAGTAAAATCGGCGAAGTTAATCGCGTTCGCAACACTTTCTATAATATCCAGCAACATAGCAGTATGCAATTGAGATTGTAAATGCATATTATACATACATATAATACGTGTGACGCACAAAGCAAGCAGGCACTCTCTGCGTTTTCGAGTTTGCTGCTGGAAGGACGACTACATTCACTGATTAACTTTACTATCGCGAACATGGATAAGTTTCATACGCGAACCACATAATCGGCGTCTAGAAACTTCGCAAAGTCGCATTAGTCCGATGATAATTAGTCGACAGTGGTCGAAGATTTCGCAAGCATAAAAGTGTACAAAATGTTTGCAGATTGTCGTCGCCTTGTTAAGGAAATCTCCAAGACATTGTGCAAACCGAAATTTCAAAATCTCCGCATAACAATTTATTTATAGAAACAATTTCTTTGTAATTATTACAAATTGTACAACAACATTGTAAATTTTTATTACAGACACGAATGCTCCATGAAATATAAATTTCACTCTTTTCAATTCTCGATACGATTTTTCAGGAGAGATTGCTACCTTTTCCCTCCAATCTATTCATTTTTTCCTAACACTAATGATTAAAGTGAACGGTTTTACGGAATTCTATTTCTTTTTCCAATTAAAAGATTTCTTTGCCGGATCGCCGACGTTTATATAAATTTCATTATCCCCGTGAAAGTAATTCCTTTTCTTACTGGCGGTTTGAATGACTCGAACGAAAGCATTAGTATCATTAATAGCTGTACCAATCGAATCGTAGATAATTTCTTCTCGCGAAGCACTTCAATATCCTGCGTGCCTATGGATCATCACGATTTGCGGCCGCATTTTTTCCACCTGCTTCCATCCAAGCAGAAAATCGTCGTTCAAATCGTTTTAAGTATAACTTTCGATCCATCATTATGCTTATGCTTATTACTGTCCTTACTACCGTGAAGACGAAGGAAAGCGTTGCTAATCAAATCAAATATTAGTAAGATTGGAATATAATTATGAGCTTGGCACTAAAAGTAAGAAATTACCAATTGAATTGAAATTTCGTAAAAATATATATCGAGAGAGTATCCATCCTTTCATCCCCTTCTCAGTATTTGCTTCTCTTTCAAGACGATAACACAAATAAATGCAATTAATTAATTATTTTACAAGCATATAAAATGAATTGATCATATTGCTACAGATTGCGCGGAGACGTTCAACATTGACAGTGCTGATCAGTTTGATCCTGTTGGTGGAATTCGGCGCCATACATGCCGAACGATGGTCCAGACAGGTGTCGAACAGCGAATGGATTCCACTGCCGGATCCCAGAGCAACGCAAACTCGCGTCGAACAGAATGGTTCGCCTAGCGGGCTCCTCGCTACCGGAAGCGTACAGTTGCCTCAACTTCCGCAGCTGTCCCTTCCACCAGCGCTTCAGCAACAATACCAGGATCAGCTGTTGCAATTGCAAAAGACTCAGGAGAATATACAGAAATTGTTGCTGTTGCAACAGCAGCTCAAGGCTCAACAGCAGCTTCTTCAGGTGCGATTAATTATTCATTTTTCTCTTCATTATGGATTTGTCATAGGAAAGCGATGAATATGAAAACTATTCACGTACTACTGCGAGTGGAAAATCCATTAACTGCATTTCCGCATGTTTTCTTCTATTTAGAATATTTATAATTACTTAGCAAGCACAATTTCACTAGACGATGATGAAATTCTTCTATTCAAATATTCTATTTAGCCGCTATTGAAATTTTAATTATTCAACTACGGATTTTTATGCAAATTGTAGTGCCTTTTATGGTAACTAGCAAGTGAAACAATTTTCTACCCAAGTTCTGCATTTTGTTTACTACATTCTGAAAAATATGAAAAGTATTCTCCCTTTCCTTCAGTCTCAGACGTTCCTGCCCAGTGGTTTTAGCAACGCCGAGGAAGACAGGCAGCTGCATCAGTCTGGATTAGGAAACACGCAAACTGTGGCCGATTCGATACAGGAAGACTTGGTACCGCCCGTCCCGGCCTCCGAAGCATTGCCACCCTTCTTTCCGGCGCAGAATTTCCTTCAACAGCGACCACGAGTTCACCCTCCGCTGAAACAGGACGGAAGCCTCCGCCAGGAGTTCGACAACTTGCCCGGGCAGGAATTCAAGAGCGGCCAGCTGTTACAACAGGAAGAGAATGTCGGAAATGTTGATCACGGTGAGCAGAACCAGAGGCAACGGGCGAAACAGATGAAGGAGACGAGTCAGGCTTCATTGGTACCACAGAGTGAGATTGGTCAGGATGAGGAGGAAGAGGTTGGTACATGAATTACATGTAAGAGGGGAGAAGAAAGCGTTAAGAATTGTTGATTGAATTAAAAATGTATTAAGTAAATGGTATATCAAATCAGTAATACAGACAATCGAAAAACTTGTACAAATAAATTACAATACAATAATATAATAATGTTAAATGTCACTTTAAAATATAGTTTAAATTACTACTTTAAGTTAATACTTATTTTCGTAGAAGTAAGGAAATATCGAAAAGTCCTAATTGAAACTGTTTGAACCATGGCTATCAAACAGTTTTCGATACTCGTTAAACATTCTTCGAAATCACATAAAAATTTGTTTTCTCTCGATCGCAGGTTCAATTGGTCTACGTACCGGCGGAAACTCTGGCTCAACGAGGCCAGGGAAAGAGAGGACGCGGCAGAAAGCAATATCCATTCCGTCAGCAACAGCAGCAACGACTGCACCAACCACAACTACAGCAGGGTGAAAACCAAGAAGTCGAATCCCTCCACGATCAGGACGCATTCGCCCGTCAGATTCTGCAGCAAATCCAACTTGAACGGGAGGAGAAAACCCAGTTCCTGAAGGAGGAAAGAATGAAGGAAATCGCCCGGTTGAACGAGGAACAAAGGGCTCTGGAGCGAAAATCTCGTCTGCAACAAGAGGCTCTCCAACGGGAGCAAGAGCTGCAAAGGCAAAGGGAGGCGGAGAAGAAGAAGAAGGAATTGGAGAAGCTGGAGGAATTAGCGAAACAGAGGGAATTGGAGAGAATTCGGGAGGCCAGAGAGAAACAGAGGCTGGAGGAGTTGGAGAGAAGGAGACTGGCTGAGGTTCGAGCGAAGGAGGAAAAAAGACGCGCGGAAGAGGCGACTCGACAGAGAGAAGCCGAAAGGCTGGCCGCTTTGGAGAGGCAAAAAGAACTCGAGATCCAAGAGGCACTGAAACAGCAACAGTTCGCGGAGAAACAGCGGGAGAGCGATGGCAGACTCGCTGCACCGGGACGCACGGAAAATCAGGAAACCCAAGCTCTTCCCTTGATCAGGGATCAACAGCAGCAGTTCCATCGCCAACACCTATCAGAATCGAGCAAGTCAGCCAGGAATAAGGTCAGGGGCAGGCCCAGACAGAGGACTCAGTATCAGGAACAGCAGAACTACAGAGAAACGACTACAACTCCATCGCCTAACCAACCACCGTTATCGGTGTACATGGGTAGTCGCAGTTCTAGGGCAACTAGCATCAAGGTGTCCGACGTGTTAAAAATATTGAAGGACGCTAAAACAATAGCCGTGCTGGATACAGTTGGCCCGGACACTCCTCAGGTGTTCGTAGGACCGACCAGCTTGGATCCCCCTGCCGGATACGCCAAGTTCGATCTCCCTTACCTGTCGTCTATCGATCACAATAGGGTGGAAAGGAAAGTGGACAAGCTGCCGTTTTTCGTGGCCCCGCTCAGTTTCGAGCCTCCGCATGGCTACTCGAAAATCCCCTTCCCCGCGCCTCATATAGGATCCGTGGTCGTAAACACGTTGGACAACAGTGATCCGAAGGATAGCGACGATCCGAACCCGAGTCCAACTCCTCTGATAGAGCCTAACTCGTACTCGAGTGGTTTGGATGATAGCTCTGCGTCTACGACACCGTTGTACGAACCTCAGACAACCGCCAGCTACCCTCGGGAGCCATCCAGCGGTGCAAAGTACGAGCAAAGCTACCCGGGAACTACCGCGTCTGGATATTCTGGGTCCAGATTTCGATTTAAACAATTGTACGGTGACGATAAACCAGCTTCCGTGGTCAGTACTTCGTATTACGATGATCAGAGGCCAACGACGAGGAGGCAGAAATATTCCGATGAAAATCCGAGCACCACGGACGTTCCCGTGCATAGTTCGAGGGCGGAGACGTCGCCGAGCTATGCGGAGGAAGCTTCGTACCCTACGACTCCCAGTTACAAGGAGCAGACGCTTGTTTCTCAGGATCCATCAGGGCAGCTGGGTTTAGTTAATCAGGAACTGGCTCAGCAGAGAGAGGCCCAGAGGTACAGCAACGGAGGACAGTATATTCAACAGGGTTCACCCACTGGTCTGGTTAATAGTCTCCATGGCGACATCAACGACGTCAGAGGCTCCAGTGGTCCCACGCAGTACAGCTTGCCGGCGGAACTTCCGGCCATTTCCCCACATCTTCCTGGTCTGGTGAACTCGCTGCTGGATAAGAACGAGGCGAAGGTTCAAACAAGCACAACGAGCACGACTAGTAGCACGACTACGACGACGACCACGCAGCGTACGCCTACAACTACTTATAGGCCGCGCAGTAGACAGAGGTAGGTCTTCTAAAATTATTACCCAGGGCTCGAAATTTATTTTAAATTAGATTTATAGATTATTCAAAAAAGTGTAGTATGTTTAATATTGTTTGCATGGGATTGGTTACAAATTTTCAAGGCTCGTTAAAAGAATTCGTATACTTTTTTCAATTTCATAAGATAAAATTTAAAGATATTAATTTCTGCCTTACAAATATAGTCTTGGATAAAAGATACTTTCATCGGCCATGAAAATAATATTGCAATATTACTTCAGGACCAGAGTCGTTTCTACGAAACCAAGAACGACAACGACCCAGGCACCATCCACGAGAACTACCGTGGACAGAAGTCGAAGACCGTACAATAGATCCAAGTCTAGATTCTCGACTACCACAGAGGAATATCGGGAATCCGCTTACGAGCCGACTAAATCCAGGATCGCGGAAACTACGTTGAGATACAATGCGGAGCAGAGGAGGCCACCCAGTAGAGCGCAGAAATACAGAAGCCGAGATAAGACCAGTCAGCAGTCTGAGGTAAGGCGTTTCGTGTGAACGCGTGCAAATAATCGTTATTAAAGCTGTACGTTTCCCTTCTTCAAAAATCAATTGGATACGGTTCTATTATTAAAATACAAAGCAGAAACAGATGATGGTATTTTTAAAGGAAAATGTTACAGCCCTTTATTATTTCAAGCTATTCTAATTAAATAAGTATTATGATCATTCAGTCACCGGATAGTTGAATCTCTCAACTACTGTGCGCCACTCGGCAAAATTTCTACATCGGAAATGTGTCATTTGAATGCCAACAGGTTTTCGGGCACACTCAGAACACGCGGACACAGCAATCGTACGACAGTACGTCCCCTGCGGATTCGAGTTCTCCGTCTTCATCTTCGACCTACCTTCAGCAAACCGGACCAGACTCGAGCACTCTTCGCCAGCCGGATTCGTCGTCCAGCTTGAACAACTATACCCCGGAGAATTACCCTCCCACCGCAGTCAGCACCACCGAGAACTATCCAACCTTCCACGACGTGACTGCAAACCACGAGTCCACTTTGGCCGCGGACGATTACACGAGGAGCCAAAATTATCCGCAGAATCTTCAAGAGGATTCACGTTATCGATCCAGCTACGATCAATCTACCCTGGTACACACCGATCTGGAAAAGAACCCTGTGAATGGATTTAATTATCAGCTTCACAATGGAGAAACATTAAACGAGGGAATAGTTCAAAGGGCAAAGGATTATCCGTTGGACGGGAAAAGTGAGAACAGCGATTTCGAACTGGCTACGACCATCGATCCAAGATTGGGAGCACAGGAAGACCAACGTTACTCCACGATTTATGATGCGAACGTTCCGCAGACGCAGCCGGAGTACAGTTTAACTGGACAGGACAATTTGCATCGTTTGGAGAGCGAAAAGATTCAGACAGGTGTCGATGGAGACGCCAATGGGCAACCGATATTTCTACCGTTGCCGGAGAATAAGCAAGAGGATTATAGGCTGCTCGTTTCCACCACTGAGCCACCGTTGCCTGAGGTGAGTGAATCTGTTCTCCGAGAGATAATTAAACAATGGAATTAACACTTCGAGTTAATTAAGTTTCATTTACTTAAGCTAAAATCCGTTTAATCTGGTTAATACAATTAAGTTAGTTGAGCACCTTAGCGTCCTGAATTTCTAGTAATTACAATGGCTTAATTAATTTCAATATTTTGGAATTTGAATGAACCTTATAGATTTTAATTAATAATATTGCCGATTCCTTCGATAAATCCAATTCGATGTATATGGACTACAAATTTTTATCCGATGACGTAGTAAATAAACGAACAACATCTCTATATTCAGATAACAACGGAGACAACGACAACAAGCACGACTCCTGTAATAATAAGGCAACGAGTTCGAGGACGCATCGGTACTCGTCCGCACCATGAACCCTCTGTTCAAACCCGTAACAGAGGTTCACAGGACGAGTACGTTCGTTTCAACGTGGTGACGAATCGTCAGAGAGTTAGATCCAGAACTCGCCCGCAAAATCATGGATCCCAGATTCAGACCGATGGAAACGAATACATAAAGATTCACGCGGCTCAGCAGCAAAGGCAAGTGATTACTACAACTTCTGCGCCATCCACGACCACCACCACTGTACGGCCGACGGAAGAGGATGTCGATTACGGATTTATAAGGCCACCGAACTTCCGTAAGACAGAAGCAGAGGACAAGTTCCTGGCACCTGTTACTTTCCGGCCTCAGCTAGCGGTGGTAAGTCCTCGGATCTAACTCGAAAACTTTTTGCAATATATGATTAAACAAATATTAAATAAAATAGACAACATAGGTGTCCAGTAAGTATTCGCTTGAAAGATACACGGACCCATAGAGGGTTAATTGTTGGATGATTTACTGTAACAGAATACTGTAAATAGAATTATTTCAATTATAATATTGCCAATAATATTTATTGGCTGCTTTTTGTATTTTCCTGAAACTCTTATATGCCTAATAAGTTTAAAGGGGTTTTTTAACATTCCGAGACGATTTATTTAATCTTCAGTATTTTAGGTATTTTAAAACGTAGTGTACTCTAATCATTTCTATTTCATTCTGAGTTCAGCTACTTTGAATTTGGAATGCTAAAATAATTTATTCAGAGATACGTATTGAATATTAAAAAACTCCTTTAATTTTAGTATTTATGTAATCAGCCAAATATTTCCATTAATTTCCTTTCCTCAAAAGAATCCTTCCAGTTTCTTCTTGACCACCATCGCAAAGAGTTTCCAATTATAAAATAAAAATTGAATCTCACTCGCACAGCTGTCGCAGCAACCGTTATTGCCAAACGACGAGTCCGCAGTGGAGTCGAGTCTCTCGCAGACGCATTTACCGAAAAACCGGCCGAAATACCAAGCAACTCTTAATCGTCGCGTAACTATAAAACCGACCGCTCTGCCACCTCCAGCGGCAAATATCCCGGAAGCCACAACGACGACCGAAAGAATATCCGTCGCCACTGTGCTTCCCGATGACTCCATATACACGGCGAGACCGAAGTCGCAAGCAGAAAACGCCAAAGAAGTCAGATCAAGGGGTAGAACTCGTCGACCCGGAAGGAAACGCGTAAGCACCACCAGTACAACTGAATCTGTGCTGGAGGCGCACAACGAGCTGCCGTTGGACGAGAATTACCCTCGAATAGAGAATTACCCTCAAATTGTGAACACGGAACAACAGCAGACCCTCTACGACGATAATTACGATGGGGGTGGAGTGTTCCCCGGAGGAAATCGTAATCCAACCGAGCATCAGTTCTACGAGACATCAAGCGCGAACGTGAGTACACCTGTAGTGATTAGAGGACAGTTAGACTTAGGATTAATAGGAGGGATAATGAGGGATGATTGGATGGACGTGATTAGAAAGCGGAATCTAATGCGCGAGGTGCGAGGGGCTGAGTTTCTTGTTTCTCGGGTCTGCTCCGGTTTGAGGGTGCTCTTTTATTATCGGCTGTGGCGTGCGCCACGCGGTTTGTGGGTCGCGATAAGAAGAAAGTAATAGGCTTGCTGTAAGTAGTTTGCGATATGGAAATTTGATGGCCGACTGTAAAACGTTTGGTGCTTGCTTTGAGGGATGCTGCAAGTTTTGAAACTAAAGTAGAGAGAATAGGAAAATGCAAAAGCTTATAATTTAAATTGAAGTCGAAAGATGTTAATATTGAACTGAAAATATGCCCACATATAATTAATGAACGACGAAATTATTAAACGATTATTATTACACGTTTATTACTATTAGGCATTTATATCCATCTCACGCGTTATTATATTTCCACCAACCGTGTACAAACCAAAAACGAGAATTCATTTAAATTGCAGTATCCGTCCGAGTTCATCCTGAACTTTGGCCACTACCCGTCGCAGCCCGTGCAACGCGACGAGTACGAGCAGACACAGCTGGCCAGCAATTCGCCTAGGAAATACACACACGCTTCACGTACGAGGCTTTCGTCGGAAGAGGATCAGTCGACGACGGCGGACATCTACGGCGCGGAGAGCCAGTGGTCCACGAAGTTGACGAGGACGTCGTTCCAGCCGAGTTTCGCGGTGAACCGTGTGCCAGGGGAGCGTTCCAAAGGTCAAGAATGGGGGCAGGAGTCCATGAGAAATGGCGATCCGCCTGAAATAATTACTGCGGCGCCGGAAGGCTCTTCCGTCACACTGCTAGTCTCTGCGAACTATAAGAAAGCCGGGGATGCGGAGAAAGAGGAAGACGATGAGTCGATATTGATGGGTACCACTCTGTTTGGAAGGAAAACCAATGTTCAGGAGCACACGGAAAAGATGAATGAAAGTAGTGTGACGACTGAGAGTCCAATGACCAACGACGGGCTGGGGAGTGGTGTGAAAAATGGCCAGGCTGCGGATTCTTCGATGATGGACACGATGGAAAATTCCACCGAGCAGCAGAATATCGATTTGGAGAAAACTGTGAAGAAAAGTGATAACCCTGTCGTTGGAAAAAAGGTAAGGACTGTGAACGATGTGTTGTTTTATAAAATAAACAAATTTCTTTATTCTATAGACCAAACAAGATGTTAGTTAACGAAGAGGAAGTTATTTTCTTTCCTGCAAATTTACAATGACGATTATAAATTGAGGACGGAGAACATAATATAGAACAAATTTTTTAAACTTGCTCAGCTGTGATCAAATTTATACTGTTGCCTTTATACCTTTTTTTTTTTACAAAAATGAATGATTTAATTTCCAATTTGCTTTGATTTCGAAAGTTTGTACAACATTGCAAAGACGAAACTGCATTTTTAATATAAACGTGAGGGTGTATTAAAAAAACGCAGAGCCTGTTTAATAAAAACACAATGTTACATTAAAATATATTGATATCCCTGATGGTGAGTCAATTCGCGTTCCCCGTTTAAAAGTCTAAGCGATCATATGGAAGGGGGAGGAATAATATGGGTGGCTCATAGAGTTATGGAATTATAGAATATGAGGATAGCGGTGGTTTCTTTGCAACTTGAGGTCGGTTAAATTTTTGTCCTTATCAATGTGGTTTTCTTTCATCAAAGACAATGTGTGGGGCATGGCGATATTGGAGATCGTTAAAGGCAGGAAGAAGGGAAGTTTAATATTAGTAAGAGAGACTGGGAAATTGTTAGGGGGGGAGAAAAGGGATATTAATATCGGTATAAGTTGCGGTGGAGACAGTCTGTTACTAGATAAAACAGAGAACAATAACTTGCATAAAGGGTATGAAATAATGAAATTTCTTCAGAAACTAAATAATTCAATAATCTTGCACGACTTTATTTAATAACATATAAATCACTTTCAATATTTATTGCTTTAGTTTGTCACAAAAGCAAACTCCTATCAAATGTAATCTCATTTGCAATCTCAATTTATTGTTGTAGATTGCTGTTTTTACACATTGCAATGGTTATTATAAAAAGAAGATAATTAAACAGTGTCCCTTCTTCTGTGCTCTACAATATTTCATAATAGAAAATGGTCACAATTTTAGTTGGAAGAATATATTTCAATTATTACACTTCCAATAGGTAGTGGTTCCAAAAGATAACTAAAAAATATTGATACAAGTACAGCAAACATAATGAAGAAAGCAAATGCATTTAAATGTTAACAACAACAAAATACGAAGAATAGTAAGGGTGAAAAGATCATTATCATCATCGCCATGGAAGCCATAATACAAAAAAAAATAATTTTTATAAATCTGTTGCAGACAGGGCGAAGGAGGAGAGTCCGCGTTCGAGTCAGACCAGCCAACGACGACTTCGTCACAGCCGAGTCCCAGCACTTCAACTCGGCCCTAAACGGTTTGTTCCGGGACCAATACAAGTACAACCCCGTCCGTGAATCGAAGCATCCATTAGCATCACCGAGTGCCCCGGAAAAATCAGCCTTCCAAGACTTCTTAACGGAGATTCTGAAAAGCAGCGACGAGCCGGTGAAAACCACCACAACGACAACCGAGGTACCGGAAGTCGCGTGGACCATGTCCCTAGCCATGACAACTCCCATGGTGATCCCTGAAGACGTAGCAGAAACGACGGAAATTGAGAGCACTACAATGCCAACAACCACGTACAAGCCTGAAGAAACGACGACAATTAAATCCTCCCGCAACGACGTCCCTTCAAAATTAACCGAAGGAATTATAAAGAACGAAGGGAAGGAAGACAACGATGGAGAACAAAAAAGCAACTGGGAATCGACGGAAGATTGGAAACAAAATGGCATGAAAAATGTGCTAAACCTAGGAACGGTCGCTGCCAGATACACAATTAAAGAGAACGATGTGAATAAGTTGAACATTGATTCTGTAACAGATCGAGGCGATATAGTGGAATCGAATCTTGCCAAGGAAGATTCGGAGACGTTGAACGATGGAAAGAGGGGTCTCGAGGAGAAAGAGACTTCATCAGGCTCGTCGGAGCAAGCTTCGAACGAGGGAGAAGAGGCCCATCCACCGAAGAACCACCGGGCGAAATGGAGCGAAGTAAGATATCCGTCAGCCCTTGATCACTCTGAAACCCCGTGGAACCGCGATGCAAAGTCGTTCTCCAAACCTAGCGCAGCTGCGATTCCAGGCTTGGAGACGAAGAACGAGGGCGATAGCAGCGTGAGAACCCTCTCCGATTACGTTCAGGCAATCTTCGACACGATGAAGAGCGCGGAGGAAGAAACAACGATTGCTAACGCGGAGATTCCGGATGAAATCGCGACGACAGTCGAGCCTCCGATGTCAGAGACCGCATTCGCGATTCAAGAAGATTCTGAACAGGACAAGTCGGCCGTGAAAGACGTTGAAGTGAAGGTAACCACGCTGGCGACGATTGAAGAGGCGCAGACAACGGTGGACGCCGATAGAAGCGATAAGGTGGTAACGCGGACTACCGAGACGACGACTGATATCGATCTGGAGAACGCGACGACCTTGGCGCGGGCCGACGCGAGTCCCGAGAATGCGACGAGTTCGTCGTTCGATCATCCAGCGACGGATTCTCCTGTGACGACTACTTTGAAGCCTAGCAGCACCACTGTCTCCAATAACTTCGCTGGATCGATGCTGGGAAAGGTTTTACGAACGTCCACGACCACGAAGGTCTCGCACATGACGGAGATCTGTTACAGAGGTCGATGCGTGATGACGAAGCCTAGTCGGGATGATCAGACCAGATGAAGACGATGAAATAATTATGGTCCTCTTCGAGGATCGATGATGATCTTGTATATAAAGGGCCTTGTTGGTCGTGATCTTCGCACAGTGTCCCTGGAATTATTTATTGAAAGTTATTAATTACATTTCATCTTTTTATGATACATACATTCGCTGCTGGATTAATTTATATTATCTTAATCTTTAATCCTTTGCGGATGTTATCGTTGATAAAACAGCATAAAGTGGCGACTGGATTTTATCGGATAGTTTTATTAAGTTATTCACTTTCATCGCGGAGGGTCGAGATAAACCAAATGTATTATAAAGAGGGAAGGGTTGTAAAAAAGAGTGTTATGAAAAAAGTCGAGTTGACAAATCGACTGTGCGTCGCGACGCTCTTAGGTTTCTCGTCGCACCCTCGACTCGGTTCGAAAACGGAAGCTAAGGCCCTGCTGGAGTCGTTTTGAGAAACGATAGACAGCTCAGTCTATACATATAACTGAATTGTACCTACTGCCCACTGTCGTTATACGTGTAAGTTAAGCGTTTAAGTATTTTAATAAAAACATGAGAAAGCAAGAACGGTCTGGTGGAGCTTAATGGAGTTGATCCATCAACTCCCTTTAGTTTATCCACGTTGGAACCTTTAAATCTTGCAAAAGATGGTTTCAGTTTAATAAGGGCACCTTGGGGGTAATTAAAGAAAGATGGTTCGATATTTATTGAAAAGTATTGCTACAGAAATTCGGATTCCCAACAAATTAAAAAAATTAACACAAACTCCAAAAATCGTTTAAATGGTTTCATGTATAATTTTTGCACATTTCCCATTCTTCAACAGTTTGCTTACTTGAGAAAATTTGGTGTAATATAATTCACAGTTGATTTGGATTCTTCTTTAAGAATCACAGTTGATATACTGATAACGGTTTAAGACGCAAAGGGAAAGGATTGAGAAGGAATCGTAGCTGCCAATTAAATTATTCGTTGGAGAACAGTGCCAGGAATAGCCTTTCTCTTATTGTAGTCTCGCGCGATCTCAAGGAGATTGTCGAAGAACACCCTGCATGTTTTCCTTTCAGAAGGAAGACGGGCAACTTCTTCGAATGGCTTTCGCCCCTTTCGCGTTAAATTGAGCCAACAAACTTTTTGGAACAAAGTTCAATAGAGTTCATCAGAACGATTGCATATCTCCTAATTAACGTCCCATTGTTTTGTCACGGAAGCTTCCTTGCGACGCTCGAATTTGCCAAAGATTTGAATGTCTTTTATAAAATTTTACGAAGTACAATACGGGCAACTCAAGTCATCGCTCATTTAGTTCTTAAAAAAAGGGAATGAGGTTCGTGAAAGGAAAATCCGGTGTCCTAAATAAAACTTAATTACTGAAATCCATGATTATCAATTTGAATTATTTAAATTATTAATGTAGTAAATTAAATTGGTCGACCGAATGAATTCAATTTATATCCCCACATTCATTTCGAGACCCCCCAGTTGGATTGGTCGATGCATGAGTCCCTCGTCGAAATCGGTACAGTACATTCGACGGCGAAAATGATCAAACCGTGCCGGAAGTCACATTACGATCATTTTCCAATAGCTATGCTTCCCTGCTCTATCGTGCCGTTGCATTCAATCGAGCCCCGTACCATCATCGATTCTCGCCGATATCTGTGCCACGGAAACGACGTCGCTGTCACCGTTGATGGCCACTTCGGTTCCGGAAATGGGAAATAATCTACCCGACGGTGTCTGAAATAGACGTGCATCAGTTGAAATTTAAAGCGTGCCCTTGACACCCTCGAACGAGTCAATTTCCCTCGGTAGAGAACCGGTAATCCGACTTTGTTAACGCGCCTCAATGCCCACTTACCCCCAAAAACAAGATACAGTTCAGATGTGTGACTTCTGGTGCGGATGTCAATTTAGTAGAGTGATGATGTCGATCAGATGACATTGAGTATTAGTGCACCAATATTTGTCATTAAATACAGGGTGTTCCGCGATTGGCGGTACAACCGAACGCAGAGTAATGCTATGTGAAGAACTAAGTAAAAAATGTAAAATAATATTGTTTCCTTGTACGCCACGTTTCCAAGAAAATTGTTGGAGAGCTCGTGGCAAACAAATGAGACACGCGCAAAGGATAACAATTTATTAATACATAAATTAAATACCGCGTTATCAATTACGTTGTACAATTAGGAAAATGAAGATAACAGAACAACTGCCTTCTCTCCATCTGATTCTGAACCACGGATCGTACAAAAACCTCGATCTTCTACAAAAGTTGAAAAAGTTTTATTCTATATTTTCGACTTACTTTTTCATATGCAATCGACCCCTGTCCGATTGAACCACCAATTACGGCCTTTTTATCACTTCTTATTTAATAAATATTCGAAAAGGGACTTTCAGCCGTATTTTATGTGACTATTTCTAACCGAACAATTTCGAGGAATGAAAGAAAAAAGTTAATGAGAATTAGAGCCATTGAATGGAACCGAATATTGGCAGTATCGTGTATAAGGAAGTGGAGGGTAGTTTCGTTAACAGGCGTGAATGTCAGTTGAACCCTTAACCCAATTTTCATGTAGTAGCGTATGCTCGAGATTTCCGCCGGCGTCGCATGGCATGGAAAACGACGAGGAAAAGGGGGGGAAATGACACGTTAGGGTAGTAAGCGTATAGTCGAGCGAGAAATGGTGTTGTACACGCGATCGATCGCTAGTCGCGTCTAAAGTTCGCCACAGATGGCAGGAGTACGCGGAAATGTTTCCCCGTTTCGGAGAAGAACCGGGGGTCAGTCATAGAGCATCGACATCACGGGGCGCAGTAAAATAACGTAGCTTTTCCGCTTTTCCGCCGGAGCTTTTTCGTCGATTCACTGGTGGGTGAATTTCCAAATATTCCTTTTACCTAACGTCATGATCTTATAAATTTAGTCCTTAAAAACGAACAAACTGTTTATTACGAGCCATCGCTAAAAATAGAAATTTCATCGCCGTCCCTTATATTTGTAAAATGTCTTTCGACATTTCGAATTCTGTTGGAAACATTTTAAATTAATTCCCGACAGAGGGAATTTTGTATTTCCATAAGAAAATGTATCAGCAGATTTCTACACTCGCTAGAATGCGATTCTTCCAAAACTCTAGTGTCCTCCCTAATTTGAACGTACTCTACTGGACGCGATGGTGGCGGCACGGCACGACCAGCGCCGCGAAATGCTGCAGCGGCGCCGAAGGGTGAAGAGAATAGATTCGAGTAAAGGGGTTGCATAGAGGGAGCGAGTTCAGTTCAGGCGCAAAGGTCCTCGGTTAAGGACGCGACGGTCCTGATAATCGGGACACTATGCCAGGCGGCGAGGGGTCCCCGATCAATCTCCTCGACCAGCGTGCATCGACCACCCCCGGTGAATGCGCGAACAGTGACGAGGATGAGAGAACGACGGGCACCGTTTCCAGCACGATGACAGCCCTCGCGGGCGACGGTCTCAGACGGAGGAAGGTCATACACGCGGCCAAAGAAACCCTCGACAAGGGTGAGTCTTCGGTGCGACCCCTACGACACGTCTGACAGCCGACCCCCCTTCACCTTTTCGACCCTTATTCAACTCTCGTTTCAACTATTACACGATTAACTTGGTACAATTAGAACGGTGTTGGAACGTCAGACCAAATACCTACTACCCCTAATCCATAGTACATACGTTGTCCTCGGTCATAAACAGTCGAAACAGAAGGCTCCGATTGTTAGCGAAATCGTTCGTATTATTCAACGACGCCTATAAACAAGATTCATCGATGAACAGACCGACCTCCTTCGCCAGAGCGATTACACGTTTCAGTCAAGAAACGTAAGAAAGAGTGTGTCGGTTGTCGCAGTGCGCGCAACCACGGATGCTGTGTCTGTAGCGGCGTTGGTTGCGCGCGTTCCCTCGACGTTGTAAATACATGAGCCCGTGTAGATGGGGATAACAGGATACGCGGCGGGACACCGGGGGTCTTGTGCAATAGCCCGAGAAAGGAAGGCGCGTATGCACCGCGATCATCGTGATCTTCGTTTTATTTTCGTCCGAGGAATCGATTCGCGCCTTCCGAAAATCGTTCGTACACACGCCCACCCGTCGGTCATCCCCTTCTTCCGTGCCCCTTATCCCCTTTTTCGACTTGCACTCGACTCGACCCGGCTGTGTACGCATGTCCTTGGTTCGCGGTTCTTTCGTAACCGCCGTCTGTGAGCGTTGCCGATCTGGCCCTCCTCGACGCTTCCAGATTTCTGTTTGATCCGCAAGGGCGAAGGGGGGAGGGGTTAAATTTCAGCGATACCAGTGCGGTATTGGTAGGAATTGAAATGTCCAGTGCGGTCCGTCGGATCTGGGTATGTCTCTCGCTTTCGATGGGGACGAATTTCTTCACCCTATGGCAATATGTCAAGATACGATTCTCCACGAGTTGACCTTTTGGAAGATAGATTTATATTAGGATCGTCGATCACCGGACCCCTCTGCTTTCTCATTCTTTGTGTCGCAGGAAATAATCAGTGGTCAAGCTAGGGGCAATGGTTATTCTCGGGGAAGTTGATATTAGGAACTATACATATGTATACATGTCTAGTAAATTACACGTAGAGACATAGAAATATTTCATTCTCAATTCCTCGTCCCTTATGAAGCTCTTTATCTTTCTACGAAAATTCGAGAACTTTGGATGGAAATTAGTTCAAGCAACAATTTTGTTAAATCAACATTCTTAAAGAAAAAACCTTGAATAAGAAAACCTATACATATAAATCGCGTACAATCTGCGAATCGTGCCCCCTAATAATACACAATTCGAGGTTGATGGCCACAGGAATAAAAGAAAACAACCCTCAGTCACAGAACTCCGTAGCAAAAAGATTACCAATTGCCAGTCACGCATAACGATCCACAGCGTTGATTAACAAGCACCATCGTGGATAGAGTTGAAGCCAAAGGAAACAAAGGGTGCGCCATATCGTAACCACTTGTACACACGCATCCACCACTCTAATTCTCACCATGCGAGAATCGCGTGAACATTCACGTTACGTGACGCCGAAAATCTGTGCAGCCTCGAAACATCTCGTTCGATCACGTGAATCAAGAATCCAGTTGAATTCTTCGTTCACGTTGCACGTTCGATAGCAATAATCCGTCAAACATAATTATACGCGATTTGTATATTGTGTGATTAAGTAAAACATTGGTATCACAAATCGACGAAGATCCCGCGAGAAATAGGATTTGCTTTCAAAAATTACGTCCCTCTTGTATTTACGTAACTTTTATTTCTTTAATACTTGGAGAAAAAATAATAAATAATAGTAATTGTCACGCGTTAATCTTTATCTTGCTTTGCCACAGAGTGATATCTCAGGATACATTGTATAGCCACGTTAAAAAATATGTTAAAAATAATATTAGAATGCGTGGTTATCGATTATGAGGATTAATTCTAGGGGAGAACGTTTTTCACAAACTTGACTAGTGAGGGGAAATAACGAGTGACCCCCAAGCAGTGATTAATGAAGTGTGTAAATGGTTAATACTGGCTGAAAAGTTCTGTGATGCAACGAGGTGTAAAAAAATATGAATTTTGTTCTGGAAACAGAAGAGATGCAGCGCTCTATCGAAAATGTCAAGTGTGCATCAAAGGTAAAAAAAAAACAAAACAGGCACACTGTACAATACTTTAACGCGTTTGAATTGCAATTAACGCGTTGAAAAATCGCGTTTAATTATCATTCTAAATTGCGTTTCCTCGAAAAGATATGAGCATTTAACTAGTGTGTCGACGAACTAAAATACTATCAAACAGCTGGCCAGAAAGGACCAGTGAAATCATTCGAATAGTGTTTCTAATTACTTCGATCGATAAGGATGGCTTCCCCAATACAAGGTGGAAGCAAACAACGTAGGAAGTAATGAAGAGTAGATAACGAAATCTGACGCTATAAAAGGGTGTGCATCGCTGCCTGTCTATTTATCATTACAACAGTATCTGCTTACAATCTTTAGATACAGAGTCTAAGAGAAATAATTAAAATAAATCTTTGGATTGTATACGCTAAGGGAAAATAAAGAATAATATACAGAAATAGGTTAAAAGTTTATTGCAAATATATTTAAGATATATTTTTATGTATAAAAATTGTTCTTAGGATCGAAGTGTATGCATATTAACATATTCTTCAACAATTTTATAATATCTCCAAAATAGAAAAAAAAATCGTTTGCGTTAATATTCACACATTCCATATATGATAAATAGAATTATTGATTATGATGTGTAAATATAAAAAAACTATGGCGGTTAGATATGGAGTTAACTTAACATTTCTTTAAACAATTAAAATTATGAGATAAAGTTCGAAACACTCCGGCAGTTTTCGAATCCCGTCAATAATCACGAACATGAAGAATCATTTTCAGTTATTTCCGTAAGAAGATAAAGAAAAGTTATCTAAAAGAAAAACTATATTTTCGGCACCAAGTTACGTAACCCTTTCTCATTCTTAGAGCGTGTAAACTGTTCTAAAGTTTGCCCACCTATTCCTGTTTCACCCCGTACATGTTCCCCCGGCACATTGGTGTGAAGGGTGTGTGTGTATATATACTTGAACGTGACGTAAGAGGGTTCTCCACCCCTTCTATTGCCTACCAAAATGAGGAGTGTTAGCATTTCTGAAACGACTCCGGCCATCAATGCACGAAATGGAGACCTCGAAAGACGCTCGAGTGATTTTCCGTGTTCGCATCATCAATTATTAATGGGACTGGCCACTGAAATGTTATCCACATTAACTTACCATGAGCCTGTTGTACGTTCCATGGTCCTCAGTTGATCGCTAACTTATTTATGTATGCATTCTGGTCTGTTCGAAATTATAATCGAAGCCAATTGCATGGAGAAGACTGCACATTAATGCTTCTGATATAAAAATTGTATTTCCCTCTCGCTAAAATTGGAAATGAACGAATTAATAGAGTATACTGATGGGCTTCCTTGTACCATGGACTCTGATTCTGGTTTCAAAAAGTAACAGCGCCAATTTGGAAATAAGTTCAATCCTCATTTTTTTGTCATGGCACTGGATAACAGTGTGCTCGAATATTTTCCACGATCAACAAATGAAATCATTTCGAACTAATATGTTTTAGCCCATAATAATATGATGAATGTATGTAACACGCTTTAATCGTAAAATAATGATTAATTTCATTTCTTAATTGAAACTGGTGTTTAATGGTTATTAAATGTGTCGATGTACGATATTGCCGGTAAATGAAATGAACGTCAAGTACCTAGAAATAATTCGATGAAAATTGGCTAGGTGAGTGGAGTAGGTCATTTAGGGTCAGGAACGCGAAGCCATACGCCAAATAGCACGTACCACAGCTCGAAAAGCACGTGCCACCGAGACCAGTAGCGAAACATGGTTCGAAAGGCAAAGAAATGCGAAGATCGATAAAGCAACCATGAACTGTCGCGTTTAGCATCGATCTCGTCGAAGGGGCACACAAAAATTCTTCAACTATTCAATTTTATCATTCAGTAACCCTTTGAGGACTACTGACATACATGTCCAGGCTGCTTTTTTATTAATATTAAATATTTCATTGTGTACCTGATTTAAAATTGACTAACTTTTGTTAGAAACATTTCTTTGTTAAATCATCAGAAGTGCTTCAAGAATCATGTACGAACACTCTATACACTTGGACATTTAATTTTTCTCTAATTCCAAATTCTTCCCATTCCAAAATATATCATGGAGATTATTGGAAATGATTGTTCACTATATTGTCCAATATTTGTATTTCTCGCAAACATATTTTAATTGAATATAGCTGGAAATGAAAAAAATAATATAGTTTTTCCGACCTTAATAAATTCATCCTGCCACGACATAACGTTGCCCCGATACGAACATATTATTCTTCCACTCAGCGGAACTGCGAAATCATGGAGGACAAAGAGCAAGCGAGTTCCAGAAGCAATTCCAACAGTGATAGTCGTTGGCCAGAAAATTACCTTAGACAAAGTAGCGCGAAGCTTCCTTTATTGCGAGCTCGCGATGCGAAGATGGTACACGAGGAAGCTATTGATACCGTGAGCGTGTATCCTTGGAAGGATGTAACGGTGAAATGGAATCGTCAAGATTGTCCCCCCCTCGGGCTATCAATTTTTAACATTTCTATCTGTTCAGCATTTCCACAACGAACACTTTTTTACTCCTCGGTATCTATTCTTCTTTTTATTTCTTTATCACGTATTTCATCAAAATGAAGATTTGTTCATAACAATTCAATTTGTAATTTAATCTAATGAGTGCATTTGGTGTCAGTTTTAATTTTCTGTAATTGGAACATCGGAAACTGTCCTGGAATTTAGGAAGCATGACACCTTCGAGAATTTACGCTTTCAGAATTTTTCAAACGCTTGATCCTTGAAGAAACAGAACATTCTTTGTTTATTAAAATATAGTGTACAAAGAGAGTAAAATATTTTACATTTCCCATTAGATTTTCGAATTCACTGTTCATCCACTGCTAGAACTTTAATTAATCGATAGTCTTTCACGAAATTAATGCCTGCCATTTTTCATGTAGACAGAGGTCCGAGGGAAAAGTATCTCAGGTCAAACTTAATTGGCAAAAGAATAGACCATTATTAATGACTGTACAGTGCATGGTGCAGAGTCTAATTTATTAATGCACAAAGAAGGTTCATTAAGAACGATCGGACTGCGGTTTCACACGCTCTCCTTTCTTCCACCTTTCCATTTCCAGATCTGCGATGGTTTCGACAGTCCTTCAATATAATGATGTTCCTATACCTCTTTTTGCAATCCACGCAAAGAAACCGATAATTGTGAATTAGGATAAGAATTATCGTTGCTTCGAGGAGCAACTCGAAGTATATCGTTAACGATCTCTCAGTTAGCGTGATTTGCCTCGGATTCGTTAGTGTCTACTTTCCGTTTGTTACACGGTGAACCTTGCCATTCACTTCTACGAGTTGACTTGTCTATCTCTAGAGAAAAAACTATATTTACCGTGCTGAAAAAGAAAGACACATTGGTGTATGAACGTGTATGCATTTAAGGAAAACTATGTATTTAAGAGAAGGAAAGAGGATCGAAGAATTTTTATCTAGTCGAATTTTTTAAAACAGGCTTAATTTATTTTCGATAAAATGGGAATAAATTTCATTAACAGATCATAAAATTAATTCTCTAATCGTGAAATTGATTGAAGGAAACTTGCTTACCCTGTTCAAGTAAAATAATTTCAATTAATATGTTTTAATATTTAATATGTACTTGTTCCACTATGAATAATTTATGTACGATATTACTATTATTCTTATTTATAATTTAAAAAAAAATGAGGATGGACATGTTTTAATCGGATGATTTTGAATTCAATTATTAGCAGGATTTAATTTGAAACATTATAATTTGTTATTATCTCTTCCATTTTTAATAATTTCATTAATAACCTGAATTAGTATAACTGAAGAAATCCCTCCTATCGCGATGACGATAAATTAACGCGGCTCAACTTGCATTCTGTTACTCGGATCGCCGAGTTCCCATCAATTACGCCAGCTATTAAGTCCGCAATTTAACGCTTTATTAAGGAAACCGCGTGTTCACTTCATCACGTCCCCGGAAAATTGATCCTTGCAAAAATTACGCAAGCACGCCGCTAACGACGTGTCTAGTTAAGGAACAATGTACCGTAGATCGACGTTTAATAACAATACATACATGGTTGTTATCTTTTTTTCACAGCATCTCGCCTGCTCAGGCGAAAGATACCATGCACTGGCCACTTGATGACCCCCCGCCGCCTATGGATACAGAAGGTTCCAACGCAGGTATGCCTTTGAACAACTAATTGTAAGGTGAAAATACAGAATAATTGTTTTATTTATTAACCGTCGTACGTTTGTTTCAATTATTTTCCTTATCGTATTTTATTTGTTCGCCATTTTATTTATTTTACTTTCTCATTATTTCGTATAGTCAGGAACCAGCTTGGAACTTCCAGTATTTAGTGTCAATACCGCGCCGATAATGCTGCAAATATTTGCCAACGATAACCCCAGACGGTCAATATTTATGGACAAACCGCCCCGTTTTGGTTTTCCATTTCATTATTCTATGTCAAGAGAGAATTAGTATTTGAATGCTCTAACAAATAACAGTCATTTCGCGATATGATTTTATTACAAGCTCACTGAATCTCAAACGGAAACATTTTCTTTCGCAACAAAATTATTATCTTCCCTTTCCTATCGTCAAAAATAAGAACAAAGATAACATGATATTCGCAGCATAATGAAAAAGAAACATCCTTCATATCGAATCAATTTTATCCAATTGTTCGATGAATTTCAACCCCCATCATAAGACGATTCCTCTCTATCGAAAAATCCCAGCTACGTATTCGCGATTACACACGTACTGTATGCATGGCAGACGCATTTTCCAATTACACGACTATTGTCCTGTACGAATTGTCCGCGACGAAACAAGAACCAGCTGGGTGGGAACAGATGGCAAAAAATATTCAACCCTTTATCGTGCCTGACAATCCCAGAATCTTATATGCATCTGAATGGGTCGTCATCTGTCTTGGAATTTCTGATCAATTGAAATCAATACGACGAGTACCTACACAGCTGTGTTGTGTAGAAACCATTGTAGGTGACCAATGCGATGCGCAAACAAATTTGTGTGATCGCATTCCCGTTTGTTTATCATCGTTGCTGCGTTCCTCTGATTAATAATTGGACATGGGTTTCCTTGTTTGCGGGAACGCGATTTGAGACTACAGATTTTATCGTTATCGATCTGATGGATAAAGCGTCGGTACATTGCGGAGACGCTTGAAAATGGAGTAAAGTGTGCGTTCAAACGGTTATTTCCTGGGGGAAATTTTCAAAGACATGAAAATTACGAGGTGCATAAAGTGAGAGGCTTCATAACTTTTAAACATTTGATTATAGCAGCAAGTGATGCAGCAGTTATGAAATCATGTTCTTTTTTTAATGAGTTACGATTTTTCGGAACATTGGTGGAGACAGGGTAATAAAATTTCTTTACTGTAATGGCTTTTGTATTTGATTGAATTGCCCAAGTTACGGCAGTAGTAATAATAATTTTCAGGAGTAGCCTTTTGTAGGAAACGGAGAAAAAGGGGAAGAAAGAAAATCGTTGAATAATAAAGTTCTTCTTATAATAAATTTACTATTATTCATATGGTTTTATTTATATTTTACATTACTTATTATTTTCTCAACATAACAAATTTCTTATAATATTTAGGGGAAAGTACAATTCATTTTATTTATTCTGCGTTTATTTACACCAAACTGGCGTGAAAGGAAAATCCAGTAAATAATACTGGGAAACCTTGAATGAAAATACTTCTCTCGTGAAAAGGTGAATGTATATAAAGCACTGGGTTCTAAGAATTCCATACAGAAGAATGGAAGCATAAAAGCAGAGAGAGATAATCGGGTGTAGAGAAATATTATTATAAAAATAGAAAAATATGAAGCATCAGTTTCATAAATTACACGATGCAATGATATACGAAAATAAAAAGGGGGCTTAAAAATGTCAGAAGTGAAAATGAAGGGTAGACGGGTAACAATAGTAAAAAGACAGGCAAGTAAGAATGAAGGCACATAAAACTTGCAAAACCCTCGTAGAATGTTTCCAGGAATAATTCATCGAAGCGAATGTAAAAGTTAAATCGATAGCCTGATACCGCGTGTACACATGTGTGCTCACATGTTATAATACAAGTGCAAAAAATAGTATAAGAACAATACTGCGTATCAGTAGCGATATACAGTAACAATATATGATATACAATAACAACGTGCAGATCGTTCAAAGAATAAAGCAATGAAGAAACGATAGCAATATTAGTACATCGAATTAGTACATCGTATTAGTATATCGAAATAGAAAAGAAGAATCAATGTCCCCATTGACATACCTTATACATTCACTTTTACTCGGTCAAGTTTGAAACGAAATCGAGTCACAATAGGAGATAAATTCGCGGAAAAGCCTTTATCAAGTTCAGTGGTCGCTCGGGAAGCTTCTTTACCCTCTTCGAGCGTGGTAAACCGATTTGTTTCTATTATTAAGTAGCCACTTGCTATCGATTTTATGTCAACGGCATGAAATATGCATCGTACAACGTGGCCAATGACTGACTGGTTCTTTCCCGACTCGCGTGTACGTGCCTATGAGCTTAAAACAAATTTAAAAGCCGATCGGGATAATTGCAAGTCGCGTGTAGTTACATGCAACTTTATGCGCGATTGATTCAGCCCTGTATCATGTGATAGGATATTTTGTAGGCGTGCACACAGTGACTTTGATGCTTCGTGAGGCGATAGCGAAATGCATTATGCATGGGGCCACGATGGACGGCTCATTGGATACGCGATTCGAATGTACAAGCAACATAATTAGATACATGAATTTAGAAAATCAGACAAAAGAGACTCGATAGAAAATCGCTTATGAAAAGCTCATTAACATATTGATGGAATCCTGAGATTAACATAGCGTTGACTAAACGAATTGCTTTTGAATAGATTTTTCAATTCGTTTCCTCCCAGAAAAGTGGGTGAAGGAGTGAAGTGAAGAATAATAATAACAAAATTATTTAAGTAAAGCAGAATTCATACTACAGCCAATGCATTTTAAAATAAAATTCAAGTTGACTTGTAAATAATTTGTTTAAAATTTGTAACGGTCGTACCGGCGGTGGGACCGTTGGTTGGAGGCGGGTGCCGGCACAGTCGGCTAGCCGGGGTTCGGTTTGGACTGAACGAGGGTAGAGAAATCACGAGTCGGCTGGGTATCTGTTTATAACTAGATTTATTTGCTAAACGAATATGTACATCCGCGAGTTAATTCTAAAACTTATTTTTAACGCGACTTACTCTCCTCTACGGTACGCGGCGGTTATTCCCCGGCGAAATCGGCGGTTATCCCTCGGCGGGATCGGCGATCGACTTACAGGCTAAACGGTCTTACATCTAGGCTGTTCGCGGTTTATTTACACTTTCGATTCGCGGCGTGTGACCCGGTCGCGGTGTCCGATGTCGCCGGTGCTACTGGAAGCGGCAGTACATACGGAATTAGCCTGCAACTGTACTCCCGTCACACCGCCACAGCGGGGAACGGAGGCCTTGGTATCCCGTCAGTGTTCCGGCAAACCGCACTGATGGAGGCCGGGAAGGTGGTGTATCCCAGCACTCAGGAGACCGACAATCCAACCTGAGCGTGGCACCGAGGGCTGTTCCTCTTAGACCGCAGCGGCCAACTGCGGTCTAAGCAGCCGTAAGGAGAGGACGGCGGGAAAGGGTGTATGCCAAAAAGTACCGTTCCGTAAAGGAACGGTAAAGATTGGTTACTGGCGTTCGTCTCTACTTTGCCTCTGCTTACTTAGGTATAGAAGCTTGCGTCACCGGCAGTTCGGTCGGAAGCAATTTGGCATTGCCGATTTCGCGCATTTGTACACATAGGCTACCCATAACAATAGCGGGAGCCTCGATCGCGGTCGCGGCTCTCTGTTGATCGCGCCTCGCTTACGCGTCCCGGTCTACCCGTTAGAAATTATGTATTAAAATGATTGAATAATGTAATGTTTTTTATTTTTTTCAATTATGGTTACTTTGCTTCCTGCAATTAATACAAATTCATTATCGAGAGTTGAGACTTTCCACCTCCAGAAATAGATTCAGTAAATAACATTTATTGGATGGTTCAGTCATACATACAGTTGCTTGCTTTCGAAGAGGGACTCATCCTGATATCGCGACTTTGTTGGCCTTATTCACGGGTCAAGTGCCATCTCTGATGTCTACCCTCGTATTCAAGTAACTTTCAATCGATGTTCAATTTCAGGTTCCTCGGGGAAACATTCGAAGTCAATCAGCTAAGGTCATTGTCGTAATCTAAACTAACTCTAGGGCTTTTGTATTAAAAAATTACTACAATTGCAAGAGTTAACGTGAGTGGTGATCATTATTTCTTACATAGGCGAAATATTCATTAACAACTCTTTTCATGTACCACACTGCTTAATACAATAATTTACAGCATTTCTATCTCCTTATGTTGATATCTCGGTACATTTATGCTTTCTTTTGCATGTGCTACCTGCAATGTCAAGCCTCCAGTCATTTATTTATAAAAAGCTTTAATATTCTAATATCGGTGGCCCATTTTAACACGACCGCGTCATCATTTTCGCAAACATTGCATAAACAAGTACCTATGTATAATATGAAATCGTTGTGTCACTCACTGAATCATCATCGTCAAGCTCAAACCACTGAACGTAGAAACATGAAATTTGAAGAGTATATTCATTTTACGACGTAAGTGCCCGATAAGAAGGGATTTTTTTTTAATTCCATCCCTAAGGAGCTAAAAAGAGATAAAACGTACTTTCTCAGACTCTTTAATATCTCTTCGGGCGGATATCGACTTGGTTTTTATTCAGAAAGATTACCCACACAAATGTCTAAAAACCAGTCTGCGGAAACTGTCCTAACCAACCACTAAGTAGATGCAAATGGGTAAAATGTGTTTTCACGGATTCACGGATACACGATATGTATTTGATTTTAGTCTAACAACAGAAATGCTTAATAAAAACCAATTTATAAAAGTATTTGCTCGTTTTAATTATTTTACCGTAGCGAAGCACGCGGGGGTATTTTGCTAGTTTCTTCTAATCCTGTGAGGGGAGGATAATAGTAGCATTAGTGGAGATAAATTTTGCCGGTTCTATTAGGTCAGGCACGCCATCCGGATATCTTCGTGCGTGGATTGCCAATAGCCGTACAATCTACTGTCGTTTGGATGGCGGCCAGGCCAAACGACTTTACTCCTTCTGCCAAAAATTCTCCAGGCTCCTACGGCCTACGTTTCCGTAGGGAAACAGCTTCAGCTTGTTTCGCGATAACTGCAAAATAAGACCATCATCCTGATTCGCGCGCAATCTCGACTCCCTTGTTCCTCGTGTGAATCCTGATTACTTTAACAGTAAATAAATGCCAGCGCGCATAGCGGTTTCTACTGCCTCGGGAATTTCAGAATTAAATGCAAATGTCAGAGGAAGTCTAAGAATTCCGAGAACTCGGGACTCTCGGGGCATTCGAGATTTTGGAATTTAAAGTTGCGGGCATTGCGGGAATTCTGAGAACTCGGGCCTCTCGCAACCTTTGCGATTCTGAAATAAAAAATTACGAATATTAAGGGAACTCTAAGGATCCTAAGAACTCGGGGAGCTTTCGGAACATTTGCAACTGCGGCGTTTCAAAGTTGTAGAAATCATAGGAGCTCTGAATATTCGGTGACCTCGGAGTTTTAGAAATTGCGGGAGTTCAGCGACCTTTTAGAAATTCGAGAACATTGGAAACTCATAATATTATTTTGCTTTAAGAATTTCGATTGTGGAAAATCTGTAAACTTTAACAAGAAATACCTATTGAAATCATGATTAACATCTGCTTAGGAATGCGACGTCGTAATGATGTTCCCCAGCGGAGCCAGCGACGAAACTCTGATGTGGCTTCTAGGTCGACTCCGGGCCGGAACCCCGGGCCTAGTGGTGCACATTCGACACCATACCTCGTCAGATAGTTATGGCTTTTACTTAACAGCCCCCTTTAGCGTGTAAGTATGCAATATTCCTCCTTAAAACCATTCGGTTAAACGTGAATCCTCTAAATACCTTAATTTCCTTTTACACTTAAAAAAAATTACGAAGGCATCATTGAAAAAATCATATTTAACACTGAATTCGCAATGGGGTGCTGTGCTGGAAGACAACATGTACATATTACTGTACTATTCTGTAGTAAATTATGTAAAAAATTGAATAAAGCCTAGGACTTGGAAAATGATTAACTAAGTAACATTTGGAAAATATGTAGATAGTAATAATTATATTTCTATCCTCTGAAAGATATTAAAATATCGAATCGTTGACAGCCTGTTGAAAGCAGCCGAGGAGGTACATCTACCAAAGACTCTACGACAAGAGTATGGCGGAGGGCTGAAGGAATTTGTGGGTTCCGAGGCGAACTGCTTCGAGGGAAGCGACGACGAAGCTCAATTCTTCACTACTCAGGAAAGGCAGTCTCTAGTTTTGCACCTGTTGCACACCCTTAGAGCTGGCCCACAAGATCTCCATAGTTTACCCGGTCTGAAGATGGTGGAAGGACAAGCAATTATTCCAAAGTGCATTTCTTCTGGGATTATCTCACAGGTTGTGGTCAAGCTAATATGTGTATTGAATAAATTCTACAGGGCGTTTCGCTACCTCGTACAAATACATTAAGGGATGATTGCTGAGGCGATTCTAAACAACTTTTTCCTTTGCCATAATGGTGATTAAAGCTTTGTTTTCGAATTATCAAAGGCCGCTGTTGAGCGCGCTCCCTGCGCGTGCTTTGATTGGCCAGCGTTTCTCGTTAATAATTCAAAAACGAGGCCTCAACCAACATTTTGGCAAAAAACAACAGTTGTTCAAAATTGTCTCAGTAATCGTTCCTTAAAACATTTCCATGAGGTAGCGAGACACTCTGTATATCGTTCCAATTTTCTCTCTGTGAATCTCTTTAGCGCAAGGATGTAATTTTTAATACACTGCCAGGTCTTCCCCCTTCACGAATTGCCTGCACTGGAAAAACTGCAGCGGACCTGGGTCCGCGCGTTCCTCAGCCCCCAACCCCTGGACGACATTTGTAAATACTTCGGAGTCAAGATTACCATGTATTTCGCGTGGCTCGGTCATTACACCACCGCTTTAATCGTTCCGGCTGCAGTGGGTGCCATATACTGGGTAGGAGACATGCTTAAGTCATTTTAATTGATAATTAAGTATCAAAAATGAATTGTAACATAAAAGTATTCTAATCAATTGGGCACTTCCTTTTCTACGGAAAAGACGTTGACGCTACTTATTTAACAAGAATTAATAAAAAAAAGTACATTACTCTTTGTAAGTTCAAAGTGGATAAAATGTATTCGTTGTTTATTTCAACAACCCCCCCCCGATCGGTTCTGTTCCGTTCAGGTCGGCATCATCGGTAGGAACCAAGCGGTGGAAGACGCGGGGTACGTTCTGTTCTCCGTATTCAATGTAATCTGGGCCACCGTTTACCTGGAAACCTGGAAAAGAAGGGGCGCCGAATTGGCTTACAGGTGGGGTACCTTGGATCAAAGAGACGACCTACTTGTCGAGCCTAGGCCCTTGTTCACGGTAAGCTTCCATGCAATTACATTAATAAAATCATTTACAGACACTTTCATCATTCTCTTATTTCTTTTGTCGCTTAAAATTGTCGGAATGTTTCATCCAATTTAATTCGAGCAACTCTTCACTTCATTTCTTTTCTTTCTTGCTTTCCTTTGTTCGGCGTTGCAGGGCACGTTGGAAATTTCACCTGTCACGGGCAGGCTGGAGCCAACTTATCCCAGGTGGAAAAGGAATATGTTTCGCTATTTCGTCAGCGTACCGATCATCGCAGCTTGTCTATTCTTCGTTTTTATTGTGATGATACTCAGTTTTCAGATACAGGTTAGTGATGTACAATTTTTTGTTAATTGTTCGAAAGATATTTATTTGAACTATTTTAATGCTATTTCTACTTGTATAAAATACATTGAAGCCTCGTAGAACATTTGCCTTAATCGCGAATGATTGCACTGCTTGCGGTCACGTGTATAGAAAGAAATAAATTATTTTTAATTTGCAACATACGAAAAATATAGAGAGGCTTATACTCAGTGAAAGAATCGTAAACACCATACAAGCCATGGCGAAAATTTTTCCAAAATAACAAACTGAAGAAGCATTGTGCATCTATCCATCCATTTCACAGCTCGCTTAAAAATTGAAATCGAAATTACAGGATTGGTGGGACGCTCGATTGGAAGCCAGGGGATACGGATTCTGGCTGAGTTACGTGCCAAAAGTTCTTCTCGCAGTGGTCATAGCTTTGATGGACGAGGCATACTTTAAAGTCGCCGTATGGTTGAACGACATGGGTACGTATATTACCTAAACCAAAGAAAAACTGTACATTTTTTCTAACCCTATAGTCCTGCTATTACTCTATCCCTCTTTCTCGATAGAATAAATCGCTCCCATAAGAAAGGAAATACGAGAACGAGTCCTCTCTATAAGAACATTTCGCATCAACTTTGTGTATCTTCACTGAGACACTGTGCACGTATAGTTCAGTTCTTTCTCCTGTCAAAAGCCTATAGCATATTATACATACTTCTCGAACCTTTTCACGGCTTAGCTTCTCCTAGAAATTAATTCAGAACTGCGTAAATAAATATTACATATAAATGAACGGTGAATCTTTTTCAAAGGTGAATGCCTTCATTACTGTTTTGATATTGTAGGTATATACAGGGCGTTTCACGACATAGGCCTGCAAACTATTTATAAAAGAGAATGTTGTAAAAGATTTGCATAAACTTTATGTTTTTCCATTTCAAAGTGACTCGTCCTATTTCGAACAGCCTTCAAAAATTGTCACTCTTCCAATTTTGTGGCCAATTTGTTTAGATTCATTGAACATTTCTTCTGTAACTGTTTTATAAAGCATTTGCAGACCTATGTCTATGCAACATCCTCTTCCTGTTTCCACTCAGAACATGCTGGTGAAGTTTGATCGTTTAAAACTGGAAAACCCTGTATATTACGTAATATATTATTATAAAAGTCAGATATTGTATACTTGCAAAATAGATCTTATTATCTTTGTACTGCTCTTGTTATTCTAATTTTTATTATTTTTGTTTACTCTATTACTTTACACTTTGTTCTTTTTTATATTGGAGAGCGGTCATGTTACAGTAGATAGTATTTGTAATTTTTGTGTGTTGGACGCAGAAAACTATCGACTAGACACCGAGTACGAGAATCATCTGATCTACAAGGTGGCACTGGTAATAAATAACAGAACTCTCTATTTTCAACGACTAGATGAATTATCTTGTGTGTTGTGCTAGCTGTTTTTTTACGTGTCCTCCTCTAATCGAATCGTAAAATTATCGTTCTCCATTGTTTTTCTTTCCAACAAATTGGTCATTTTATTTCATTGAAGTAGCAACTATTGTATGTACTTCGTGTTATAACGATTTCGGTGAATTCTATTTTATTTAAAAACGTATATACATATGTAATTTAATAATTCATACAGGTTCCAATATTTCCCAAAACCTTGCATGCATTTTCAACTCTATAAAACGACGGTTTATTTATTTACTTTTCTAACAAAGTACTTCAATTTGTGTAAGTAACAATTGTACAAATGTCATGCTGTAATTATAACAGAGTTGCGACGTTAAAGTGTGTGTAATCTCTGAATAGTAAATTTAGAGTTGCACCTAGAATTGTACAGTATTTGAAGGGAAGTCTTTTCACTTTATCTCAGTTAAAAAGCAAGTAAAAGTCTGCTCTGGCTGTCTCTGTCGCTGCATAGTATACACTCGGTTCTCCTCGAGAATACTTTCTGCTTGTGCTTGTTAAAAATAATTATCCATGTATAGAGTATTGAATTATTTATAAAGCGTATGCTTGCGTCTCGTGTGTTGTGTGTAGTGTGCGTTTTAAATTCACAACAGATAGAGAGTATACAGAAGGGACTATGTATTTCAGTTTCAGTTTGTAAACTCCTTCCTATCGCTATTTTACATCGCCTTCTACCTCCAGGATCAAGAGAGGCTTAAAGAGGTAAGAACCCTTTATTCCTGTTTCATCCTTTTTCCCCCTCACTACGCATAATATATCGTTCCACGTGTGCCAATACCATGAATGTGCAATTCGATAAATTATGGAAATTCTATGTTAAAAAAATATCCAGATAATTCTAGGGATGAAAATACTCGACATTTTCTCGCAAATATCACTCTTTAGATCATCTTCGAATTTGAATATAAAATAAGTTTATAGAAAGTTAGGAACGGAAAGAGGCATTCACTCAGTGAACGCATAAATTGCGGATTGATGGTTTTGGTATTAGGAGAACGATGCGTTCTATTAACGTTCGTCTTCTTCGAGAATGTCCATAGACAGAGTTTAGACACTCTAGATCGTTTTTCTTTCTTTTTTTTTGTTATACAAAATTAAGCACTCTTACAAATTCCTGTATACATACCTAGTATCTAATTAAAACGAGGATCGTTAGTAACGGGAGAGAAATACATATAATAGCAATCGAAGATGAGTGGAAATGTGTCAGTAGTATAAGTCAACCAAATGTCAGACACTCAAAGTGGAGTCGTAATAATATAATAAACAGCTTCGAATTCTCCAATTTCGGTATCAAGGAATTTATTTTCAATTAAAGAAACTTCGGAGCTTCGATTTGAGTGGCCATTTATTAAAAAATTCTGCCAGAAAGCCGAGAAAATATCACTTGTTTGAAACGCTAATATCGACGAGTAATGTCATGGTTTCATCGTTAGACGGTTATAGCGTTTCTTGACACTAAACTTGAGGGACGTTTTAAAAGGGTGCGCAATCTGTGCACGATACTCGCAACATTCCAAAATACAATTTTTCCTTTATTAAAATTGTTATCTTACAAAAAAATCACAAAGCTTGAAAACAACGAAAACCTAGTTCCACGCAGAAAGATGTAGATCTTCCATTTTCGTTTCAGCAACTGGCCGCTCTGCTGATAGCCCGGCAAGTGATCGGTAATCTGAAAGAGTCTGCCGTCCCGTATCTGATCGAACAGCTACGCTTGGCCCGTCTGAGCTTCGAGCTGTTCGGCGCGCTCAGTCCGAGCGAGGCGAGGCCTCCTCCTGGCGAGGAGGGCAAGGAGAACCGGAAGGACTCCGAGGACAGGAGCGAACGATCCGAAAGCGGGAAGTCGTCGAAGCAACCGAGAAACGTCAGCCAGGCAGAGCTGGAGAGTTCCCTCTACAGAGTAGGGCATCCCACTAATTCTCTACTTAGTGACGTTACGTTCAAGGTTTGATCTAGATTTAGCTAATTTCTTTCGTTTTCGATGCTCTTCTTTAATGGCGCTCGAAACTTGACGCGTTGGCAGTCTCACGATTTAAAACGAAAGCTTAGTAATGGAATAAAATTAATTAAATCGGTGCAATCATTTATTTTTCGATGTTGGTAACAGAACATAAAAGAAACTGTTTAAAATAGTCATTTAAAGTTGGGTCGCCTACGCCGATGGTTTCTTCATTCATCATGTATCTTCCTCTACGTCCTTTGGCTTGCGTGTACAAAATCTTCTCTCCTTGCATTTCCTTTTTTTTTTGGTTTAAGATATCTTAAAGTGTGATATTGTCTTCCTCGGACAGAAAGAATAGACTGTGGCTAATCCACGACGGAGTTGATTAACGTAATCCTGTGTTCTCTGATCGGCTCTTTTTGCAGACTTTTAATCATTTTTTCCCCGTTTCCCAACGATTCCGTCGACGACCCGCAGATATCGACCAAAAAGGTAATGTCACCTGTTAATCATCCTATCGTCTAATATTAAACCCTTTCAATTACTGATTCAACTGTTGAAATTAAACGATTGTATATGGAGAAAGGGGATATTTGTTAAGTGAACAAAAGATGGGAGAGTGATGGAGTAATTAAAAGGGTAACAGTCACGGCTTGTCACGCTGACTTCATGTCGAACGCTAGCTTTTTATTTTTCGTTTGAGAGCGTAGTTACCCCCTTGCACCACCTACGCTAGCTACACACTGGTCAAATGTTATAGAACACGTTTCGCTAAATGTGCCCGAGATTAGATAGACCAGGATCTCGTTGCAATTTTATTATTATTTGGCCCCCTCTGATACCGAGACATAATTATTTTCAAGTGAAGACCAAACTAGATATTTCCTGATATTTTCAATTACTATATTTGCACACTAATCTTTACATTTCTGCATTTTTCTTTCTTTGTTAATAAATGGCGAAGTAATGCTTTCTTTTAAATATACATGTAGCTTAAATTAATCAAGATTCCAACTTAATTAAAAGACTAGAAGTTTACAATTGAATATAAAATAGAATCAGATAATTCAGACGATGAGAATCTTAGATGTTTCCTTGTGTCAATGAACTTTTATTGCAGATTGAGTTTTAATTAGAAACTAATGTTTGAAATTGCCTTAACTGGAGGATATGATAATAATAAATCAGCAACGAAGCATCGCAATGTTAAATACTCGATATATTCTTTACAGCATCACTCTAACAAGAATTACAATAATGATACATAATAATTATAATAAGTATTCGCAAGGAATTGATGTGTAAACGTTCCCATTCGCTTCCAGTACGACGGAGCGTTTTCGGAACACCTGGAGATGCTGTCGCAACTGGGATACGTCTGCCTATTCTCTTCCGCCTTCCCTTTGGCCGCAATGGCTGCTCTGCTCGGAAATCTTCTCGAGCTACGAGGCGACGCTTTCAAACTCTGCTTCGTGCTTCAGCGACCGTTTGGCCGAAGGGTCTCCAACATCGGAACTTGGCAGGTGTGTGACCGAAGTACTAAAAATTGTTACAGAAAGATGTTTAGGCACCCAAATAATAACAAAATTGCGAACGTTCTTTTTTTAAGTATCCGACCGCGATGTAGTTGTAAAAGTTGAATTCGTTATAGAGGCAGTCGGATTTCGGTGAGTAAAGTGACACGAAAATATTTGGTTACATTAGAACGCCATGGAAGCTATGGGGCTCGTCGCTATTCTAGTAAATTGCGCCCTGATCGGGCTCAGTGGACAAGTTCAACGAATGTTTCCGGAAATGTCAGCCACGCAAACGATACTGCTGATAGTCGCGCTGGAGCACATCATGCTGGGTATACGATTCATCATAATCTGCGCGATACCGGACATCCCCCATTGGGTGGCCACGGAAATGGCCAAGGTGGAGTTCTTGAGGAGAGAGGCCGTTCGAAGATTGTCGTCTACCCCGTCACCGGAGCAGCAGCCTGCCACAGTAATAGGTGAATAATTTGCAAATGTAACGAGCTGCGAGATCCTATTGTCATTGCTGCGCCCCGCATACATCCATCCGCTTCTTCCTCCGCTGCAAACGAGTCCCCCAGCTTATGGAACCCGATCGGTGATGGAATTAAGTAAAATGTTTGTCGCAAAACTTGAGCAGTTCCAAGGAATTCGAGGAACTCTCAGAAGGTTTAGGAGGTTTGGAGAAAGTTGGTGAACTCCAGGAATCAAAGAGCTTCGAGAAATCGAACACCTAAGAACTCGAGGGAACAAGGAACTTCGGTAATAATTCGAGGAACTTGAGAACTCGAGAATTGCAAAGGCTCGAGGAACTCGGGAACTTAAGATTTCAAGTTTGTCAAAGAGATCCAAGAGATCGTGATTTTAAATAGTTTCTAGAACTGAAGAACTTTTGGTAGCTCGCACACTGATAGAACACACTGGTAGCTCAAAGAATTGAAAGAATTTAGGGAACTCGTTGAATTGAAGCAGCTCTTAGAGTCCGCCGACTTCCAAGGAACTAACAAATGAAACTTCACAAACGCTGATCCTGCATTATCTTGAATATTTCGCCCCCCTCCCTCCCATCATCTATTAATTTCGCTCGAACTCAGGGAGATTCGTGGTGAGTCCAGCAGACGGAGAGAGCGAAGAGCAGCAACTGCTTTCCGATCGTACCGAAGACGCGACGTCCTCCAGTCTTCCAGACACACCTACCCTGGCGTCCAGCGCGCAGACACCCAGTAGTCCTGCGACACCTAGCGCGGCGTCCGTGCCAAGGATCGCGGAAACACCACCGGCGGCACAGACGCCCGGTAGCGCGAGCAGCAGCGACGCAGGCACGCCATTCCTGACGGAGAGCATCGCGGGCAGCGTACGGGATATCCACAATTTCCCTAGATGCTCTATACCAGGCGGAGAACGAGGTTCGTAACCGATAATATAAGAAGAAGCTGGTCCGCGTTAATTCATTGCACGGGTAATATTGAACGTACATCTGCAGGAAGACGTTCGAGGGAGTGGCTCCAGACCGAATCGGAAGCATCAGGCGGAACGGATCACTATAGTCATCACCTGACGATTGGACCCCACGGTGGAGTGGACTGGGTCCGAAGATTAGGCCTCGAACCCGGTGGTCGAAAGTCCAGCGATTCTGAGATCAGTGGGGCTGGCGCTGTCAGTGGCAGTGGGGACGAGCTGACTCTCCACAGATCCACCGATTGCATCGTCTCGAAGGACCTTGCCTCGTCGTCAGATAGCGATCTACTCAGGTACGATATCTTTTCTATTATACCCGAGTGTAATAGTTGATCAATGATCAGCAAACTACGATGATTCCTTTCCTGCAAAGATCCGCCCCGCCATGGACGATGGCTCACAGGAACCAAAAGTTCCGCTTCTCCCCCGAGAGGGAGAAGGAACGAGAAAGGGTCGAGAAACAACATTATCAACAGCAGCAGCGCGAGGCTCAAGAGCACAGACAACAGACGTCTTACCACTCGGACAGGGAGAAGGATTCGAGTGGTCTTTCGGATTCCAGCAAAACGATCTCCAGCCAAGAGGAGGAGAAGCCAACGAAGGAAGATCGGGAGGCGAAGAAGACCAGGGTAAAACAGAGCCTGATGAAGAGAGCCAGGTCCGTGGCGATATTCTCGTTGAAATTGAAAGAGCGAAGAGCGAGGGAGGCGGAATCTAAGGCGAAGGAGGCGGAAAGAGAAGCTAGGTGGCAACAGCCGCAGTCGTGCGTCGGCGGCGAGCTCTCTTGCATTCCCATAGAAAAGCTTATATCCGTGGACGACATCGCAGCCATGGAACTACGCAGACTTAATCATTAGCCCGCTTAACGTTTCACTTTCGTTTCACACGCTAACGTAGAAACGTTCGACTGCGCTGGTGATACTCGCTACGGAACGAATTGTTTACGAGTGAGGGTTGTTTCGCGATGCTCGGTCTCTGGAGTCTCGCAGAATTCGGGAGAGCATTTCAGCGAACGTTCCCACACTCAGAAAGGAAGGATTCTGCGGATTTGTTAACAACTTATGTTTTTGTACGTGTATTGGGGAAAAGGCAATAACGCACATTGAAGAGGAGAAAACCAGGGAGAGAATTATTGTTACGATGAATAATCTTTTTATATTATCTTTTCACGTTCCTTTTCCATTTCACCCTTCTCGCTTCCCCCTTGTATCAATTGGAATCACTAAATTATATCAAGGTTGGACGAAAACTTGCTCAATTTACGGGACAACGTCACTTCCGGCTTTATCCAACTATTTCGTTTCGTGATACTGGCAAATTTTGCAAGCAGCGCTTAATTACCATTTGTAAAGAAAAGACAAGATTAGAAAATCTTTGATTGATGGGGATCTTTTCTTTCATCGGCAGGCTCACAAGTATTTCGAACATTTGTGAAAAATCTTGTAAAGGGAAGCGCGAACGCGAGATTTCATTTGGAGACTTGATTCAATGCGAATTGCTGGCGAGAACGGACAAAGAAACGGCGCACAAAGTAAACGAAGAATCCTATAGACAACATTCTTGATCATCTCCTAATGATCACGTTTTTAGTAGATTGGTCGATAAGATCGTTTACGTTTGACTTCCTCGTAATTTGATGAACACAAAAGCAGTAAAAAGAACGGCTTAATTGTAAATGATCTTCGCAGTAATGCTGTCGTAAACAATTTTTAATACCGCTTCCCTCGTATTGCAATTTCCAACTTTTGCGCCAACGTATTAAAACAAGAGAGTCTCAAAGCAGTAAGTAGTATTAATGCGGACGTGTGCATTAACATTACAAGGAGGTCACGTGAGCACGTGCAATACTTGTTACGACATTTGTAAAATATTTAAGCAGCTGCTATTCGTAGCAAGAGACATTCAGATACGCGATTGCGAAACGAAAAGGGACGATGAACGATCCCGTTGCTGTTGCCGAGGTATAAGTTGTTACTTAATGTTACCTAGATGTTTATGGGTTGACAAACTTTTGCTAAATAGTTCTCTACGAAGTCTCCATCGTACAGATGCACCCAACATACGCGCGCCTACAATTAAACGAATTAATTAAACGCAGTTTTCGTTCAACGAGACACCGTACACCTGTAAAGTGCAATCTTTTCTTTACCGCTCAATCGAGATGTAACGAAAAGCGGAATTCTTTGAGCGAAGGAAAATTATCGCGACCGGTTAAGCGGACAGAGTTTAGGGACTGCTTTTTGTATATAGCGAATTGTTTACGAAAGAGGGTAGAAATTTGGTTCCATGGCCTAGCTGACGTCCCCGTCCGTTTGCTGATGTAGCGCAATCGTTCAGTGAGAGGCACTTTCTTACGTTTGAACTTTTTAACGACCACCATGATTAAATAGTTAGCGTCGCGATTAGACACGCGTCGACATAAGAGCACTGTTGAAGCAGAAAACAATAATCGCATTGTACTTTAGCGCGCCCATTGGGAACCGCAAGACTAGAAAATCGCGAAGTCGATAGATTAGCCGCTTTCGTGAGGCGAAGTTTTAAAACAAATGTCAGCGGACAGCATCTGTGTTTGTTAGATGTTTTGTATAAAACAGAAACTGAGCCAATAAAAACATTCTACGAAAAAAGAATAGATGGTGCGTTCATTACCTGACACTAAAGTATCATCAATACTGGATAGATTGTGCATACAACGTTCGCTGGGACAACCATCAATCAACACTTGATTACCATCTGGCCGCCAATTAGATGTCGCCGGATGTCGACTACCAAATGCTCTTCGTTTCTGGCGAGTGTTGCTGCTAATTGACTGTCAATTGGCAACCACCTGGCTATCAGGGTAAGTTAAATTATACCGGCGTTTCTGTCATTTGTACATATCAATGTTTTTGAATAAATGTCCAAATAAAAGAAATTATGCCTCGTTATTTTTCTAAGTCTAAGAAATTCCTGGAAAAGGCCTCCTTGCATATCATGTTCTCCTGACACAAACTGGCGATTATCTTCAACTTAAATTATCAGGAATGGACAGATATTAAAAAGAATGAAACCAGCTGCATTCCTTTTGTGAAGTTTATTGAAAAATTGCAATAATGTACAAATTACGAAAACGATAATACTTAAACTTAAAAACTGTTGCTTATTATTCTTATAAATCGATTTGCAATACATCTTATAATTAAATAATAATGAAAATTACAATAATATTAATATAACATAGATTTACATATGCTAGAAAAATGTTTTAGAAACTAAAAGCTATTATTTATTGACTATTTTTATAAGTTCTTTTATAATATACATATCTTAAAGTTAACACTTATATAAATTTCTCAAACGAATATAAATGTAGTTAATATAATTTAATACGATGGCGTTATGCTGCTGTGACCTTACCATACTAGTACATTATCGATACATGTGTAATTCAAGTAGTATATGTCAATCATAAGTGGTAGAAGTAAACGGCCTGGCATCAGGCATAACTAAAGTAGTATGGGTCAAGGTATGGCTTTTGGAGGAGCTGGAAACGCTGCTTAAAGGAGTAACTCCCTGTGCAGACCCGCAATAAACAGTTATTCACTTGTTATTAACAAATAGTTGGTGATTCTTGCGTCGTTTTTCTTGTTACAAAAAACTTTGCAAGGAATTTAATATAGAGGCTGTCCCAGCAACTACCTCGAGAGCCGAAAAAGGGTGATTGCTGAGGTGATTCTTGGGCTTCGATACTTTTTGAAAGTAATCGATTCTTAAGTATCGATGCTTTTGAGCGAAATCACTCATCCCTACTGTCCGATGCCCCAGAGCGCAGAATCGCAGTGCAGCAGCAACTGCACGACGTGAGTGTTGTGTAGGGTGGAAAATGCTTCGCTCTATTATGATTTCACGTAAGTTTCCGGATAATCAACTATGATACACTTTCAATTGTTTTCAGAAATTCTACAAACTGTTACACAAACAGAGTACCAATAACTTTGTTCCCTTAATTGGAATTCCCTCCTATAGGCAGAGATACGTCCCCTATATGTTTCACATTTAATTTTGTTCAGGATTGTAACAGCTCGTGTTGCATAAGATGCGGAAATTCGAACAAAATTAGCATTACTTTTTTCGTGCTATGATATACACTCTGGTCTTAAATTATATTGCAACATATTTTATAACCTCTCGTATCGTAAAGTACGTCGAATGAAAGCAACAGCAAAATATTATCTGATCCTTACGGGATCATGATAAGTACGATGAATAAAATGCCATTACAATGAATAAATAGGTCTGCATTCTTTTTCAGCCGCTGTTAACCAGGGTTTAGCATCCCTGGTTCGCGGTAACGTAGCTCTAGCAGGATGCCCTGGATCGCTAGCCTGTCAGGCCAAGCAAATGGCAACAGACGTGAAAACGCCAAAGAAGGTTGAGAAAGAGCCGTACAGTCCATTCCAAAACACCAGCAATATGGCAGAGTATGCAGTGGCACGATTAGACGATCTCCTAAATTGGGGACGTAAGGGTTCATTGTGGCCATTGACGTTTGGCCTAGCTTGTTGCGCTGTTGAAATGATGCACATCGCTGCTCCCAGATACGATATGGACAGATACGGAGTCGTGTTTAGGGCTTCTCCAAGGCAGGCCGATGTAATTATAGTAGCTGGTACTTTAACGAATAAAATGGCCCCAGCATTGAGGAGAATATACGATCAAATGCCTGAACCCCGTTGGGTCATATCTATGGGGAGCTGCGCCAATGGTGGTGGATATTATCATTACAGTTACTCTGTGGTCAGAGGTTGTGATAGAATTATGCCTGTGGATATATACGTACCAGGTAATGATAATATAGAAGAGGAACTTGTACTTGATATCGAAGGAACTTTGTTTTTATGAGCTTTCATTACTTATTCCAGGCTGTCCCCCAACAGCAGAAGCTTTGATGTTTGGTATTCTGCAATTACAGAAGAAGATCAAACGCATGCAAACTGTACAGGTGTGGTACAGAAAATAATGTAAATATACTTGGTAAATGTAGCAATTTATGTATTATAAATGTTGGTATTATTATACTGAATATAATTCAATTAAAGAGCGGAGTTATTATTTTAGATAGTAAAAAAGTGGATAAGTTACATTTCATTGACTAGACAATTAAACGACCCTATTATCCGACGATTTGCTTTATTTCTTCAAAGAAATTATTATTATATACAACCACCAAAAATACATATAAATAATAGAAGAAACTCGAAAGCTGGAGAATCAATTCGTCAAATGATATAATTCTAGTACTGACTGCATTATTAGATAAAGAACGATAAAGTACTTTTACAGGAATATAATTCATTATCTTCTGTTTTATTTTTTTATTACCTTTACTATTTAAAATATGTACATCTTAATTTAAAAGCAGCGCAAAGAGTTTAGGCAGAACATCTTTGCCGTTCAGCTTACCACGTATTAAGGCCCCTTTATATTTTTCCTTTCTCACATATTGCTCTATCTAATACTAATTACGATTGTGTTTATTTTAATTATACATTACATACATACAATGTTCAATAAAAACACATCAACCGATACGCACCACGCATACGATAGGTACGACTAATATATATATTTCTTCTCTCAAAAATGTACTGCAACCCCGTTGTACCTATCAACATATTTCCATGTACAAAGGTACACTTGTATGAACATACCGTGTTTCTGTTGTGTCCACAGCCCGAATTTTAAACACCTACTTTGGTCATCGAAGAGCATAGTACGTTTGAAATATTATCAATCCAAGTGTTAATGCTTTCAGATTTTCATTGACTTACTGTTTGTCCAGATACTTTTCACACTGTTTCGTTTGCTTTGTACCGCAAAAATTGGAACATAAAAATTAATTCAGTCTCGATTAAAAGAAAAAAAAAAAATGTAAAGAGAAACGTACTTGCCAACGAGCTATGTATACTAACAAGACGTACGATCTATAAATTTTAAAGAAGTTATGCGAATGAAGTCAACATACGATGTAAAATAACGTTACATTCTACTATCCTTAGAATATCGCATGCACATAAATTTCTTATAGAGAGCAACTAAGATAGCAAGAAAAATGAATTAAATAAAAAGCACTGTTTCCCCCAAATACGAATTTAAATTTTGTCAAATCGAATATTTAAATGTGCTCTTCAATTCCAGCACAAATAAGAGATATTTTTTTACCGCTAGTCGTATAAAAATCTACCACTCTTATAGCGTCAATTAAATATTCTGTTTCGATTCGGAGTAATCTTTGTGCAACGATGTGATAGTTACATTGAAAAATGCTGCTGTTTTTTCGTCCTTCCGTTCCGTGCAGGCGTACGTTTACGGGAAAGAAACTCGAGATAATTTACAATGTACAAAAAATAAAATATATCGGTATTTTATACATATTTTCAGTTTTTGCGTATCTCTGTGTGACATAGAAAATGACTACAATAATGTGTTTGTACAGACCTATACAAATGTATATGTATATATACGATCTTTATGAAACTTCGCAAATGAAAGTTCGTGAATTCGTAGATGTCTGAAATTTTTGTTGAAGTTAATCGACGAGTCTGGATATTAATTAAATACCCATATACCGAACAATTAAACTCGCTGTACCTCGAATTTAATCGTGATCAATTTGCTTCTATGCGAAACCAGCGGATTTCGTTTCACCTTCGTTTAGCAGAGAGCTTACGCTTCCGGATCTGCTCCTCTCCGTTATATCTCTCAATGTTTATTATTCGATCTACAATTCGATAGCAAAATTGTACAAACCTAAACACGTCTCCGTGTCCCTCGCCAAAAATATTGTACACGTTTCGACATGCGAGCTATTGAATTTTCGATAATTATTAAAGGATGGCTTGCGACGTGGAAGGTGGTGGATTACTCGGCAAGGCAGGCACAGGCCCATCGGTCCACTGGATCAAAGAATGTTCACCCATTTGCGTGCTTTGAAAGTGATCTTTCAGTAGCGTTTGTGAAAATGTGCAATGCATTTGATATGCCTCGCTTTCGCGATTCGGATCTCCGCAGATTCTGTACAAATCTGTAAAAAAATAAAAGTTATTGATTTATTGACGAACCTTCTTTCTCGATAAATATTGTCCGACGCCTGTATACCTTTAAGTATAGCGGTAGCCCACAACTGTACGTGAACGTCGGGTATTTTAGAAGCTAACTGCATGGCGGGTGTAACCATATTCATAGACTCCCTACTATTTCCTAAAGAAAGAAATATGTGACCCAGAAGTACAAGACTACATGACGTGAGTCTGTTTAAATCTTCCGAATTGGCCATCTTTAACGTCTCCCGGAGGTATCTCCTGCAAAAGTATTCATTAATTTAATCCAAATTTACGAACACGTTAGAGCAGCATAGACGGAGTTTAGTAATTCATACTTTGCTTCGTTGTATCTCGCTCCGAAAAACGCTTGGAGACCCTGAACGTAATACGCTGCTGCCCTCAAAGAATGCGAATGAGATGGCAAAGACTCGGGGTTTATTCGTTCCAGTAAAGCACCTAGCTCTGCGTCCCTTTTCGTCCTAAGGTATACTATTGCCAAATTTAAATTCGCGAATGTCCAGAGTTCCCTCTCTTGCGATGTCTACAAAATGCAGCACACATTACATATCTTTTGAAAAGAAAGAACGTTTCGCCATTACTTTATATCTTTTTATAGATTTTCCTAATCTTACTCTCAGAGCAGCTGTAAACTGTGCTTCAGCGGCTTCCATACAATTCATCGACATTGCATATAGCCCCAACAGCGCATGTAATTGCGGTCTGTGACCTTGAAGCAACCTTGGCTGTCTCCTACAAAGTTGACATGCCTGAGATATTTCCGCAAGGGCTACACTTTTGTTTCCCATCACTAGCCGGCACATTACTATATGTTCCAATAGCATCAATTGAAAAACAGAAAGTATGGGCTTGTTATCAACAACTGAAACGAAAGACAAATGTATAATAATTGTAACATACAATCGTAGCCAAATTTTTCAAACGCAAATATGGAATTTACTTTTGAGTTTCTCGATTTGCGTTAAAGCTTTGTCCGTGTATTTCTGAGCTTTGTCCATGTAACCAGCCTGCATTGAGTGCATGACCGTCACTAAATAAACCAAAACGTACAAATGGTCCTTTGGCATCCATATGAACATGTCCCCGATATTCGAGCCTGTGACTACTTCGTCCGCTGGCCAACTGGGAGACATTATAGTCTGTATACTTTGTTGTAATTGCTTCAAACAAGGTTTCACACTTTTCACCTGTCGAACGATGGAAAATAGTGCTATAAATAATTGGATCGTCCATGCCAATTTTGAGAGAGCAAAGTTCCATCAATTTAGTCGCGTACCTGACCAGCCATTAAGTAATGACAAACTTGAAGTACCAAAAAATATACTTTTAAATACTCTTTCTGGTGCGGACTACCCTGCCAATTTTCTACATGATGCCCAGCCGAATTTAAAAGAGGGTGAACCTCAGTAAATTTTTTGTCTATCAATAAAAGCATACATCGGCTCAATAAGAATAGGACTCTGGTATAACTTGCATTGCTGATATGAGAATAATCAACACCTACTGCAAGTAAACTACTAGCTGCAACAAAGTCTTTCTCCGACGCGTGTATTTGCTGAAAACATAAAATGTCAAATGATCAGCATTCGCCAAACAACATGTTGTAACGTTATTGCAAACTTACTGCAAGTTGAAAGATAAGTCTGCAATGCCAATATACATTGTGCTGCGAAAGTTCAATCGCCTTTCGTAGTATCGGTTTACTAAGATTCGGTTGTTGCTGCTGCTCGTATAGCTCCGCGACGACACTTGCTGCCTCAAACTTAACATCGTCGAAGGTGTTTATGTTTTGACTGAGTCGCCACTGAAAATCAACATCAATATTATACACCGTTTAAGAAAGTTTCTCTCGTTTCAACGTAGAAGTCATCTTTTGCTTTAGTGAATCGAACAGTGCGTCAACTGATCTTTAATTTGCATTCCGGACCGTGCCAAAATAAAAAGAAAGGTTAGAAGCTGGACAATCGGACGCGGAAAAAACTTTGTACGAAATGTTTCATAATGAAACAAGGTGATATCAAGAACAATGAGAGTGATTAATAAATGTGCAAACAGTATTTCAACTGACCGCCTGTTCCAAATGAGACCGCGCCAAATCGATGTTTTTCGTATGCGTAAGGAGGATGTTACCAAGTTGAAGATGAGTGCGAGCCTCGACTCTCGGGGGCGGTTTAAAATTGAAAACCGCCTGCAAACACTGTATGCACGATTTAATATTTGGTGGGCTCGAGGTTCGAAAGTTTTCTGCTAGCCCCAACAACGACAGATACCAAGCGTCCTGTGAAGACGCCATTTTGACATTTCACGGGTAAAATCTCCAGCCGTGATAATACACGGTGGTCACTGGCTCTGCCACTGAGAATTAAATTGTACACCCCGATAGAACCGTGTCACTTTCCAAAAACGAAAGGAAATCACGGTCGTCACTTGACACAGTTTCGCGGTATCCCGTATCGAATGCGTTTCCCCTGGAGACCGCTTATTGCGTAATGTTTACATACATATGCAACGAGATAGTTTCTATATTATCGCTTTACATTTTTCTTTGTACACACGTGGAGGATTCTCGTTTACCGACAGAAATAATTGATGTTTAGAAAATGGGACGATGCTAAGTAGACATCGATATTATTCATTTTAACAATTTCGATACGCGTATGCCTGTCCCGTTAAGCTGCATATACAATCGTTGCCCTTTCAGTGCATCGTATCATCGTTGCCTGTCATCTAGTGATCTAGTGACACAACGATTCTTCGTTTGATTAGAGTCACTATATCAGAGTCTGGCCACGAGAGGGTCACTTTTGATTGGTCCAACATTTTATGTCCTTTCCCGCCGATTTTTGAATGTATCTCAAGTCTACTAATCCAAATTGCACAATGATGTTATTACTGTATTTAATAATGAATTAAATAAGTAGAATGAATTGAAACATGAAATAGAAACATTTCTTGAAGATGAGAAGAACACGTCTTTCCTCAATAATATGGAAAAAGAAACAAAATAGGCAGACAAGCGTGAAGTGAAATAAAAATATTAACAATATGATATAATTTTATGTCGTCTATTTAAACGCACAATGCCTAGCCATTGATTTGGTGTCGTATATTTTTAAATTTCTAAATTGTATGTTAGAAAAAATTCTTAATCTAAGAACTATAAACCTATTTACAATTTTATATTACTATCGACCACTATAATAACTATTGATGGTCGATATTCGAACTGTCGGAAACTATCGAAAACTATCGACAGTTTATTTTCACCCGGGACCATGTGTCTTGTTGTTAGACAAAATTTGCCTCTCATGTAAATAATAAATGTAATGACATTTCTACAATTGCTTTGAACGCACGGTACGAACCGCTGTTCGCGATGTCTGCGGATTTAGTAAATATCGATGGTAACATAAAACGCGTTCAAAAGGAAACTCTAACGCCGTATAAAATAGCGACTGTTATTTTGATCAAAGAGTATTGCAATGAAACAACGAAAGGTAATTTAAACACTGTAACATTTTAATGCCAGTGAATTAATTTCCGTGGCAGTGCATACACTTTACTATTCATTATGAATAATTACACAGAGTTATACAGTTATACAAAATACTAACATATTTATTTTTATTGCAGCAATTGTCGAAAGACGCGATTTTTGTTTAGCAGCCTTGAAATTGATACAAGTGAGTGTTAATCGGTACAGCGATTCAGTGTACCTTAGATGCCACATTTTGTGGACTCTTAATGAGACTGTTTATATTTGATTAAAAGCCAAATAATAAATTACCTTTTCACATTTCTAATTTTTTAGTCACCTGATATGGAGCTGAATGCGCTCTTGAATATTTTGTATTCTCCTGAATACGTCTTACACAGATTTGCGCACCAGTTGGAAGTACAGCTAAACACGTTAAAAGGAAAAGGTGTTGAAGGATTATTAGATTTATTCGATAGCATTGGCCGTCTTATGAAACCGGCATTGGATCATTCTCTTTCTTTGCCTGCATTAAATAAGAACTCTGTTCTTGGTTTATATATAAGGAGAGTTATAATCTTTTTTGAAAAGCTACCCTTCGATCAAGTTGTCGCTCTTTATGAATCTTTTAAAAAATACCTCGATAGAAAGGTTAATACCTCTGAAGGCTCAGATATTTCTACAGGATCTAAGCCGGAGGATTCATATTTAACAGAGTATGTATTTATTGCATGTATGAACTTCAGATTCGTTGTTGGAACATTTGTATACTTTCACAGAGCTAGAACAATTTGGGGCGGAAGGCAGGCCGAATTACTTGTCGCGCAGCAAGCGCATGCGCTACAAACGGACGAACATAAAGCGATGCCACCTGCGGAGCTGCAAGTTCTTGTAAGGGAGCTTTTAAACTGCAGTCCTTATTATGCTGAAGCTGTGAGTACTGTGTGGTAGGAATGTTTTCTGTACTTATACTAAGAAGCTGCTGGTCTTTCCACATTTCGAACTTCTATATTTTCTTATCTGTTTCAGCATTATTTAAGTTATTTAAATTGCCTAAGGGTGAATGAATACTGCGGCGCTGTGGATAGTCTCTATCACTGCTTCGATCGATTGGCACCTTTGGAAAACCGTTCTGCACCCGAGGATAGATCTCGTATTTTCAGATACGCGGCATTAAATCTAGCAGTTTTACATGCTCAGTTCAATCACAAGTGTGTTTGTAATATGCAAGCAGACATCTATTTGCAATTTGAAAATTAAAAATTTATATCGGTCTGTTTCTTTCTTGTTTGTTTAAAGAGAAGTAGCACAGGCTGCATTAAAAGAAGCTATTATGATGGCGCAAGAGGCAGGGGACAATGTGTGTCTACAATTGGCACATGGCTGGATGTATTATCTTACTACTAAGCAAAAGTGAGTCAAAATAATTGAGGATACTTTGATACGTATTAATCGTTATATTAATCAATATTTAATTAAATGTACTTTAGGGGACCACTTATAGAAAGATCCGTTGGTAAAGCGAGTATGCTAGGTATAACTCACACAACTGGATTAGGCCTTATCGCGTATGCTCATAATTCCGCTTTGGAGTCGAAGAGTCCGCCGCAAGTGTTCGAAGTACGAATTTCGATCATAATTCCATTTACTGAAAAGTTGAATAGTTCTATATGCAGTGATAAATAACAGTTTCTCCGTTCAATCGTAGACTTTGATGAAATCTGATATATTGAATTGCCAACATTCCATGATAGATTTAATGTCGATGACATACGCGGAAAAGTCTGCGTTATGGGCGTACTATGGGAAGACTGAAATGTCTTCCGTTTGTGCACAGTTGTTACTTTTACATAACGCAGGGGATAAAAAGCAACATATGTTTAATGGACCATCTACGTGCCAGGCTGTTATTAACATTGCAAACATATTGGTAGAATTCGGGGAATATTCCTTGGCAGACACTGTACTAGCTCATGCTAGAGAAAGGTTTCCCAATGAGCCATGTAATAAGGTATCATATATTATTTTAAACAAAACTGAATGAAGTAGAACAATTGCGAACTAATGTTTGATTGGACGGTATTTATTACATTTGTTCCGTAGATATGGATGTTAAGCGAGCAACTTTATGTCTTTACACAATTAGTGAGGCAAGAGAAGTGGGCTGAAGCTGAAGCAATCGCATCAAATATTTCTAGTTTAGATTCCTTGGAATGCAAATTTAGGTACGGCACCGGTTTCCATCCCGATTACATTTATTACGAGTGAACATAATTCTTTTGTATTCGTTCATTCGTATTTCCAGGCTAGCAGAAGTCTGTTTAGAAAAAGGAGATTATCCAAAAGGTGTGGAATATGTCGGTAGCATTGAGAAGGATGAACAAATAACACCTCAAAATAAAATACGTGCTATGATTCTATCAAGTCAAATAATGTGTGCGTCTGTCTCACCAGAGAGTGGAATTGTAGGAGTTAATTCGTTGGTATTGTTAAACACAGCTCTCGAATTGGCTGCGAAGAATCATTTGTCTTATTACGAGGCGTTAATTAAAATGCATCTTGCAAATATTCAGGTGATTAAGATAGTCAATATGTACAGCTTCGCAATTAATTATTAGATACATTGATCACAGGTAGAAATAATGTTTGATTGATGTTTCAGTTAATAATGGGTATGCCAACTCTGGCGTTAAGCTTAGTAGAAGAAGTGATTACCCAAATATTGGCACACGGAGGATATTACGATCAGGGCAGAGCCTTCGTCTTGTACGCGAAATGTTTAGTGGCAACAGCAGCCGAATGTGACAAGGCAAGGAAGGAAGCAATTTTGAAAGCCATTAAAGCCCTTTCCAAAGCGAAAAATCACTTCACGAAGGTGGAAGCCTTCGGCAGGCTTAGGACTACCTTGTGCTTAGAATCTTTACTGTATAACGAGATCGATCTTAAAACGGAACGAAATCAATGCGCTTTTGAATTTCGTCATTTGGACCAACAGCTTCTCACGAAACTGGATAATTTGCATTTATATTGAAAGCAAACGGAATAGTGTAAAAAGCAAAAAGCATTTACGCACAGTATTTTCGGCATAACATGATTATATATTCTTGTTAATTTAATTATTTAAAATAATAAACTGTAATATATGTATATACATATACAGGGCGAGGCAGCTAACATGACGACCTCAAATTAGTTGCTAATTATTTGTTGTATGAAGAAATGTTTGAAAGAAAAGCTGCATGGTATCGAGGGGGACGTATCAAAAAATAGTTTATTTTTAACAAAATATGAGGGCCACCCCCTCAATTGTTTCAATGGAATGCCTAAATTTTTTGTCCGAATTTCGAAAAAGTGTCAAATTCTGATCCACATAAAAAATAAAGACATGATTTCTCCCTTTATCATTTGTCTTTTATTTTTACTTAAAAAAGAACAGTAACCTTTCTCAGTTCCCAGATTCACCCTGTATACAGTGTATAAATAATAAAATAATAATACTGTTCTTCGTAGCTGTTTCAAAATGGAGTCGAGATGGAATGAAGAATCGAACTGATGACAAGTATACAATAGAAACATTTATTCATAGAATCCACCGCAAAGGTACAACGGAATTGTTGATATTCTAAAGTTTTTTTTTACCTACTCCTCTTAGGAGTTGGGCATAATCCATGCGAGTTAGCTTCACTTGTCGATTGCAACCTTTTCTCATTCTCGCCGAAGACTATGCTCGCACGAATTAAGTAGTAAGTGCACACAAGACACAGATAGGTGAAGGGTGAGGCACGAAAATCACTGGGGTGAATTTTTGCTAAAAAAATTCCTTTCAAAGAGGATGAACCCCAGTAATTTACGGCGACTCGTCGGAGACGTTGGACGCTGCCTTTTGTCGAGGAAATTGGCTGTGTATAAGATAGATTACACCCGGTGAAACAGGTAGAAAGACACGCACACACGTTTTGGATTATATCGGTGACGTTTTCTGTGAGCAATTTTGTATTTTCCTCCAGGATCTTTTATTTCACGTGAAGCGAAATTTTCATCCCTTTTGTAACATAATAGTTATCCTCGCTATATCGTCAGCAGCAGGATATCGCGAACACCAGTTTCTCCCTTTCTTCTTATTCAGATATGTTTTTACCTTTGGAAATTTCTATTCGTTCAATAATCAACACATTCTTCAAATAAATCCATCATTCTTTTAGAAACGGGTGCCCACCTCGGTTCTTTAAAGACAGGGGAAGACATACATATGTATAAGGATACAACGCCGGGATAACACGCGGTACTTTTGTTTAACAGTACAAGAATGACATACAGTTTAGCAGAAAAAAATCTCTATATTATCGCAGTGTATTCTCTTTATTCGCTCCGGTGAACTAAATTATGAGCATTTTGCTTGACTAGCTCCTTTTCACAAAAGTTGCATAGAATTTGTTGCTCCTAATATAATATGCACTTCATCACTTGAATATCTTTAAATATGTGCTCCTGCATAAATAATAATGAATAGACTGCGGATTTTTATACATTTATAGGAAATCTGAAGACGCTAATTTGCACAGAATGTACGTAATATGAAGAAGATTATAGTGCTTTTTAAAATGCCTGGTAGTTGAAATCATTTTCTACCGAAGTTCTACCGTTTTTCTTATATTCTGAAAAAGTATGAATTCGCATAAAAGTCCGCAGTCCAATAAGGAATCTTCCAATTTGATGTTTTCCTATTGTTAGACGCATAGGTATAATAAACACAGCGAATGCACCGCTTCAAAATGACTCGTTAAAGCAAGGTACGGTCGAACAAAGTATAGATTCGAAGCTGTGCATTTTTCGTTCGAGGTAGGTTCTTCTTCTTTCCCTCTCGTTCAACGTTATCCTGATTGAGCATCTAAAAGGGGACAGACATCGTAGACGAGCAAGAAGCAAGCAACTGGAATATCGCTTCTCTTCGGTCGCACCCTTTTGTTAGGATTTCCGGGGCTTCGACGTGATTCCGTCTGATCTGTTGAGTATGAGACTGCGGGTCGATGGAGAAAGTAATTTGCACGCCATCGAGAAACAAAGGGCATCGATGGGACGATCAAACTTCCATGACCCTCTGCACGGAGTTGATATCGAGTGCACAGCTGCCGGTCGCGTCCGGGGAATCCTTCAGGTACACTTCACCGGGTGTCACTCCTGCGGTTCTCATATCATCCCTCACCCGTTCCACCTGAATATCGAACATTTTATCACATTTGTTTTGTTTAATAAACGTATGCTCCATGCGCTAATTGGAGGGCTCGGTGCAAGAACCTGCCAGCCCCATCGAGACGGTGCAGTTGTTGAAATGTAAGGATCAGTTAACACCGAAGCTGTGCAGTGCTCTACAAATGTACCAATGTTACCAATTAAAGATCTTCCTTCATTAGTTACGGTACTACAACATCTTAACTAATGCTGGACGGCCAAATTTACGTTCAGACATTCACGTCTGCTTCTTCATAAATAAAACTGCGTTTGAAGATTTTTATTCTCCGAGTTGTAATTTCGGTGCAAGGAACGGACAGCTTCAGTGAGGAAAAAATCGATTTTATTTCCAATGCCTCATTATCAATGAACTATTTCTCGTAAAAAGATGTATTTCCAACACAATCTTTATACGTTTAATAACTCACACTGAATGTTTTCGCTTAATTTGCATAACTAGACAGTTTTTATTTTATAAAGATCATCTTATCTCGGTTCTTGCACCGAGCCCTTCAATTTGTATTAGAATATTATTGGGAATCAACTGGCTCCAGAGTTTTCGATTTCCTTCGAAGCCTATTGGGCTATTCTTCAATCAACCAAATTCCTATTTCGCGCTACACAGATAATTGATATTCTTAAAGTATAGTAGCATAAAGGAGTTTAGGTTTGAATGAATTTTCACCTGTCGGAGGACTCTCAACAAATTTAGACCGGCGACTTTTTTCAAGTCGTGCACGTTCCATTTCCCACTCCGAAGAAGTTCGGCGAACAATTCTGGATACTTGGAAACATCCTCGAGACCTCGGGGTGTTCTGTTAACAGAATCGATTACAGTTCTTCCGTCAGTTCTACGTCGTGCGGGTTTCATGGAAATTGTTTCGAAAGCAGCTTTTGCTAACTTTCTCTTGGCGAATATTTTTATTTAATATTGCAAGCAAGTTCGACGTTATTTTAACTGCGTGCACGAGTGATCGAGAAAGTCAGGGAGTGTTTTAGGAATGTGAACATTATTTAATAAGTTGTTAAAATTCGACTTTCAGTTTCAAAGAATGAAAATCAAGTGTTAACGTTTCTTAGGGGAAGAAACTTTTTAAGACTCTTATTGAGTTTGGTCGTTTTATGAAAAGTAGAACACTTACTTGTTGATACCGTCGAAGTCTCCGCCGACACCGATGTGGTCCACGCCAATTAGATTTCTAATATAATAAATGTGCTCAGCCACGTCTGAGACGGTAGCCTGAGAGCCGCATTTCACGAAGTAATTATAAAATGTCACCATCACTAATCCGCCGTTAGCAGCCTGCAAGTAGAGTACTTTATTTAATACATCATTCGATAATTCCTCTAATAAATAACAAGTAACGGAGTTATTGTACATGAAAGATTAACAAAAGTCCCGATTACTTCTCGTCTGTTTCAAGTCTGAATTCTTCACCGCAGTTTCTGACCGCAGCAACTGCGGCATTGTCGTTTTCGACCTAAACTACTGCAATGCTCCCTTCCAAGCACATTTCGGCTGGGTCGTATACAATACCATTTCGATAGCGGTTTCCGATATTCTTTATTGAAAAAGTAACAAATGGACTCCCGGATACACTTCCGTGCTTTGTAAAGACTATATGTATTATATCTACGATGGACGATAAGACAAATAAATCCCCCAATTTGGCGTTCCAATAATTTCTACGTTTATTACAATTTTTATCGCCCTTCAATATCATTGGGAATTTTAATACAACTGTCTCGTTTGTATTGGATTGTTATTTTCCAATAAATTTATAATTACAACAGAATTCCATTTAAATGCAATTCCTTTAATTTAATTCCATTATTCTACGCATTGTTTTAAGTTATAGAACCAAGCTTCCGGTTTCCATTTGAATGAAATTTTAGCTGAAGTTAAGAGACGCATGACCAAAGTGCTGTAGGCGTACCAGCTGCTTCAGAATGTCGTCGGGAACGTTCCTCGAGGAATTACAAATAGCGAAGGCGGAGGAATGGGAAAAAATGAGGGGTGCTCTGCTGGCCTTTAGAGCGTCCCTCATGGTAGCTCTCGCTGTATGACTAAGGTCTATCAGCATTCCCAGCCTATTCATTTCCTGCACTACTGCTTTCCCGAATGTCGTCAGACCGCCTCCTGAAACAAAACAGGTCTCTGCTTTTCTTCGTTTCTATATGTATATACTTTTTCTGTGAATGCCTTTTCGTCACTTCGATGCGACGTAGAATTAAGAAATAATCAATTAAAGGGAGTATTGATTATTAAATATGAAATCCTCACCACCTTCATCTTCGTCTTCTACCGACGAACTTTTTGCCCACGGTGTGTTGCAAGTGTGCGTGAGGGTGAGATACCGTACACCCAATTGATACAACGTCCTTAAAACGGCTAAACTACTTCCTAGACTATGTCCACCCTCCACACCGATCAAAGAAGCTATTCGGCCTCTTCCGTGAGCCTCCAAAATTTCTGCAAATCGAGTCTGATTGAATAGAGATCGTCTGTTGGCATATAGTTGAAACAACGAAAAATAGATAATTGCACATTTATAAATGTTTCGTTTAATTGGAAATTCTAACAAAAGTTGTTTGGTATTAAGTTACGCGATATAAATGATTTTGCCGTAGCTTTAGTGGCAAGGAAGATGTCAGAACCGAATTAATTTGTTTAAATGGAACCCTGTATTCCATTATCCATAATGTGATAGCGCTTGTTGAGACAAGTATAATGATGTGCAACATGATATCATTGCATGCAGCAGAATTGTCATAAATCGGGTCCGAAGTGGTCGGAGCAACGCAATTAAAATATAAAATATTATGAATAAAAGAATACGAGGTTCCATTAAAAGAAAATAACTTGATTTTTATATTTCGCCGATCATTAGACCCCAGGGCAAAATTAATTATAACCAATAATGTCCCTTCGATATCAAACAAGTTTTATAAGAATACTTTTTTTTATAAATTGAAAATCTCGCGACATATTACACAATTTCCAGTTAAGTGAAACACCCTATATAGACATTTTCATATTACGTGGAAATGATTAAAAATGATGTTATGTTTTATCGCACCATGTTCACGAAATTGTTTTATTTATTAGATATTTCCGTTTTCGTCTTAGATTTCTGTTTTTCTTCATTTTATCTAAGTCGTTTCTACACGAATGTACTACAGCCACGAAAGTAATCAATAGACTTCAGATTTTTATGCAAATTCATATTTTTGGTGATATAGTAAAAACAGCAGAACGTTGGTACGAACTCATTTCGCCCACCAGGAATTCTAAAAAGCACTATAATTTGTATATTTTGTATATTTATTCATATTAAATGCATTTCGTACAATTTTCCATCTTTAAATTTCCTATAAATACATAAAAGTCCGCAGTCTAGTAATTAATCTTTTCATTACTTTTACTTTCAACTTTCGCATTCGTCTCTAATTTTCTGCGTTGCTTGTTTCTACATCTTTCATATCTGTTTTGGCTTTGTCTAAAGAGGAAGCTGTTTCCGTCGCGAAATTGAAGCGAGCTCGCTCCACAAGATCGTGAAAAATACCCACCCCTTGAAGACGCAGCGAACTGCATATGTTGGGAGTACTTCTCTATGAGCCTCTTGATGAGGTCCACCTGCTCCAGAGTCAGCTGGACCGCGTTGAGATGCTGCGATTCGCATGGGACGTAAGCGGCCCAAAACTGTGAATAAAAGGTGAGTTTCATTATTCCTTAGTGACTTGATCGTAAGACAGATTTTTTATATTTATGCCTTAGCGTTTATATGCATTTATTTTCGTTTTTGGTATATAATTATGTCTCTCGTCTTTTTATAGCGAACGTAGAATATTGTAAAACTTTTTATAATCCATAATGTTTCAGAATGAAATAGTCCTGCTTTTAGTACTTTTTCAAGACATGAAGTTTTCTCTGTTAGAGTTTCTAAGAATATAATATTCGAATATTTCTAATATCTCATGTAATTTCTAATAAAATATATCTAATAATGATGTGTGTTACCTCATTTAATTTTACAACCCTTTACTTTTTAAAGATCTTGATCTATTTTGACTGTATTATTCCAATTCTAGTTTTACTTTTTGTTTTCCGCTTTTATCAAATGGGGAATCACGCTCCAATTTTGGTCCATTATCGCAGTTTAATAAGATCGCTGTCCACTATTACACTCGAATTTATTACGCATTGTTTCATACCGCGAAACAATGATAAATTTTATGAGCGTGGTTCTACGTTCATGATTTACTGTACCGCAAATATGGTATCACGCAGCGCCTATAAATAATCGTCCGTATGAATATTTGCTGCAACCTACCGTTACTTGCTCAATGTAAAACAATATTAATTTATAAGGATAGCTTATGAGTTTCAATTATTGCAGTCTTCTTAATTCTACTTCTTTACTTGAGTATATTATTTTATTAAGTGTTACATCAGCATTTATTATCTGATCGTTATTTTTATAACACTTGTAATACACACATAAATGTTATCTATTTAACGGAAGAATGTGTAGATTATACGAGTGTTTATAAAGAGGAAAAGTTACCAGGGGCCGTCAAAGAATGAATAAATAATAAGATTTATTTTAAAAGCATAAGGAACTATTTTTATTAACTAAACCTGTTTAATATTTCTGGTATTATTTATTGTATTTTATTGATTCCTGTAGTTGCTAATAGCTAGTAAGCCGATGGGGCTTTAAATAAATAAATAACTAATAATAATAAGCGTTGTAGTTAGTAACATAGTTGCATATTATTTACGCGTCTCGCGAAAGCGAAATAGTTCGAAAAAAAAAAAATATTAGAAGATCGGATGCGCTATGTTGGAGGTAACGAAGTTGCAAACAATTTCCTAGACACGCAGCTATCTTCCTTTAAGCGTCTCATAAAAATGCAATGAAGTTGTAAACAAAAAACTGTAGAAAATCAGAGACGGTTTTTGAAAGTAACAAAGATGCAAGAAAAAAAAAATAAATACATTTCGGGCTCGTGCTAAGCTACAATTTCCGTTCATGCTCGTCAACGCTCGTCAGGAATTTCGCTGACGATCCGAGCCATCGTTCTGAACGAACGTTCGGTTGGTTGCGCGATAATCGTGCATCCGGTGCGAGCACAGCAAAAAGAAGGGGCGGAAAAACGAGAAACACGCGGCCAGGAAGAAAGCCGGATGGCTAGGTAGCTACCGCTGCAAAAAGAAACAGCCAGAAAAGCCGGGCTACTGGTAACGAGTTTGCAGCCGAAAGCGGTGGAAAGAAGCTTGTTCCTGTTTGTGGAACGTAATATCGGGTCGTTTTCTGTTTCGCACACCCGACCGTTTGTTGCATTGTGTGCGCCACGTTACACGGTTACCCCTCATAAGGAAAGGAACGCTTTCTGTGTCATCTCGCGACCGCGTTGTCTTTCTTAATATCGGCTGTACTAGCCGATCTAGCTGAATGAAATTCGAAACGGCGAAATGCATTGTATTCATCACTTGATATACCCGAATACGTATCAAGTATGAACAATGCTTATAGTAAATAAATTTTAAATATTTCGGGCATCTGGCGGCAGCCAATACCTGTCGCGTCTTGCAAAGGAAGCATCGCGAAATACATTGCAATAAACAAAATAACTTACGTTCGCATACAACATTGTGCAGATTTACGCAAAGTTGAACAACTTTGATATGACACGAAGTCTTCTCCTATGAGAAAGTCGCGGACGAGACTTAAAAAAATGGTAAATATTTGGAGCGGCGGCATTTGGCCGCAGCCAAAACCATGGTACCCGATTTTACCCCACATTTCTCTACAAGCGTGTATAATTAGGTAAAGATTTGCAATTAAAATAATTACCTGACCGCCGACCATGCCCTGCCGAAGACGGACCAGGTCCGTTTGGCTCCAGGCGCTCTTGCTCCAGGGCGCGACCTGCCGCAGATCCTTGTCGAAGTCGAACTCGGCCAGCTGGTTGTGGACGAAGTTTCTAATGTTCCAGGGCAGGTCATTGTGGCCGTCGATCAAAGGTACCTCGGAAAGAACCTGCCGTACGGTCTCCAGCCTTTCCCTGGGCGACGTCAGGTGTGCAGTCTCGCCATCGGCTGGTCGTGGACCAACTTTGTCAACCCAGCTTCCGATTGACAATACGATTACGATTGCTGTCCAGACACCGCTCTGACCGCCACACTGGAACAATTGTTATTATCGGTGTTTAGTTGAAAATTATTGGAGAGCAGCGGAACAACTGCGACCAGCGCAAGTTGTTATAGTTTGGAGAAATGGACATGGCAAGTGGTTGCATGTTGAGATGCTTTTGGTGGCGGAAATAATTGGCGATAGAATGAAAATGATTGGATTCTGAAGAATTGCGAGGTGCTGGAATTAAAAAAAAGAATGTGAAAGAATAGGGATATAAAAGCATAGAATTATTTAGATAATAAGATATTGAAAATTATTGATGTTATTTGAAATTGTTGTAATTATTTCAATTTAGGCTATTAAGCAAGCAATTTCGAAAGCAAGTGTTGCGCTTTCACTTAATTCTGTTCCATTGACCCTCAATACTTTTTGTTCGCGCCTTTCCCAAGAGACTGGTGCGAATATCCCCTAGGATCTTTCCAGGTCAGCTTAGGTCGCATAATTCCAACGATTTACTGCCGAATCACGGTTTTATAGCTGCTATTAGAGCCGCTTCTCTAGCTAACCGTACGAACCATAAATAGGAGTCGAGAAGACGTTTTTTACTTAATCCCTGACAATGGCAAATAAACTTTCTCTATCTTGATGGGCTGTAGAATCTACACCATTACCAAAAACAGCATGAAATTTTGTACGAAGTGAAATTCATTACGTTTCAGGGGAAAAGACCCAAATTAAATAAATCAAGAAGTTATTGGGAAATTTAAAATACAAAAGTTTATTGTATCTTGGCTTTATCAAAGCAAATATCGACTGTACCCTCTGCAAAAGCATCAGGATGTAAACTACAAAACGCAACACCTAAAGAGCTGAATGCAGGTGAGCAATGATAGATACAGAGAACCAGGAAGCTTTGATGCTTTCGTCCAGAAATAATTTACTGTTTCATCCTGTGAGTTGCAAATGTTCCGCGGATCACGGGGAACTGTCATCGCGAGGCTGTCTGTTTCCACCGAATAGTTTATGATTTCCGTCAAAGGAGCACAGCGAAGTCCTTTTCATGGAACTGCTTCCTCCATCTTCTATGCTTTTTTTTCAAAGAGCATTAGAATGAGCATGAATGAGAAAGAGAAATTACTTTATCTTCTTCTTCAAATTGTACCAATTACACAAAGATCTGTTTTTGTCGGATAATTAAACAAAATCATTTACTAGAAGCCCTAAAAGGTAATCATTTAAATTAGAATTTTTATGTTTTACACTAATTTCCATTTTATGTCCTTTTTCAGTTACACGTTTCCTACTTCCTGATCTTTAAACGAAGCTTCCCTCTGTTATTAATTAAGAGCCAGAGAAAAACTGTCTTTTTGTCAGATAATTAAATAAAATTACTTCTTGGAAGCATCGAAGATAGTTTTTTAAATTAGAATTACTATACGTTTTATACAAACTTTTAGGGATTGTTTAAATTCCGTACTAAATCTATATTAAATAAAAGTGGAACATTAAACTAAAGGGACTTTGTTTTATCTTTCTAGAACTTTCGTTGCATTAATCACTGTATATGCATCTGGAGTGAATTAATTAACAAGGTACTGTGCACGGAAGGGCAAGAAACATCTGAGTGCCAAACAACGTCGTTTAGCTGTGTCCAGTGTCTGACAAAACGACGAGTCGCACTACTTGCTCGCCGGTGTGCGGTAACGTTGTTCTGTCTGATCTAGCATATGCTTTTCCACTGTTCTCCAGCTAAAAGCCTGTGCGAGCGCGGTTCTTCGAATTTCCTGCCCCCTTATGGGAATATCCGCTGGATAAAAATTTCATTTTATCCCGTCTTCGTTGCTTAAAGCAAGGCGGAAACATTTTCCCTTCTATATCCGACGATCGTTCCTTTAGCTTACTTTTTTTTACTTAGTTATAAACCAAAGGGAATGTACTGACGAAAATGAATCTTTCTTCTTTGCTGTACATGCGAAAACAGAATTCATTATAAAAGAAGTGGAATAGAACTTTAATTTAATTAAATTATGAATCGAGAAAGATTGTATACTAATCGATATCGGGAAATACTTTATATTTTACAGTGAGAAATGTAAGAAACATAAAACCCGACAATTTTTATACCGCTGTGCACAGAGGGAGATCTGATATCAGAATCAGAACGTATTAGAAGAAATCCAGTGACTCTTATCTTTTCTTCGCGTTAACGGAAAGAAGTTTACGGCTCATAACTACTCTCTGCGTACATGAATATAAAAATACGATCGAAATTTCTAGTTGATCAACGACCCGGCGAAAGCGATTTCGCGGAAGTGCCAAATTACTGCCACGTAGACACGTCTGAAGCGTAAATAGAATTTGATCGAAATTCCCAAACGGAACAGTCGAATTTCTAAAACCAATTCCCTGTGGAAAAGTGTTCTTCTCAGTCCATTCTTTCTTGGCACTGCCGATTAACATCGCCTCGTAAAAATTCCAGTATCGATCGGTTGGAACGGCGAGGGCGACGTCGACAAATCTCCATCCATCCGGCATCGGTATGAGACGAATTGGCAATTTACATCGCCAGGCGTTTTTATTAAGCGATCGTAAATAGTACAACGCGCTGCTCGTTTCGTTAGCGTCTTCGACGTACAGACACGCGAAGACGTCACGTTTGAAATGGGACGAACGAAACAGCTTCGACGAGGATTCCGTTAATAGACGAGGGGAAGGGGGGGGGGTGAAGGGTGCAACTTTGGCCAGCATCCAAATGTCGGGCGTAATGAAAGGTCGCATTAAAAGAATGGGCTGGAAAGAAAGTCAGGGACGACACAACAAAGGGCCACCGATCGATGTCTGGTCGAATCGATGCTTGCTGGCGGCACACGTCCGATGCAACCACAATAGGGTAGTTACAACGTTCTAAAGTCAGCCGAAAGGTCGCCCCTTTCTTTGCAATCCTTCTGTAATTCTTCTCTCTTTTTCTTTAATTACGTTTATTTATAGTCGCATCAACGATTGTGTCGGTGATTATGAAAGTGGCTCAAATCATTATTTTTTCCCCTAAAATATTTAAGTTTTGTATTCGGATATTTAAAAAAAACAGAAGCAATCTCCATTTAACGGTTTTCTAGCACTTTATACAAAGAACTTTACATTATTTTAGTTTAAATAGATTCGATATATTCATTCCTTTTATATTTTAACTTAAGCCACTTTCAGAATTGATTGGAAAGTAATTTTTACAAGTTGCACTGCACTATTACATGAGCTAATCAAAAGCCAAACTGATCAAGTCCGTACATACAATACTAAAGAAAGGTGATAGTGTTACGATCTATCGTATGTTCAAATAATGAAATAGACAAATTTATTTTTCAAAGAACCTAATCATAACATCATAATATGTCTGTAAGTAAATTTGTCTATTTCATTATTTGAACATACAGTAGATCGTAACATCGTCACTTTTCCTTTGTTTTCTATTTATAGTCTTGATCAGTTTGGCTTAGATTAGATTAGATTTGGTTTAGATTGGATGAAACTAAATGCAGCATTTAATGTCAATTCTTAAAATGTATTTCCACAGTTCAATATGTTCCAAGAATTTTAAGATATTTTCTAACTTACAAAGTTGGATTACCAACAGCTTCTTCTAGCTTCGTATTTCTGTTGAACATTTTTCTTGTTTCTGTGTGTTCATAACATTGTACCATAATGTGTTCTACAATGAACAATTTTTAGCAATCGTCGCATGTAAGTGGGTAAAGTCTTTTGGAGACGATATGCTTGACTAAGCTTCGCTAAGTGTGCTGAATTCTAAGCCTAGTAAGAATCACATGGTGTCTCCTGCATAAATTAAATCACGCTTCGTGATCCAGATCTAATTTATCCCATTCTTGTCGCACGAGATGTTTCACGAAGGCTTTTCTATCGTTGACTCAAACGCGAGCACCAAAGTTTAATGTGTTGCCTCGAATTTATCGCTTCGCTGCTCGATGCAGCTACTTGGAAATGGGAAAACTGGAGACGAACTCGAGAAATATATTCGTGGATCCAAAAGCTCGGTATTTTTGTTTACACCCCTTCCCCAGCTGAGCTTTATGCTTTATGTTGGTCTGTACACGGCAACGGCATTGCACGGGTTCAGAATTTTTGATAAGTCGCGGATTTCGAGGTGGTTACTTCGCGTATTTCGTCTTTCGACGTGATTGAACGGTTTGTTGTTCAGAATCGTGCTTCGCTGCGGGGAACATAAAGCGAACTGCGAACTTTGTTTCATCGTAATGGAACTTTCGTCGTTTGCTCGCATGGAAATCTCCAGTGCGCGGGAAAAGGGCACGGTTGTATTTTCTAGCGTATTTCCGAATGTTAGATACACTTGTATACAATGTAGATATACATATAATAATTTAGTAATATGCGACATTTTCAGTATTGCTTTGGAATGAACTTCCTAAAAACAACAGGGATTGCTGTTAGCAAATTCGACGTAGCTTTTGAGCGGATGGGAAGGTAATACACTTTCACTTTGACGCGGTTTTATTGATAGCACGACGAAGCTCGAGGGAAGCTCGTAAACTCGACGACGTCCACCACCGAGTTTAAAGCTACGTTTGTCTCGCTAAATCGACGTTTTAACGGTCAGAAGAGATCGAATTATCACGGGGAAGCTGAGACCCTTCGCGAAGAAAATAACGCCCCGGGACAGGAGTTTATTAGTGTTTCGCCTTTCACAAATTCCAAAACGTAGGCTCGTTTATCCGTCCGTGAAAAGCGTGCAGTCTGCCAATCACGTTTGTAGAACATTTCCACCGAGCTCTTACGAGCTATGGTATTGTTCCCTTCATAATTGACAAGGCAATTTCGCGAAGCGGGGAAAATCTCGATTGAAACGAGAATGGAACGATGCAGCAGCCTGTACAGAATTTCGCAATTATAGAGGTAAGGGGGGTAAGACGGGGAGGCTTAACAGAAATGGCTATGAAACGTTAAGTTTGTTGATTTCTCCCCTTTCTTCTGCTTGTTTCACGTTACATCGATGTTTGTAACGAAGGGTTTACTGCCCGTTGATAAATAAATAAAATTATTATCGTACCGATAAGGATAATGATTGTAATATCGAAACAGAAATGGCAGCAAGTTTGATTAACCGAGTTAATCGATAAAAGAAAGTTTCGTCCTTTTACTTTCTGCTTCATTCCATTTCTCAAGACCACTGAGCTGCGTTCTAGAACAGCGTCGATTACGGCGCGACGCTTTTTAACAGTGTTCCACTTAACAGCAAAGTGAAACGGTCGTTTATGAGTGCGTAGAAGGGTAATCTTTACGTTTTTACACCTACCATCGCGGATCACGAGCGGGGAAAGGGGAGAAAGGAGAAGAGGGAAGCTGAGTACTTCGTTACGGAATGGCCTCGTAACGTTCGAAATTGCACAACTGCCACGCTATACACTCGTAAAAAATTCTAAAGTGCCATCTTATTTTCAAGCGACTTCTCCACCTATCCCACGGCCGGGGTTGTTCCGACGAACTTCAGAAGTAAAAGTGTAATTTCCCGCGAGCGAGCCTCTTTGCCGGCCCCGTTTGAGAGGCGGGGCGCGTTTAGAAGCGCAAAGTATTGACAATGGGGTCGGGGTGCGTTAAAAAATTGTAAACTACTCCATGTCTACGTACGAGCTTCTGTTTTCTCGAATATTTCTTCTTTAGCTATTCGTAATCGGACAATAAATGACATGAAATGCCTATAAACCTTTTATCTGTATTCGTTCTTATGGTGCTTTTTATTAAATAATTACCCGTACTTGATTACGAAATATACCTGACTTGTACAATTGAAAAACATACATGCATTTCGTGCAATATGAAAAATGAAGAAAATAACGTAGAATGCTGCTAAAATTTATTTAATTCAATTACCATGTCTTTAATGAGCAAATTAGTATGAAAATTTCATGATAGGATAGGAATTTGAACAAATAATTGCAGGCAAATAAACGAAGCAACTGACGTTCATTCGAATCTCATGCATTCGTTCTGGTTCGTTTACTTTATCGCAGCCAATTCCTTGTCAACCTGTTCAAGTTGCATACAGAATCTCGTCCTGCCAGCTGCACCGATAAACTGGATGCAAGTAAGTGGAAATCTAAGAGTAAATGCCGGGGCATAAGGGAGCAGAATTGGAAATTCCTCGAGTCGCAATACGCGTTACGTGACTGACTACACAGTATTTCATGGAAATTTCTCTGGGGACTGAGTGCGCAGCTAGGCGAAGACGCAGCATCCGAACGGACGACGGGATGATTCTACGTGTGCTCCCGAAATGTCACGATCCATCTTTCGTTGTGCAAAATTTTTCGAGAGTTAGATGGGCGAGCGTGGGGCGTCACTGAAAACTGCGACGACGTGTTTCGCGTTGAGATTCCGGGTGGCGGTGCGTACAATGCAAATGGAAAGCTGAAACGACAGCTTTTCTAATGAATATTCAAACGGAATATGAGCTTTTTAATGTCATTTGCATTTTGGATCCTTGGTAAATTGTTGTTGGAGCAGTAAAAGTCAGAGGTGGATTTTATTAATTCTTCAATTGAAAGAGAATGTAATTTTGTTTTATATCAATTTAATTGATGATTCCGAAGATTACGTAAATATATATTCCTTAAAATATTTTCAATCTTTCAAGCATTTTAGATTATTAATATAATTATCTTATATCTTAAAATTCTCAAATTTTACAGCTGAGATGGATAAGAATATTACAAAAATGACATTCAGCTTCGCAGAAATATTGTCTCGGAAGTAGTAGATAAAACGAACAAATGACGATACGTCGTGAATAAACGAACGCACCCCTAGACCAGCCTCCGATTAAATGAAAAACGCAAAAAATGTCCATTCTATCGTCGGGCTAATTCTGTTCGAGCCCGCTGTCGGGTACAGATTACGCGTGGATATCGAAGAAAGAATGAATCCATGAAAAGTGAAGAGAAGGGTAAAATCGTGGCTTTCGACCGTGCAGCCTCCCATTCCCTCGTTCGTAATTTTCCTTTATCAGATATCCCGTTTGGAATTTAATCCGCTCCCTACTTTGATGTGCGTTGCGCCATTATGAATTTGCCGGCTATTGTTAGAGCGAGCAACATATCGGCCCATTTGTTGTTCGAACGAAACGAAAGTCGAGCAAAAATGCCTCCACTTTGTTCGCTAACCGATACTAAATTGGTCCTTCTTTTCCAATTAATTTGTCGCATTTGCTTTTTAATGAAGCTATCTTAATGATCAAAGTTTGATCTACGCCAAGCAACAACTCAATTTCCCTTCAATGTCGAAAATAGACAGGTTTTCGACAAAAAAACTGGGCTATTCTAGGCAGGCGAAACCGCTGAAAAAAACAGAAGGGAATGAATAGAAGGGTTGACATGCGATCCGGGAAAAAGTATCGGGCGTGTTCGATTTCGTTTCGCAAGATAGAAACGCGAAAAACAACGCTATCACCGAACAGAAGGAACCACTTGCTCGAAAATCACCGCGCCCCTCTTTTGTCCACGAGCTTTTTGTCTCTTTTTTTTTGCTCCAAGTTTCGCCATTTTAAACTGGACGCGTAAACACAATCCTTTGTTCTGATATCGATGCTGCTACGATTTTTTGAAAGAGAAACGTGCAGATCGTTTCAGGGATGGTTTCGGGGGTTTAGAGATCGTTCGCAGAGCGCGTAGAATTTTCTATGTCGAACGTTTCGTGATGTTTCGTGATATTCTACATACGTACGTCTATATTAATTTCTGAGATACCGTATGATTCGCAATAATTTTAAAGATCGTCTGAAAATTGTTCATCTCTCCATAACATTTTCACCCTCGATCAATTAAAAAGACCCCGAACGTTGATTGCACCATCCAGACGAGTAATTCTTTGCGATACTTTTTGCGTTCGATGTCCGACGTCCCTGGTGGTGTTTCTCTGCCGGAAAAATTCTCGCGCGGCTCGTAACGAGGGCCGGTACGCGATGCGCGTACCAATATACAAAACCCACCCCCCAGGAAAAACTGGGTTGTCCGGCCAAAGCAGGCAGGGCGTATACGAGGTCCAGACACGCCGAAAGGACGAACAGAGAAAGACGAAAAGAGGGGGCTTTAAAAGAACAAAGAGGTACGGGAAAAGGATAGAAATAACGCGTTCGTTTAATTTTCGACGTAGCGTGGAGGTAACAAAAATAAAAAGCAGTAGTGCGCCCCGACACCCCTGCCGTTGCCACCTTTCACGAGCTTCTCTGTCGAGATCTTTTTATTTCAGGCCTGTCTTTTTTCCCGCCGTGAAACAATTCCGTGGCACCCCTTGCTCGTTGTTGAAACACGCGATTTCTTCTTTCCGCGTCCCCTGCTGGTTCAACGGGCAAACAAGGGTCGTGTGAAGACGGGATGAGAAGAAGAGGAGAAGAAGAGGAGACGAGGATCAGCGAGGGAATGGTAGCGAAACAAAGAGCCGGCAGAGTAGCTCGGGGAAAAATGATAAAACTGTTGCCAAGTTTCCACGGCGAGCCGGGAACTTTGTTACTCCCTTGGCCGGGAAGATTCATACGTAAAGTAGCCATGGATCCGAGGGGTTGATGGTGAGCAGGCTAGATGTTTCCGCACTGGCCAACTTTCCGCGTGAAACTTTCAGATTGGAAATATTTCGAGATCGTCCGCCTCTCTTTTTTTGGGGAGGGCGGGGGGAGGCGACTGTAGCTTAGATCTCGATCACTTTCGAGCATACGTTTTCCTCGTAAATCACAAGATTGAAAGTTTCTTGTGAAATGTAAATATACGTGTAATGGACGCAGAGAGAATTTGAACTTCCAGTTCGGTAACAAGAGTCCGAATCAACGTAAACGAGAGGAGATCGTGATACGCTCAACCGCGGTCTTGAGCACTTCCGCAGCTGATCCGTCCGCTGATTCTACGGTGTTTTCCGTTAATAATTAAAAAACGAAGCTTTAACCAATATTTTGGCAAAGGGAAAAGTTGTTCAGAATCACCTCAGCAATCGTCCCACAAAATATTTGCATGAGGTAGCGAAATACCCTGTATAAAGGGAAGAAGTTGTTGGAGCGGCGAAGATAAGAGAAGTCAAAACGCAGGTAGGACTCAAGGATGAGCAACGACAGATGACTAATTTGGCCAGGCGAAAATATTTAGACACTTATCTAACAACGAGTTGGGATGATACATTACATAAGTATAGGGTTGGGAATGAATTGTACACTTATTATTTATAAAAAAAAAAGCTATTTATGAGATGTTTTGCTGTAGATTTTTATGGATGGTTAATTTGAATCTCATTACTTATCTTATTGACAAGTATTAATAAGAATATTGGTAAATACATTCTTAGAGGACAAACGTAAATAAATAATACTGTTTAACTAAGCCAATGCAAATGGAAAAATCCGACTAAATGGATTACAGTCAAGGGAGTACGAGAATAACCAGTGACTGTTTGAATTAGCAATTTACCAGCAGATCCGGTAAACTCCCGCCAGATTAAATAATTCCGTAACACGGAGGAGTCCAGGGACACTTGTTACAGTGGCTAATTACCGTGGGCAAACGAGACCGGTGGACCGTAAATAGAAAGAATGCGTAGTGGAGCCACAAAGAATGTTCAGAGCAGAGAGGATCAAGGAGATGGAAAAAAAAGAAGCAGCGAAAGCGGAACTTTGCACGCGTGCACGACGAAATTGCTTTAAGCTGTGGCTTCAAGCTCGTTCGGTAAAAAACTTGTACGTCGCTCGTTGTTGAGTCACGAATTTTCTCGGTCGAGCTACCAGCATTTCCACCTATTATTTATTGTCATGTGAAGAGATAGGTACAGAGGTATGAAGAGGGAGGAAAACAAGTTTTTTCTTTTTTATCTCATTCAGCGGTATTGACAATCTATTCCACCAAAGGAATTTTTAGTAAACAAGATAACGTTCTGCCTTGAAATGAATGTCACTTATGTGAAGTAGGTGAGATACATAAATATGTAGAACAGAAAAACATTAAGATAAGGAATAGATGATAATTATGGTAATGATGGAGGGATTGTAGTAGCAATTTACGTGAACAGATGTTTACAAATTGGCTGCGTTTAATTGAATAATGAAAACAAGAAAATAAGGAAAATGTTGGGGTTATTACTGGAAATTTGATTTCCGATCCAATCCGATCCTTTGATATAATAACGCGAGTGAAAACACGGGAAACGTGGGAATACATATATTCGATTTCTCGATACAGAAGCCCCACTTTCGCGGCAGATGTTCATCGTGTGCCTTTTGTTCCATGATATCTGCTTTGCACGAGCTCGCTGCAATCGAACGTTAAATATTGAGCGTCAATGTTTGGATTTTAATAAATTGCAGAGATTAAAGCCAATCAATTATGGTACTTGTATTAAAAAGGATTACGCTGGCCACTGAAATTACATCGACGCTCCCAGTCGCTATAAATTTAGAGCAAAATTTGGATGACTCAGATTCAAGAGCCCTTTTTTAAAGCTGAAAAAATATATATTTAAACTGTTAAATTATTGCAATTTTTTTCTCTACACGACAGTAGGTAAAAAAACTTCAATTATTGTGTAATTCGTGCATTATGCGCTACTATTCCAGTGGAATTCTTCCTGCAAAAAGAATCACCCTCGAAGGCAGACACATTTTTTTTAAACAAGATGATTCATTATATTTTTCATCAATTTGAATTATGCAGCGATAGATATACTGTTTATTATTCTAAAAAAGCAATTGCATTCATTTTAATATGACTGATAGATTCTCTAAATAAAAGGTCCATAATATACCTACAATTTAAGAATACCCCTAATAAATTATCTATATCGATTACATCTTTAAAGAGGATAAAACAATGTAAACTCAACATCCGTCATCCTTATCAGTAAATAAAGTTTCGTTTCCTTGGACCTTGGGCGATACCAGGGCAACATTTTCCAAGGAAGAACCGATTAGAGCTCGTCCCACAGTGCGTTCCCTAGAGTTCGAAATCTGGCTTGGTAAACCGCATCCCTGTCGTACGTACTCGGTAATGCGAAGTTCCGCGAGCGGCCGCGGGCTAGGGGAACTTGATTTCCGATAAATTCCTGGGGTACAGCCTCGAAGTGTCCCAGGATAACCAGCAAAGTGGAAGAACTGATAAGGTTTAGCCCGGGGCTCGTATTCTTTACTATTCATTTGCTGTTCTCCTTTTTCCGTCCCCGCGAATCCAATATCGCTTAAAATTGAAAACCCTCCGCGTTTAATCGCGATCTCGTGCTGCTTTTTCCCGTGGGCTACATCGTACTAATTGTACGCGTATTCGTTTTACTGTTTTTCTTTTTTATTACCGTGGAGCATTTGGAAAAAATGAGCTTTTGATTAGCTCGAAATTTCAATGAAATTTTGTTTTACATGAACCTCATTGTTTTCGGAAAAAGAGTATTTTTTATTTGCGCAGCGAGTTAGATTAGACAAATACAGGCTTAGGAAAGAAATTTATTTTATCATGGAAATTCCGATGTGGGACTCAAAGTGAATGGAGCATTAATATTTAATGGAATTATTCAAAGCATATTCGCGATGTAATGTCGAATCGTGTGATCTGTTAAAACATGCACGCATATTCTGATTAATATTGAAACCTTAATTAATGGTCGTCTGCAGGCCGTAGGATAATTCTGTAGAATTTAAATTGAACGTTGCATTGCCTTTTCAATAATGCATTTCAATTTTCGAAATGCTACTTGCGCTCTCTGTATGCTAATAATAGATAGGAAACGTGGGAGATAGTTCTAATTCTACGAGCAGAAATATTCTTCACTTCATTTAATAGAAAAAATGTGAGCAAATTTCAAGATATACTCAATGTGTCATTCAAAGTCCGAATAAATCCAATAAAAATGCTCTCGAGATTTTAACCATGATAATTAATTCGAATCGATGAATACCAAATCCCATGAAGTTCCGCAACGTCAGGTCAAATTACAGTGATTCGAAGGGTAGCCTCTTTCCGCGGAAGAATTACGCGATTCCGCATCGCGGCCGCGGAAGGCAACTATAGCCGGTCTTAAATTTTACTTAACATTATCTGGCATGGATAGCAAGCGTGGATGCTCGCGAAGGCCAGCCACTCGTGGCGAAGTTATGCACAGCGTTTGCCCGCGAGGACATAACTCTGGGCGCAAAGTTGGCAGAGAACAGCGTCGGAATCCCTTCTGTACTGGAATAACGTGAAAGCTAGAATAACAAACCACCTATGTTACTGTTCCTCCCTTTCTACCCCTTTACCAGTCTACCTGAGAGAGTGGGCGTTGAATTCCACATCGAATTCATAAAAACGATCAGTACCATGAGAGTACGAGTGATATACTGTTTAGAAGTTGGACTTTATTTTTCGTGGAGAACGATTTTAATTAACCAGGGCATAGTTGGTACTCATTTTATGTGACAAGAGAATAAAATGTGAGGAACGTGGTATTTTCAGATATTTCGAAATGAAGGTCTGGGAAATTGCTCAAGTAATCTACTTTTTATCATTCGAACAATTTTATGGTGTGTTAATAGATTGAGGAAACTTTTTACAAGTTCTTTCTACAATTAGCGTATTTTTAATTTTGCCCTGGGGGTTTGTATTATATCGTGTTACATACTTAATAATATTTTGTATATTAACACTTCCTTTGTTCGAATTCATAACTGAAAATTTATTTTGCCAAACGAAAGCTTTAAGAAACAAACCATATTTCCATGCATGCATGAAACACTCTCCTGACAGTGTTGCAGCTCCATCCACTATTTGGGTAACGCAACGGAAACTAATTACCCAACGTGGCACGAAGCCTCACCGCAGCTTCCCGAGTCCATAATGGAAAAGTTTCTTTCCACGGAGTAACGTGTGGCAATACGATGGCGCGCCTACGAAACTTTTATTTACCCACCGGGTAATAAAGACGATAATAGAATATTCTATAAACGAGAACCGTGATCCCGTAGTTTTCATAACGTATTCCATTAGCGGAAGCTGCTGCGGCGAACTTGTAGTATAGTCACGCGGAAGGATGATAATGGAATTGGAGGTTTGTGTAAAGTCTCTCTGTATCTGTGCTCCTCTTTCTTTAGTTTCCTGGTCGAAATCGTCAATCAACATTTCCGATCGATGCGCTTCTGATAAAATGTCTTTGCGCAGTTTCGATTTTCGTCCAGACAGAAGTCGAACTGGAAATATCTTATGCAGGAAAAACATGGAAATGAATACGTATCTAGTCTCAACGAATGATTACTTAAGAAAATAGAATTTTAACCAGAGAATTCCTGTCGGAAAATTAAATAGACAGAAAATATCCAAGAAGAATCTTGCGAAAAATCTTTCAGCGTGTATTATAAATATTGATAATGGAGATCGAATAAATTTTCTTTATTCTTGATTCTTCTATGTGTAACCATTCCTGTCCGGCGGTGGACCGTTTGTTGGAGGCGGATGCCGGCTCAGTCGGCTGGCCGGGTTCGTTAGGACTGAATGAGGTTCGACCCAGTAACGAGTCAGTGGGTATCCTGTTTATGACTAGCTTTATTAACAAGAATACCTTGTCCTAATTACAACACTTACTACTAATCTTACTTCTACGCGACTCGCGAAGCGGTGTCTTCGCGGCGGTTTTCCGCGGCCCACGAAGCGGTGGTCTTCGCAGCGGACGGCTTATGGGATAATTCCTACAACTACGCGGCTATTTACATCGGCGCGACAATGGTATCGGTTCGCGGTTTGGTACATGTCGCTCGGGCGACTCGGTATGCGGTGGCAAGCAGGGAAAGAGCCCCGCCCTGTAGCGTAGGCGACCCGGCCACAGGGGAGACGGAAGGCCTTTGCCCCGATAGCGTTTAGGCAAGCCGTGCTATCGGAGGCCTAGGAGGTGGTGTGTTCCATCACTTAGGGTACGGCAACCCGTCATTGAGAAACTTCTGTTCTATTCTTTCATTTGAATCCAACTTTCCGTTCATTGACGAGGGCAGGTCTTTCATTCTTCATTGACTTCGATTCCTCTTCGCTACTATTATCATTTCCTCTACCTTTATCAGTTATTCATTTAGCTCCTGCTAAACCTACTCGTGCTTTTCACAACTACGTTCGCCACACTTTGTTACCTTTTCAATCTTCATCCTTCTCGCTCCTGTCACCTATTCTTCCTTGCTTCTTTTAATTGCGGAAAAATGTAATTTCATGTAACTGCTGTGATCGAACTAATTATAATTAAATATGCTTGTAATCGATCTTACGCCTATGTCGATGCCGATTCTGGCGTGCGCGAACGATTAAGTCTTTGTTTATAAAAAGCACATACATGAGACTACTGAACTCGAGACTACAGTTTAATTACGAGGCGAAACAAAGCAGGGGAATTCCATGATGTTGTACATACCATTGAATCACTTCAAAGTGCACGGACCGATTGCGTTAGCGGATTTAATTGAATCCAAACTGCTCGTTCCTTTAAAAGCGAATTCTCACGCAAGAAACGCTCGATACAAGGCGAACGCAATTCTGATACATTTGTTGCATCGTATTCGATTGAAAGTCAAGTGTGATCACTAAAAGAAAAACCACAAATCAAACCACATCAACTAAATATGACATCTTTTTTTAATGTAGAAAAATCTTGTAAAAAGTTTGTACAGATTGCTTTTTTTTAAATTAAGGCTTTAAATCCTCACAGGTTTATTTGGATGCACCAAAATGTACATAATATATCTGCGACAATGTTTTCATGCACGTAAATTAGAATCTTTTAAGAAACTGACGATACAAATAGAACTTGTAGCGATATGATTTATGTATTCCTCAGCAAATCTTTTAAATGGTAGGTTTTATTGACTCGCCCTGTACTTCTCGAGATTCGGCCGTCGTACCGCATCATTATTTTAATCAGAGTAAAATCTGCCAGAAGCCCGCTGCTCCATGCAATTTCGTGGAAATATTTGTCCGGACCTATGATATTTAATGCAAATGAAACAATCTACGAGCCGCTCGGTGCTCAGCGCTCGTGCAACGTTACTTTAGATAACAACGTCAACTTCCGAGGGTAACGTCGTTCCTCCGCTTCTATTTCCGCCGCGTTCCATTCTCCTCGGAATTTCCGTACTCCGTTAATTATCATGATTCCAATAGTGTAACTAATTAAAGTAACAAACGTTGCTGAACGGCGACCGAGGTACGTTCGTACGCACGACTGTCTTACTCATTGTTCGATCCTTGCTTTAGTTTGCATTGCATTTCGCTGCCTTTGAACGTTACACAGATCGAGTTACTTTAAAATACATTGTCCTAACGTGGTCGGGTAATTTGTTTCAATAATTGAACTCTCGGTAAATTGGGGAAATTTTCAATTTCATTGCTCCTGTAATGGAATACTAGCTGGAAGCGGTGTTTATTATAAAAATTTGTTATTTTATTCAGAAAATTGGAAACAAATGAAGGAGGGCTACATCTAATGAAGATTATTCGGAACGCAGTTTGTTGCAATGATTGAAACGTTCCAGACACGTAATTATTCATTAATTAACTTAAGTCTCATTTATAATCCAGAAGAGGCAGGAATTTGTTCGTGTATCGAACGATTTACATAGCAACGCAAACAGAATCTATCCATCATGGCTTTAATTTGCAATCAAGTCCAATTTCAATAAAAAATTACATCAGAGATCAGAGAACCACCTTCCAAACTGCCCTATCTATAGAATACAATCCATCGTTCGATAGCTAGAATGGGCAAGATCTTTTTAGTCTCGAGAGTCGATCGACCGTTCATAAGGAGAGACGTGCTGCCGCATCGAGGGGATTCGAACCGTATTAGGTGACTGGGTGGACCGTGTGTGGGTGGTACGGCGGGATGGAAAGAAAAACATTCGTGTACGGTGTGCACGATGCCGGGGCATTGTGTATTCCGGCTTCGAAGCAATATTTCTCCAAGTAGGATCCTACGTGCCCTTTTCGCGTTCTGGGCCAACGATACCAGACGCCGGACAAGAGCGAGGTCGCGCCTCGACTTCCGGTCTTCGGATTCCGGTCACGCTGGATAGATCTGCCATGGAGAGTAAGCCCTTTTACGCGGCGTTGCGATCCCCTTCGCCATTACACGGGCATTACACGCGTTTCGCCTGCACGCGAATGGGATACGCATTTAATGCCGCGAACGGAATCGTTGAGCGAAAGGATTAATGTAGATTATTAATATCCTCTGGCCATGGTGAACGAACGACCATTATGTGCTAGACTTTCTTATTGGTGTGGCCGGACAAAGGCGTAAGACGACTTTTATATCATATAAATTGTATTATACACAAGTCGTCTTACACTGTAATTATATAATATAATTAATGATTTAATGAAATTCTATGGATTTGTTTCAATATGTTATAGAATTACATAGAAGCATATAGTTATTTAACATAGATTTAAAACACCAACGCCAACGTTTAGCAATGTATCATCAAACAGTACTACCCAAACATTATTATCCCCGAATTCGGACGAACACCATTGCGTTAAGTTTTACCCTCGTTCCTCTAGCTCGTCGACGACGGCATTAACAGATAACGAGACGCTCGCAATAACGAGCCGGAAAATACGACAATTTAGCAAAACTTACACGAGGCGCGGCGTTAATGCCGCTGGAGAACGAAAACGCGCAGCAGCGGCGGAGCGAAAGCAGGCGAGCAGCTATATCAAGCGACATTAGGTTGGGCGAGCGAAATGTACCAGACGACGATAACAGCCATTTTTAATGGCGCGGGGCTTGTAATTTTAGGCGCAGTGTAATTCGGGGGTTGCCCGAACTTCTGACGCGCGAGGGGACGTGGCATCGTCGACGGAAATGTTTCCGACGAATTGAATTTCGCGGCAGAATTGTGTAACCGGATATTCGGTTGAAGTTGAATTCATAAGAGAATTATTGAATGATGATTTGAGAGTTGAGTTAGAAAGGTTCGGTGATGAGAGCAACATAGTGGAAGGGGAGGAATCTTAGTGCGTTTTAAAATTATAGAATGTATTATTGATTGGGACCGATCCATGAGTTTGATGAAAATGTTTTTGGAGGGTAAAAGTATAAAATAATTTGAAGCTTTTCTTTACCAAAATATGGTAGAAGAGTATAAATCTTCTGCACTTAGAAAGCCGAGTAGAAGAAAACGGAATATTAGGTGATGACAGTACAGACAATAAAAGCTTTCGAAAACTGGCGCAGGCAATTGCCTTTTCCTTCGCGTTTCGTCTCTTGCATGGCCTAGATTTCTATTTTCTCTTTTCCCCCTTTTTACCTTTCTTTCGATTTCCTTGTTTCTTAATATTCCTCCTTTTGCTTCCTGAACTACATTCCACTCTTACCCCCAAGTACAAAGTCTTTTTCAAATTCTGCTCCCTTCTGTTCTTTATCGCATTATGTCTTGCCCTCCAGTCTCAAAAGCCATGAAGCAGAGGCCTAATTAACAGAAGAAGGGGAGCAACAGAAACCCTGAAGAACTTCAAACAAGCGGTCCTTTCCTAACGCAAATCCCTCAAAAGAAAGTTCCTACAAGTGAACAATTATCGCGCGGATTAGCCAGCGCGAAGATCGTCCGAGGAGTAAAAGAAAAGTTGCTCCGAGTTTCTTCCCGGCACAAACGCGAAGGATCATTAAAGTTCCCAACACTGCTCGGATCGCCCTTTAGTAGAGCAATTCATTTTTCTCTTCTTTTGACGATCAAACTTTCTATACATACGGAATGAAGATTTGAAACACTCTATTTTAACGAACGAAATGGTTCTGTCCTTTTCCATTTGCAGTGCAAGGAAATCGGAAGCAAAGCAGAGGAAGAAGAGCATCGATCGTTCGATGGTCATTATCCTTGCCGCGGCAAATTCCTGGGGCGCTCCTAATTCACGATGCCCCTCCTGCTCGCCGTTCGTTACAGCGAGTATTTCGAGTATTCATTCGTTATCGCGAAACAACTCGAGGCGAGGTGTGCTCGCAACAATTCCTTGAAAACTCCTTGCCAGTTAGGCGGCGATCGATCCGCTCGGGCGACGATTCGCACGAATTAAGTGGCGGAGCTTTAATTGTCCAATCGGCCCGCAACTGCTGCAGGCGCCGGGAAGAAATGGGGAAGGGTGTTCGAGTTAATAGAAACGGAAATCAAAATTGCGCCGGGGATGGAGACGAGGAGTGAAAAAAAGGTCAGTGGAGCGAGGGATGAGAGGAAGAAGAATTAGAAAGGCTGTGCAAATTGGGGAAATGTTGATTTGTAAGTGGTAATTGTAATCTTCGTAGATCATTATTTTTATCTGCAAAAGGTTTCAGTAGTACTTTAATTTTTGTGCGTAATTATAATAAAAGGCGGAGACACCTAAAATAGTTGGAAATCAATAGAACGGAGAAGCAAAACGGAAGAACGTTAATGAAAGGAAGGGAAAGGAAAAAGAAGAATGAGGATAACCACGTCGAAGAAAGGGAAAAGTTGAGTGAAGGGATTCCCCAGGGTAAAGGTTAGCAGTAGTGCAAGAATGCAACAGCTAACTTTGCTTGGCTCTCTCCGAATTGCTTTAATTGTTCTTGCTCAACTCTTTCTTATTAAAAATCGCCCTTAAAACCCATAAGCTTAAGAATTCTCATTAGTAATTTTATGAATTATAATCATTTTATGAATTAAAGAAGCAATAATCAAAATTGCCTTCAACCAATCTGATTCAAATTGGGCACTACGATAGTGTACGTACGGACAAAGAGGAAGTAAAAGGCAGCGTTTCGCAAAAGTTACGAACACGTGACGGGGATGCCGGAGGAGGAAATAGAAGCGAGAAGGCGGAGGGGCGAAATCTGTGAGGTCGAGAAGTTTTAAAGGGGTTAGGAGGTCTTGTTCGGAAAGTCGGTCTTGAAAGCCACCCCGTTCGGGATACGTTGAAGAAAGTGCTCTCTTTTTTCATCTTGACGGTGAAACGACCTCAAGAACTCCAATAATTCTCGACCCTTCGACTTGTTTCAATATTTAAATTATGTTTCTCTGTCCCCTCGTATTGTTTCACCCGAATGGACCATCGTAGAACTCAAAATTGGGCTATAACTTCAATTCTGTCGGCTCCAGGTCAATAGGGAGCTATTTTGTTTTATTATTTTTGTTTCAATACTATTCCAGAAGGGTGTACTTTACAAACAATTCAATAAACATTTTGATGAAATTCTATTACTGTTATGTCTTTATTTTTCTTACACTTACAAGGTTACTAGAAAGTTTATGCCATTCCAGATGAAAAAAGAGAAAGAGGTATATAGGTGCTAAAAAAATGAATAGGGTGCTAAAGAATTTTTTATTTATTAATCCTCTTCGTAGTTGCATTTCACTTAATCCAAGCAAGTAAGTTAATTTGGAGGGCCTTTACGCTGCGTCTAATATTCGGAGAAAAAGGTGAGAGCTGAAAGGCATTCTAAAGAAAAGGAATCAAAGTTACAGGAAGCAGGTAAGTTGAACAGAGAATAGCACGTGATCAGACAGACGTAATGAGATTGTAATAGAAATTGTACCCAATCAAGAGCAAGCGGAACTGCACAGACAAATAGACTCTGTATTTAGTTAAGTGACGGAAACACCGTCGCCTTTAGTCAGACGAGTGGAACAGGAGTACGCCTAGCGCGACAAGTAGAATGGCTATGTATCTGATTTACTGCGATAAAATAAGGTGCATCAGTGTCTGTTCAATTTCATTGCTCCTTCTCCGCAGGAAACCTTTCCTATTTCACTGCTCTTCAGTTGACAGTAATTATACTATGTCATTCCTATTCAATAATAATTGTTACAATAATAAATTTTAGAAGCGAAACAGTGAGTATTAAGACACTATGTTTTTTTAAAAATCCAACATGTCAATGGTATTAAAATTTTATTGTGTCTGATCATGTAACTGTACATGACAATTTCTTCATGTTGACAATGTTGTCGTATCTGTAAAGTTTTTCTAATTCTCGCGTTATTTACGAGATTGCTTGGGAACGGAAGCGAAGTTGAAAAATTGTTTTCACGGGTACGTAAAAATTCTTGATCTTTTCTTACTTTAGTAGATTTCCCTCCAGTATTGGAGGGAAGGATGACATCCTTCGAAAAGCGCGTTTTCCAAATCCTATTATTTTTTTGACGTCACGTAAAAAATGATTTGCATATTCTAAGAGACCTTTCATCATCCTCACGCAATTCCCGATTGCCCAACTATAATATCCACAAAAACCAAAGATTCTTAAAATAAACACAATCGAAAATGCAAAAAAGAAAAGAAAAATACAACACCAAACCCAGCCGCTCGATCAATCAGCATTTCTCTAAAAGCTTTACCGAAAAATTCAACGGCGCGCAAACATTGCCCGTCGAATTTCCATCAATCACGGGGGAACCAAAATTAACCGAGACTCGCTGTCGCGTTTAGCCGAATCATCGATCGTGTCCGAAGTTCTCCTAGCGCGGTGCCTCGAATTTCACGCCGCCAGATGCTGAACGATGCTCGAAAATGCATTGGGCTGCCGTAGTCGCGAGGGACATTCGACGAGGACAGTAGTTGCATTATGGAATTTCCGTTTCGACGCGGTAACAGGGAGGCCGTCGTCGCCGTGTCCCGTCAGATTAAATTACAGCGTCGACCCTGATTTACATCGATAGCGTGGCAAACTCTCGGCTGGTTCGTTAGAAAGTTCCGCGAAAGTGTCGCAGTTGGTGTGTTTCACCGTACTGCCACTCTGGCCAACGATTCCCACGTAAACGCGCACTGTCATCGCTCGGAATACTGTTCTTGGCACGCACACACGTAGACTTTCTAGCTCCACAGCGACAGCCCAAAATATTCGGACACTCTCCAAAGCAGAGCATATAATATAGGCTTAGTTTTTAAATTATTAACGAAAAACATGGATCAATCAGAGCGCGCGCGCGCTCAGCCGATGGAAGATCGTGATACATTCGACAGAGTTGAACTTTAAAAAGATGACTTTCACCTATCTTTCACCTATCAACCTATCTTTTTGCAAAGCTCAAGTTGTTTGGCTCAATTACACAAAAAGTTATTCTATTTTGAAGAGTGTTCGAATATTTTCGGAAGTCTCTGCATTTGTTTTCAGGTACGTTTCTCAGGGAGCTGCACACCGACCCTCCGCTGATTTGCAAGTTCTCTGCACCTTTCTGTCCACTGGTGGTTGGTCATGTATATTTAATCAATGTAGAACCGCCAGTGGATAAGCAAGCCTACTCTTTCCTGCCAAATCCTCTGGGAGTGTGTTTTTTGAGTGTTTGGAAAGCTCGATCCATGTGTGGTTAATTGTATTTCATTTTGCTTGGCTGGGGAAAAGTGTTTCCGCGAAACATCTGTTCTTCCCTTTGCGTTTATGTCCATGGTGCTGCTGATTGTAAGTGTTGAAGCTGTAGAGCGCGGTTGTGTTAACACTTGGAGCAATATTAAATTAGACGGTTTGTTAGCTCGAGAAACTTTTTAATAGAAAACGGAAAGACATACTTGCAAGTGTTATAAAATTACTGCTAAACCCCTTAGCAAGTTGATAATAAGATTAATCAACTGAGTTAAGTACTGTTGAAATATTTTCACGTAAACTGGACTGAAATTTTGTTAGTGGTTTCAAAAAATATGAAGGACGAAATTGTAATTTTTAAAAGTCTGTCTCAAGGCTCAAACTTTCAATTAAATTATCAACAGACTCAATAATTACGTTTCGCTCGCGTATAATTAATTTTTTCTCGTTAATATATGTCACCACATCCTTCCCTTCCTCTTCACCTATTCCCGACACTAATAACGCCCACGACGAATGCCAATTTGACCAACTTAATTTTTCAAACATGCTATCAAAGTTTATTTCAAGGGGCTTATTGAATAGCGAACAAGCGGAATGGCTAGGCCCGATCTAACCATCGATCATCTCTTCAGGTTCTTCCTGTTGGCCATTCAGTCGATTGTGTACCGTATTCGCCCGCAGGCGGTCCCCTTGATGGAACGAAGGAGCCTGGGCAAACCTCTCTTCTCGATCGGTAGTGCATCTTCAATTCGTAATCAGGCTGGATTTGTCCTCCGCCTCCTTGGCAACGTCCCCCCCCATCGAAACGAGGGCTGCACCGCGTCCCTTATACGTCGGGTAGACTTCGATAGTTCACAATGGCTGAATTTAGATTGGAAGAAAAGTTTTCGTTGCTGGAAAACATGGATCGCTCGTTCCGTAATTAAATGTTGTATATTAAATCCTAGTAAACTATGTTGGAAAACTATTATGGATTTGCGTGAAATTATTTACAAAATTCTGCGATGAATTGAGAAATGCAATATTATATTAAACTCGCGGCGTAGAGTGCAAATTTGTTCGTATCATAAGCAACGAGTTTGTAAAATCCCAAATATTTATCTGAAAGTTACAGGAGTAGCAAGTACCCGGTGGGAGGAAGTCCAGGAAACGACGAACTGAAAAATCCTCCGTTCAAATAAAGATGGAACTAAAAGAAAACTGAATGTTGCATTAAGATATTTCATGGCGTCCGCAAACGACCCCGCTAATGCGATACGCGTAAGGATAGCCCAAAGTATTTTATCAAGAAAAGAAACGTTCGTTCGACCGGCTTAACAGGGAAGTTTTGTATAGAGCTCTTTCACGGGAGAGCAGGTAATCCCTTTCAGCGCGTTTGTCAAGGAATCTTCCTCATGGACCAGCTCGTATCGGGCTCTTTTAGAAGGAAGTGCCTTCCTCCTCGCCACACCACCGGCAAAGGTAATTCTCTTAAGGACCTCCTTCGCTCATAAATCTCGCCCTTACACTCTTAGTGTGTGGTCGTGAGAACGTTTGCATTCGAAAAAGCCGCGTGGTGAGTTAAAGGTAAAGGAAGATCGAATACCCTTCTGAATAATACACGCACGACCACGCTTCTCTTTCTTTTTCTTTCCTGTTGGTAAATCAGGATATGTGGCTGGAAATATTTTCCATAGGAATGGCGTGTAGTTTAAGTATACATTCAAATACAGGCCATGGTGTAACTGTACATATAGTTTCAGATACGTAGCAAATGTTTGCCCACAGATTGATGGCATAGTATAAGTATTGCGAGTTTAATTATTGATTAAAGTTTAGAGTATATTAGATTAATAAAATTTACAGCACAGTGCTCATTTTTCAAGTTAAGATGGTTCATGACAAAGTTTAGCGATAACACTTTTATTTTCGTTGTCGTACTGGTATCACTAAAGTGTAAGGCAAAAATGATTTCTCTGATGCCAGACGAACAAGTACTCATGTTAAAAGTTATCGATCAGCATGATCAAACGGTGGGCAACGGTGGTCATCTTTAATTCAAACGACAATCAAACACGAGGTCCAGCTCCTTCGTCCCATCCCTTTGATCCTACCCCTCTGATTTTTTGTCCGCCTCCGCAGCGCGGGGATCGTTATCAGAGAGAAAGAACGCGGCAGATGCGGGTGTTCGTTCGTCGCGCACTGTTTCAATCGATAGTACAATCGTCGATAGAAATCTATGAATTTTTTGCGGAAGCAACCATTTCACGACGCCGTTTGCGAGGGGGTGGCAAATCCAACGGAATGGACACAAAGGAACGCGCGTAAAAGAGAAAAAATATGAAAAAGAAGGAAAAATTGAACGAAATGTAGGTCGCTATCGAGTTTCGTCGCGAAATGAAGTTCCCTTTGAAGCGTTCACACTTTTATCGCGAATTCGATACTCTTCAGGACGATACACCTCACCGCCGCCACCATTGCGGGGTATAGGCTGCCGTTAAACGTTACAGTTTAATGTTTCATCGAGCCCCGGCAATTTTCCCTCCGATATAAGCGCGATTATTTCGCCGAGGTAATCGCTCCGCGATTTTTCACCTTGCTTTCAACGACACCATTCTTTTTACGATTATTTCGTTCACTTATTATGCCTCGCCACGAGACAGAAGGAAGTGTCTCGAAAGAGATTATTCGGAAGCAATGCCAAGAGATAAGCAGTCGAAGAAAGGACCCAGAATGAAAAAGAGATACTTGCTAAAAGTAAGGCGTGTCTTCGGCCGAGAGTATAAAAGGACATCAAATTACAACGGAGATGTAATTTGACTTAGACCAGACAATGGCTGTTGATCCCGTGACAGTTTAAAGATCCAACAGTGAATAAACAGCTGTATTGTAATCCCAGTATACAGAGTGTTTCGCTATCTCATGCAAATGTTCTAAGGGATGATTGCTGATACGATTCTGAACAACTTTTTTCTGTATATGTATTGCTTAGGTTTATAAAATTCATTCTTTTAATTTTCATTACAAGCTTAGCTGAAGACGTTTAAAAAGATGACTTTCAGTGGACCAACCCTTTTATGTTTTTGCAACAGCTCGAGTCGTTTGGTCCAATTAGAAAAAAGTTTATTCTGTTTCGCAGGAGTGTCCGAATAATTTCGGGACTCACTCTATATGATCAAGGAACGAATTTTGAGTGGATTGCGTTCATCCGTGGCAGATTAAATTCCTGACTCCATAGCTCAACGCGTGTATATCTGCCGGATACCTCGTAATTGGTATGGTTTAAGTTTATCGCTTCGGTGTTTAGATCAGATTCGAATAAATTTTGAAATACCTGTCCCACGTAATACCATTCTTATTCCACTCCCATTCTCTTCTGTAATTTATCGGGGCCTCTGTTTTATTTTTATGTGTACAAATGTACTGTATGTACGGACGTGTATGCGACGCATCAATTTGGAGTCGTGCGGTGGTTTTGCTCACGTAGGCGCACTTTATTGTTTGATCAATTGATGTGGTCCATGTTGTTTACGACATTGGACAAAGATTTGCTAAAGTTATAACAGAATAGGTAAGTATCATTGATTGCTCCAAATCAGCGTTAGTATAAAAAACGAAACATATAATATAAGTCAAATAAAATGCAGATCGAATAAAGCTATCGAATAAATCAAATAAAATTAAAGATCGGATTCAGATCGAAAGTCAATATTCAGCAATAAATTACCAGTAGTCATCTACGTAATAAAAATTGGAAGTATTAAAATTCATGCAGTACCGTGCATCGTAAGACGCGCGCGTCTGATTTATCGCCGACCACGATCACTGCAGGATCTTGCGATAATTCAATTTACGAACAACGCGCTTAAGCCTGGCTGGCAGAGAAATCGGGTTTATGCCGATGTTTGGCGTTCCAGTCTGGTTACATGTGCGGTCCACACGCATACACCTAGACGCAAACAATACATATGCAAAGGGACAAATAGAAACTGGTGCTTGCGGTGTTGCGCGGTAATGGAATGCATGGTCGTTGTATATCGGCCTGAGATCGTACAATCGAAAATCAGCAATTGCCAGACTCTCCGAGCCGCAGCACTGTTTCCTAGAAATGCCGAGACCTGGCCCATCGGAATGCGATATGCGCGCCCCATTGGGGACTGTCTTAAGGATTCGAAATAGGAATTCGATGCTGTTCATAGTTGGCGTGAAGGTATTAGGGAAACTTTTCATCTAATGGAGAACTTAACAGTGGCATACGGTACTATCCGATAATTTACTGAACAAACAAAGAAACAAACAAAAATGCACTGACGCTCATAATTAAAGGATCACTGAATTTTCGATGAAAAATTGCCGATCTTGGAACTGCTGTAACTTCGTTAAAAACAAAATCGTACAGCAGTGCACCTGGGCTCATTTTAAAACGCAAAGCCTCTAACTTTGGAAATTCTGAACTGATATTTTTGTTGTTTAATGTTTCGACATCATGTAACGGGTGGAAACCTTGGGTTATGCTAATTCCGGTGGCATACTTTTTATTAAAAGTTCGATAAAACGTTGAGAAAAAATTAGCACATCAAAAGTAAGGTGGTCGTTGCAATGGTTAGGCTCTAAATTCATGCTAATTTGCATCATAAAAAAAATGTTCAACGCCCGTACATATGTACATTTGAATTTGTTAAGTTTTCATGATTTGTTACATGTTTTTTGCGCAATATTTGTTTGCTGCATTTTTAGAAGAAATGCTAGCTGACACACGTGAAGTACTGAAGTTTCATTTAAGCAAGCTGGTTTTAACGTTAAACGAGGGCGTATGTATGGATTGCCAATGTTCGTTAGATTGTTTGGGGCTCCTTAATTTCGGAACTCCTCGACTAGAATTTCAAACGAGCTCCAAGAGCAATTCTTCGATCGTTGACCTAGCTTTTTTCCACAACGGTGATCTTTTTCATCGAAATAGACCAAGTTCAGGAGCAAGTGGGGAGAGAAAATTAATGTGGACATGGCGAAATGAAAGGAAAACTGTGAAATGCAGGAAAAATATGATGAGAATGAGGGGACAGCGTGAAGAAGTAACAAAAACTCAAATGCTCTTATATCTACTTATTTTAAAATATGAATTGAGAAAGAAAAGCAAAGTTAAAGTAGCGCGGGCCCGTAGAAAAATAAAATGAAATTAATAAAAAATAAATAAAGAATGGTGTGTAGTTTGCAATCAAGGTGCTTGATCAAGCGCACGCTCATTAAAAACCACACTCGACGCTCGAACCACCTCGCATGAAAATTCGCATCGTTCTCGTGCACGCAATCGACCGGCAGATATTGGTATTAAATTTCTGCTGGCGCAACGGGGACGCGCGGGTCGTTACTCGCAATTAAATCGGTATTGCTAGCGGCGACTGCAACGGGGGGTGCAATCCGTAGTTTGCAACTTTGGCCGAGTCGTTCGAGTTGCCTCGTGGCTGCATCGTGGTTTCCGTTCGCCGATGCATCGGCGAACCAGTTCTTGTTCCTCGTTTTCGACCGAACGTGCGTGAGAAGCATCACGCAGTTTGGAAAAGAACATTGTTTTATATCCATGTGCGTTAAGAAAAGTAGCTTATCTTTAGACTGCAGATGTTCATGCAAATTATATTTTCGAACACTTTGCCAGCTATGGTTTAGAAATTGGAAAGCATAGGTTTACCATTGGATCGCTCGACGGGAATAAACATACATGCAATGTATAGTCCACCTAGGAAACATCCTTAGGGATTGCGGAGGGAAAAATAAAAGGAAAATAAGTGCGTACTACTTGAAATCATATCGGCGATAAATGTGCTCTTCGTAAGATAAAACGCACGTCAATAGATTGTTAAAAATCGAGGCGAGCCATTTATTTTAAATTGATTTGTAAGAAATTCATTTAGTTTTGTATGTTGGTGATGTTGCAAAGAGTTCAAAGATCGGCTCTGCATCAACGTCTGCATAATATGTAGAAGGTTTTAATAACTATAATTTATGTTTCAGAAAAAGGGAAAATTATCACTCGTACTGTAAACTGTAATTGATTATTTAAAGCGTACATATTCTTTTTCACTCTTCCCTTAGAGGAATATCAGTTTTTTAATCAATGTAATTGATTAATTAATTGATACTCCATTCCTTAATTGACTGAAGTCGAAGGGCAAATTTTGGACGGAGGACAAAGGAAGAAAATTTTTACGAAGCAGCGGGACTGGATTTCAGTGTTCCTTTTTCTCGAGTGCCGTAGAAAAATGGACCTGGCACAGTTTGCTCTGTTACACTGACGGCCGTCGTCGACTCGCTAATTACCATCCTCCGAGCTTGATTCTTCGTGGCTCGAAGGCCGCGAGGAATTCTCGACAGTTGGGAACGCCGGGGCGAGATAATTCGATTCGCGAAAAAGAATACACTCCTGGGAAATTCTGGCTGGAGCTTTCCTTACGCAAGCGTCGAGGAATTAAGTATTCTTCACCGAATGGTACTAATTAGCAATCAGTGTTTAGTGTAGAAATTCTTTCAATCTTACATATTCTTTTTCACTTGAAACAAATTTTGTTTGAAGTTGTTTCTTCTTCAGCCACGGTTTCAGAATTATTATTGTAAGATAAGTAATGGAATAATAATATGCAATTTATTTTTTTTTGATGATAGCGCTATCGAATAAAGGGCAAGGAACATTTATTAAATGATTAGTGTAGTAATTATATCTTACTGTTGGTATTGTCTTTTATATCTTTACAGATTGTTCGCCTCTTTATACCTGAATGGATTTCTTCATTTACGATTCTCAAATGTCTACGAATTACGAGTACGTCGAGGGTGCATTACTCTTGCCGTAATTTGAAAAATGTTCCGGCCACGGACATGCAGAGAGGCCGCTTATATGTATAAAAATTTGTGGACCACGGTAAACAAATGTAATCGCGGCTAAAACCACGAAAAGAGCGAGACGAAGCGACCGGACCCTCCAGCGGATGACACAGAAGAGGGTGGAACGGAAAATGAGGCAGGAGAAGGACGTGAAAGAGGACAACGACAGAACAAGAAAGGAAGGAGAAATGGTGTAGAGAGGAGGGAATTGTACATGAAAAAAAGAGATTTAAATTCCAAAGAACCAGCAGGAAGCTTGTTAGCTACAAAGAATAATGAAAATGAAAAATGGGAAAGGAAGCGAGGGAGAAAGGGGTGCAAAGGGGGGAAATGACGCAGTAGCGAAAGGGGTGAAAAGTGGGAAGAATAACGATTGCGGAAGATCTCGAGGAAATCCAGTACGAGAGAGATAATATAACGAGACCGTTTTAATCTTTTCGTCTGATACTGGTAGAAATACACCTGACTAATACAAGAGACAATGCAATATATTCTTCTGAAATGCAGTTAGAAAATGTGGTTGTCTATTTTCATTTTTGTAGTCGTATATAAAGTTTAATTTTTGATTAAATGGCAGGGAAAACGTAGAGCCATTAGATTGTTCGGTGGTGCCTGTTCTAAAGAGAAAAAGAGACAATGTCAGGGACATTCATGCGTATCCATGAACGTGCCTCGAGGAAAATTGCTTACCGTGCGCTATGGCTCTTATTAAATTGGGCCTCTCACGCTCTTTTCTAAATTATCCTCGTGAACCTAAGTGGATCTCGATTCTCAGGTGGATGCTATTAGCGCAGCAGCGATGCGGGAGCTAATTAATAGTCTCCTAAAACATTGAAATGGGTTCGAAACTTCAACAACAAGTGCCGGAGGAGGGGTAGGATATGAAAGGGTCGCGTAGGTCGATCGAAGCGTAGCAGGTGCATTCGATAAACGGCCACGTCACACCTTCATGGATTCGACGGGCACTGGCTCACACCTTAAGTGCTCCCAGTCAATTGCTCAGGCGCAATTTTGTTCGACGCTCAGCCGTGGTCTGCTTGCTTTCAACCACGAGAAGCCTTGCCTTCTCTCTCTCTCTCTCTCTCTCTCTCTCTCTCTCTCTGTCTCGACCTCAAGTTTCCACTTTGCAGGCTGCTTCTACGTGTGTCGACTAAAACTTGGATTAGTTTGCTTTCAGCTTCGAATGTCATTTAAGCCAGCCACTCACGAACCTACTTCCTCCATGTGAGTTTCGTTCTCATCGGGGAATGTACGTACACGTATGTACTATGTATACACTTAAATGCATGTATGTTGGTGGCGATGGTGTTCGAACCGATCGCACGTTTGCTGACAAATTAACGTCGTGCTGGAGTATCGACTCTCCATTGGCCAGGTGGAATGATTCTGGGGAGGAAAGTGGATGGAATGAATGTGGAGGGTGGTACAGTAAATTTACATATCACTAATTATTATTGCTTAATAATTGTTATTAATCACTGCTTATTATCCCTAATTATCCGTGTGTTATTAATTATGGAACAAATGAAGCAAGCAGTTTTTATTAAAAACTTGTAAAGATATTTTATGAGATACAGAAAACAAGGAGTTTGAAAATATTTATTAAAATTCTTTCGCGAAAGAATGTTTAAATCTACAAACTGCGAGAACAATCAAACAAAATAGATTTCTATTTCCTCTTTCCTGTCCATTAAATAAATCGACCGAGCTCCCGTGTCCCCCAATTTTCCAACACCTTCCCCCAGAAATCCATTCATCACGATCGTGCTGTGAATTCGCCCCGCCGTGCTTCCGGTCCAGAGGCAGCGCTAGGAAAATAGAAGGGCTTGTCGATGGGGGACAAAAGGGTAAAGGAATTCTCCGTGGACCGGTTGTTTCACGTCGAGGGCTTTTTAATTGCAACGCCACAGAGAAACCAGGCAGGGGGCTTGCTTGTGCACTAGTTGCTGCTCGCGTGCAAACTTTACATTGCTCCGCTCGAAATTGTCGTTGTTTCGATACCGCGACCGATGTCCGATAATGAAAATGCCTGCGGTCTGTTGTCGACGCTTCTTCCGCAGAAACGAACGACAGACACGGGTCAGAGACGAGTTTCCCATGATCAACATTGTTCGTGATAGATTGTTTGGCTTGTACAATGGATAATTGCAATTTTATATTCGGCACAGATATTTTCGGTGTCTCTATGTTTTTTTTTTTATAAAATGCTGTTTATCAAAAGTGCCGGCCAATCAAAAGCTTGAAACTCAAAAAAAGGTTTAGCAGTAAACAGCATGACGGCAAAGTAATTGCATCCCTACACCACAGTGGCATTTTTTTTCTTTGTGATGAAACGAGACATTTAGAAAAAGCTCGAGTAACTGTTATGTACTAATCTTTGAAGGCCAGGCTTCTCATTGTCAGACCCATTGGCGATCTATTAATTATTGTTCTTAAGCAAGCACAGGCCGTTGTTCTGAAAGGGCAGCAAGACAATAATCTTCCTACTATGGACACGTCGATATAAACGCATAGACGTGCTGCACATAGATACGTACATCCCGAATCTGAGTTCCTTTGTCATGAAAGGAGCTGCGAGCTTGTTGCATACCGGACCATCGAGCGGGCCAATTGAATCTGCGTCCTTTGTTAGGGGCGAATCCGAGTCGGGGATTTCCCAATGGATGCGACTCAGGCACAGCATTAAGGGCGGCTTGAAAATGCAAAGGAAAGCATGAAACTTTTGGAACCAGCTGATTATTTACATTCTACATTGTTACAAATGATTCATCATTGTGCGAAGATTGTAAGGCTTCATGGATTTGTGTAGGCCGAATTAAATTGAACTGTAAAACGGGGGAGGATAGATAAATTAAATACTTCATTAGTAAACTTGCTAAACTAAATACTTCATTAATATTAATTGTAGCAATTTTTCGGGAGCCATTAACCTCCTCCTGCATTTTTATCGAGCGACAATTCTGGTATTATCCTGGTATCAATGAAAAAAAGCATAATAGCTTTAACCATGAATCTCTCATAATTTTCTGTTCCAGTCATTGTAACCAAAATAATATTAACAGATGAGCAAGTTATGATAACTTTCTTTCCAAGGCAGGTGAGGATGCTCGTTTCGTATTAAAATGTAGCGAAGCCGGGATGTGAAACGCAAACTTCTCGGAAGGAACTTGGACAATGGGCAACGCAATAGTACTCGCTGAATCTATTTCTGCCATCCAGTACGCGCAGCTACAACGAAGCTACAACCAGCATCGACATTCTCCACTTTAAAAGATATCGCGGCTTCTTCGAAACTGGAGCGAGTCGAGTTAGCGCGACAGAATTATCTCTCTGGGCAACTCGGCTAACAAGCTTGCAAATCCACCGAAAATGTCGCGGCTTCCAACGGGGGCGACTTAAATTGCCTCGTAAGCAAGCCGATACGAAGCACGGACGAATCGTGAAATTGTAAGAAAATTTGAAGCCCCGCCAGAACACGGAGAATGCCTCTGGCAGAGTTCACTGCTTCTTGCTTTCGCGTTATCGTTTCGTTCTCCATAGAATAAGTTTCATGGTGAAAGTTCGATGATAGACTTTAACTTCTTTGACAGGCTGATGGTTTTTAATGCTATTCTTCTTTTTAAGGCTAAAGCATTTGACAACTATTTTGTAAATTATGCTGAACATTATAAATACATCATAAATATTAATTAATAGATACCTGGTATAAACCCAGCTTGTTCAATTATTATGGTTCAAAGTTCATAGATTCAGTTGTAACTACTACACTCTGCAATAAATGAAATGGAAACCCTTGAATTGCAATAAAACGAGTTCCCTGAAATTTCTTCGTGATTTCATTTTCATTCAACCTCGGTTTCCGATAGCAATAAGTAAAACATACGCGAACGGAACGAAGCTTTTTATATTTCAAATCGTCTCATACTTCACTTGGAGGTTTACCATCGAAAGTACATTCGCAAATATTTTTTGCTCGGCTCGTAAAAGTCTTTGAAGTTTTCAAGGCCTGCCGGAGACTTCAGAGAATTGCAAGCAGACTGATAGTTCTATTTAAACTTCGATTCAGTGTAATTTTATGTCAAATAAAGAATAGAGAATTAGAAGAGATATAAAAGAACAATGAAAGCGCGCTTGGAAATGGTGAAATTTTTCATTCAGTAGAACGATACACCAATCTGTGTTTAGTAGCCTGTCCCTTTCTTTATTCTGCAGGGAATTTCGAACAATCTAGTATTAAGCCACAAATAGTTGTTTTAATAAGCAGTTCTAATTATTACAGTTTCATATATGTATATATTATACTTGGCATTAGTAAAGGTACAGAAATAAAAAATATCTTACAGTATCTACTTGATTATTTATAGCTGCTCCGTAAAATGAACAAAAATAATTTTTCCATTTCCACATTTTAATCATTTAATTAATTTTACTCTCCCCTTCGTATTTTTATTTTCCTATTAGCAGTCGATTGACGATCGATTCCGCATAATCCCGGAAAAACAAGCGTCCATCCCCGTGCATCGGAGAACTCGTGCAGTGGTTCACATTCGTTTTCGTTTTTCGGACTAATTGATTGCTCTTGGCGTGTTCGAACCGGGGCGACTATAAATTAAGCTTAATTCCATTTTTGATGGGACGAGTTAAGCTCGATTCTATCCTTAATATAAGGTAAATCAAGCCGATAGATGAAGCGAGCGCCAGCTCGATCCTCTGTGCACCAGCCGAATTAGGAGACGCGTCAATTAACAGTGTATTGTTTGTCCTTTCTGGATTTCCAATTTCGTTTTTCTTCTCTTCCCTTTGTTGCTCCGACTCGCGCTATTTTCTCCAATACAACGGAATAATTTTTAATTGTTCCTTTACTTTGCAAAAAGCTTTTACGACACGGCTTATAAACTGTAAAAATCACCGGCAGCTGTACGCTATTTTAACATCGAACGTTCGTACATTCGATAATTCAATGTGAGATACTAGTAGCCGGCGCGTAACGACATTTGCAGGCGGAAAGGACTCAAATTAAGTGGACTTTATCAGAGGTGGTTGGAGTAAATTTTGCTTGTACGCCGTACAAATCTCCCGAGTCCAATATCCAGCTCGAGCTTTGCCTCGCTTTCAAGAAAATTATCGCGTTTAATTAATCTGGTTAAAAATCAATTTATAAGTTGTTTAGTACTACGGGGACGCGCGTGGTGGGTATAATTAAAATGAGAAGTATACTCTAGTTTGAAATAAATTAGCGCTATATATAATAGTGTAATAAAGTTTCATTTAATGAGCTCATATTATTCTGAAAAAAGAGTAACGTAATAAAAATATTTTTAATATTCTGATCATTCTTTTAACTTTATAATTGGAGAATATAATATATAGTAAGTTAGTTAATTATAGCAATGTTTATCTACCAGAAATGCCATTTTATAAAGGGCGAAGAATAATTTTCACGTATTAGAGAAAGATTGTTTTGACCATTCACGTTGAAAATCCTAAATCCTCGGCAAAGCCAGTTACGCGCAGCGTTTCGCTCCGCTTTGTACCCTCGGCCGAAACAAAAGTATCGCGCGTTCTGAACGTGACAAAAGAGATCCCGGTCTTTTAAATTGTTCTCCTGTTAAACATCTTTCCGCTTGTTTTCACCGTCGCGGCGTGGCATCCTGTAAATCCACGAAATTGTGGTTGTTTCGGGGTTGTGCATTGAAACCGAGAACACAACGCCGGCGCGGTTTAATTACCACGATATAATGCCGCGAGCACAGATGAGATACAGCATGATAGACAGTGTATGCGATGCTTTTTTATTTGCCACCCGAAAGTTGCGTTGGTGGGACCCATTGCCGTTTTCGCGTCAAGATTAACGTTACAGCGTCACTAAAGAATAAATTTAGAATATCAGTGGCGACAGGAATAATCGGGCCAAGTTATGCAGGAATCTACTAATCCTCAAAATTTAAAGAAATTAGTTAAACAAATTGCGGATCACCTAATCTTGTGATTTTCATTTTGCTAAAAACTTCAAAGTCTTAGAGCACGTCTATCATTATACAATTTTAAAAACTACCAAGCCATAGACTTAAAGAAGCAATTAAATAACATTAATTGTATTACTCAATATTAACTAAGCCATTAAAAAGCATTGCGGAACACCAAAAAGATCAAACTGAATTTACTCAGTTTCAGATCATTGAATTTTGGGATCAGGTTTCTGTTTAACCTGAAGAGTTTCCGAATATTTTCGGGATTTGTTATACATATGTTTCACCCCACCCGCCGTTACAAGGTACACAAATATCACAGCAAAAGCAACGAAGGTCAGATTCTGAAAGTAGAGATTGCATACTTTAAAATAAGCCCGGGTGGATTGTTGTACAGATTTCATGAAGTTATAACGATAATTTAAATATCAATAATCTGTAACAAAATGTTTTATATATCCCTCGTCATTGTTATGGATAAGCGTGATTAGCGCAGCACCCGCTTTCGACCAAACCATTGCCGGCTAGCCGAGACTTCGCGCGGCCGCTGCGCTTAATTAGTGCATTTAATTACGATTTACGCGTTATCGCCGAGTGGTAATGCACGCATTGTCGGTATCCGGCGGTCTCGCTAATAGGACAACCGCTAATTGATGGTCTTCACGTGTCCTGTTAAACAACTGACCGTGTCGGTATTCACGAAGAACAAACCGCGAGGACAAGTCGTGTGTACGCATCGATGTTCGGTCACAGCCGTCTGACCATCTACGCAGAGTCGCGGCTGTGCAGATCCGACGAATCAACGAAATTCAATGCACGACCGCGGTGCCTTAATTATCCGACAATCCGATCCGCCGTTGCAGGTACGAATCATCGACTCTCTGTCTATTTCGACTGATTGCAGAAATTTGCCTTCATCGCTTCTGTTTTTCTATCAAATTCCGGTTTCTTTTTACTATTGCCAATAAAAGAGGAGAGCGATGGAATGGAGGAAGTTGAAAATTTTGGACATGATCGCGGGTGTAGATTGATTATGGCTGGTAAAAGAGAAATTAATTGGTGATTCTAGAAAATAGGTTGATTGATTAAAAAAGAAAAATATGTAAATCGTTCGAAGATTTACAGATCGTGAAGGTGTAGAGGCCTTTGAGAACTTGTACGTATTTTTTTTTTTATATGGGAAGGATTTTATTAAAAATTTGTGATTTCATAAAGTTTCACTACTTTGAGTTACAAGTTATTAAACCAAACATCATTTTCTTTCTTTTTTCAAAGCTTGTGTGTTTTTAATTATACGGCTCAATCCCATCGCTACGTTTTTGTTATAGTCTAAGGAATAATGGCAGTGTAACCTAAAGTATACATAACCAAGGCAGAAATTTCCGCTCCGATGAAATTGAACCAGTGAAATATTAATTCCTAATTAAATGCTGATACCACAATAGCGATTTAAAAAAATGATGGAACATTCGAGCAAGTGGAATTGTGATGCTGACAGTTCCTCTATTTTCCGCTGGCGATTCGTGAAGGTTGAACTGCTTCCGCCGTTCCTGCAACAGAGGCAGCCGGATTTCGTGGATCATGTGGAAGAAGAAGGAACGTTCGAAGGAGAGATCGACGATCGTGTCACCGCATGCGGCAGCATTGATTATCAAACGGATGTCGAAGGGGGAAAAATATTATCTCCCTGCAGGGAGGAGTGCAGAAAGGGGAAGCTGATTTGTGAGGAGCTTCGCGAGGCGTTCTATAAAAAAACAAGTGCGTACTTTGTTATATACATACACGTTACATATATCATTATCACGATTGATGTTCACAATTATTATTGTATTTTACGATACACTGGTACTTTATTATTCTTTTAACGCTCTTGTCATGTTTTCAGAAATTAATTCTTTGTATTAAAGAATTTCGGGGACAAATTGCTTCGTGTCTTCATAGTAGTTAATAGTAGCTTAATTCAAAATGCACGCCTCCACAAAATTGAAGGAGCACTGAATTTCGACCGGAAAATTGTCGAAATTCAACTGCTGTAACTTTGTAAAAAGGAATTGTACGACAAACCTGCGTGAGCTCATTTTAAAGCTTTAAAATGTCCACTCATTGAAGGACATTGACGTACGATTTTTTTTTCAACCTTTTATCGCACCGGTCAAAACTTAGTGTTCCATTAATTCAACATATTTGCAATGATATCATTAATTTTACGAAAGGCAGCGCTTCATTTGGCCACAGTAGCAATGAATAGCATATTCGTATCATGAACGGTGCGTTATCAATCGTCATTCGTTGACGGAACATCCATCACGATCGATGCGATTTTTGGGAGCCTTTATGTTCGCCTACCGCCAGGGGATTCAATGGTCTGAGTCCGAACGTTTCGCCGGCTGCAATGATTCGTGCACTGGTCCATAAATGCAGTTTCCATCCATAGTCGCTTGACTATTTCATTTCGATTTTTCCTGCATATAGAGAATTCTTTCTGTTTCAACAATTCTTATCGTATGGATCTACCTGTTCAACGCGTAAAATTTCTATTCACTATCTAAAATATCCTCCTTTTATTCATTCAATCATTCACCGTATAAAACATCCCCCTTCTATTAATGCATAAAAATTAAATCGTATTTTTCGTGTATGGAATTTTAAGATATTAGTGTTTTATTTTTAGAAACGACAAAATTCGACGATGTTGCTTAATCGTTGAAGCAACAATTGTTTTATAAGTTCAATATGCTTAACGACATTTAATGGAAATTTTGTCTTCTTTTATGCGAATTTCATGATAAGTATAGTTGTGGAGTTTTTCAGGTCAGGGAAAGGGAGCACACGTTCGATTTCCATGCGCGTATACGCGCACGACTTTCATTTCCGTTTTCAGTCAGCGATGCAGACATTCCAAGTAGCGAATTCCTTGATATGTTCAAGCTTTACGATGACGAGGAATACCGACCCTCCGAGGATGACTTCATGGAGGAAGAGGAAGAAGAAGATGAGCAAACAGACAAAAGTCGGTTTCCTTGGGTGGACACGTGCGAAAGTATCGAGTCTGTGAGCGATTTTGAAGAATTTCCGGATACAACGGATCCGCACATATCTCATGAATTGTAAGAGTTTAGATATGTGTATACAGTGAGTGAATGTGTATAATTGAAGCGCAACTTGCAAGTTATGGTAATTAAAAATCGTTCATTTGGCAAAGCTTTCCACTTTTCGATTTTTAGTGTCTAATAACTTTTGCAGTTTCTATCACGTTGTTATCCATTCACTAAAATAAACATCCAGTATACAAAGATTCGACAACGTCCTCCACCTGTTCAGAAGAAATTGTCCAATACACGTGACGCTCGAGTATCCATTGGTCTACCAGCCTAAACGAAGCTATTACGGTTACTTTTCTAGCAATTTCCGTCGATTCACCACCTTCCAAAGGGGTCGGCAAACCGGAGAAGAAGCCAAGCCGTATCGCCTCTCCCGTACGGTCAGCTGTCGCGTAATTGAGCGAGGCCATCGCAGTTACATTTCCCGCAATTTCCGTCTAGCCGTCGTGTAGCCTGCAAAAAGTCCAACACACGCGGCTAGACGAAGACTTTCATCTTTCCGAATCGTTCAGTGTTAAACGAACGGAAGGCACTCGCGCTTCTCGTTTAACCGTAGTCGATACACATAGTCTGTGGCTGCATTGATAGAAACGCAGGCGTGGAATATTGTGGATTATTTGTACGATTTTTGGGGGGGGGGGGGGCTGGGAGTGCGTAAGCCAAATTTTTGTTAAAGCTTTGGTTATATGTGGATATAGAGTTCAACTACTTTTGAGAATTTTTATAAGTGGAAATATGTAGTAACGCGTGAAATAAATCTTCTTCCGTGCTATACGGAGCCGTCAAGTAGAATAGGTCGATGAACAGTCGGACAGTGTCTGAGATTTAAGTGGGGCTTGTACGTATGTACAGTTGGTTGCATGTGTAAATCATTTTTTACTGATGTAAGATTTGTATAATGATTTGTATTATTTTCTGCTTGCTTCCTTAGGTATCTGCCATACAACGAAACACCGAGATCAAGACAATTCAACGCTTTTGGCGAAGGTGCCAAGTACACTTTTATCAGATTACCCAGAAGATCTCGATCACCCCTTAGGTCTGTAATCTAATCTTTATCTTATATTTATCATTCTGAGATACAAATGTCATCATTTTTCTTCACGTCCTTCTACTTTTTGTAAGCAATTTATATATGACTGATTTTGTAACGAATTGAACGAAATTTCTAAAAGTGGCCACAATAAAAATACATCAAAGAGCAGCTCCATACTCACTTCTATCTTCTACCATTTTTAAAACGAACCAGAATTTATTTCGAGTATATATTCCGAGTCTGATAAATTGCACGAATTTCACACCACTGTTCTTTCTCCGCGTTTTTTCGTTTTTTTCCTTCTTCCGAACTACGCGGAGAGTCTCGCAAATTTGTTAGCCTGTCGCGCAAGCGTACGGGCGGGCTCATTATTAAAAGGGCTGATTCCTCTTCCCTTGCAAGTTTGCCAGCTTGTTAATTACCACCAAAAACCGTAGGCGTGTTCTGCCGGATAAGTTCGAGTTGGAGGCCAATTTCGAGCAGTGGAACGCGAAGATGAACCTCCGCAAGATGAAACAAGCGTTGAACGAATCGAAGAAACGTATTTCATCGACGCTCGCGCGATTTCGCGACGAACAGCCCAATAAGGATACCTTCATCAGCTCCGTGGTACTTCAAGCTGTCTGCGAAGAAGTCACTTTGACCCTGGCGGGGGTGAAAATCGATCCGGATGTTCACACATTCGTTAATGTCGCGGTTATTTGGGCGCTGTCCGAGCTGGGGCTGTCGCAGCCAGATGCACTCTGCGATGAACAGTTGCAAATGCCGAGGGACATGGTTTACAACCAGCACACGCGTAAGTTTCGATTCAGGCCGCCCGCACACGAAGCTGCTCAAAAGAAAACTGATTAGTAACGACAGTTACAAACGTAATCGGTTGTTAATATTAATCAGTTTTGAGCGACTCGGTTTTCCAGTTTCCTGGCAACTTCAGTTACCAGTCTCCTGATACCTGTGAAGTATTCTTTAACGCACGTCAACGTAAAATATTCATATTAAATTTATTGTACACCGAAGTCACGATACAGCTGTTTCAGGGCTCTTAATCATCGCCCTTTTCCTACTTTTCATCTTACTCTTCTTCTTACTCTTCCTCTCACTCTTCATGATCTGCGTTGTAACTTGATCTGCTTGATATCCCCGGACGATGACGCCTTTCTTTTTTGACAGTCCGTATTTCTTGGCCTTGGTGCTGAACCATCTCTTTCCAGACGGTCCCCCTTCTGTCTTATACGTTACTGACTCCTCAGGATCCAGTACCACCTATTTCCTTTTTGGGACACCTATCTGGCAGCCATTTTCGGCTCTACCTTTTGTCTTCCTTTTTATTAGTTTCCTAGACCTCGTCGAGGAAAGGCTCTTTAGAAGTTCCATTATATCCTAGCAGCCCTTTTTTGGACTTCCACCCTCTCTAATTTTATCAGTATAAATACTACTTCCAAGGACAGGGAAGTCAGGACTCATCAGACGTAACGTTACTCTGACTAAGGAATGATTGTAAATCTCTACCTTGTATATTCTAAATAAATCCATCTGTCTCGTGGCAATATATTTCCATATTTATTCATATTTAATCAATTTCGAATCTGTTGCAGCTCCTTTGCTGCTACAAACAATCCGCAGTTTATGTTTCTTTCAAGACACGGGTGGGCCCAATATTCTCTTCTTCTGTACCTACTTCTTTCGTCCATAATAGTAGCACACCATCATATTTTCTTCGTCACACTAAATTCAATACTTGACGTAATTTTGCTTCTTTGGACGGTAGAACACGCTTAACTGAAGCAACTTCTGTCACTACTGAGTAACTTCGCTCGCAGAACCGAGTCATGAACTAGTTAGTAATTAGTTTGTGATTTCAGTCACCAACCAGTTACGTTTCTTTAGAGTAGCTTCCTGTGCGGGCGGTCTTACATTTGATAGATTCTCCTGAGAAGTACTTTTCTTGGAACATTTTACTTGTTTTCTGTGTTGCACTAGTGGAGTAATTCTTTTTTATTCTATAGAAGGTAGATAATGTTTATTCTCTTCCCTATTTTCTCTTTTCTTTGCACTTTAATACGCTTTCTCTGACTTTTTGATGATTTTCGTTTTACATATATTGGAATTATGTTGAGATATCGCGTATTGGAAAGCTGATAGAACTCTGTCAGGAGGAAATGTAATTAAATAGAACGCGATAGATAATTATCACATACGGTTTGGCTAATTCTATTACACGGAAATCCAATATTCCCAGCAATCGATTTATTTCCAGCATACAGAACTGCATGTTGTATTATAATTCTATTATGTAGAAGCCGAATAATCTTAGCAAGTGGTCAGGGAGGGTATAGTTAACTACAGAACGCTTCTGTAATTTTGTTAAGCCCGGAAACTGGATATTCGCAGCATCTATTTACCATGAATCTGTTCAATTACAAAATACCGTTTCATACTGCAGAATCGGTTGTTAGACAAAGTGGACTGACAATTTTATTTAGTTGTAATGTCAGGATCCAGAGATAAGAGCAGCTTTAATTTCAATCTGAAGTGCTTTCGTTAATTAATTTAGCTGCAGCGTGTGTGTTTAAAATATTACCAAAAGGAGGGAAATGTTTGTATAATTCTCAAGAGTGTAAATGTACAATTTTAATAACTAGAGTTATTACTAGTTAGACTTATAAGAAAATTATTATGCAATATTATACAATACTACTCATTTCTACATATCGAAATTTCGTATAATCCTAAAGTTAAGGAAACTGTTCGAGATTGGCCAAGTAATCGCCACACTCTTTTACAATGATCACAATTTACAATGATCTATATCTGGTAAGTCTGATTTACAAAAGGAAACTTCTCTTCAGGGAGAACTGTATTCCACATCACAGAAGATGGTGGAATGCGTAAAGTTTTGCTCGGTGTCTATCGACCACCGATCAGTCACAATATTTATACGACTCTGCATCGCCGTCTGCCATGGCCCTACGTAGTTTGCTCACACCAGGAGGGTCGCGCAGCGTTTTATCCAAACATACGCGAGCGAATTCACGAGAAACACTCCAAGCTGGATAAGTGTTGCAAGAAGGCCACATATATATCCGACGTGTCATGCCCGCACCGTAAAGATGTTTTCGAGAAATTTTACACTGCGTACAGAAGGAAATCAAAATTCTTTTCCCTGTCCTCGATCGACAAAACGAACGAGAACCTTTTCTTGCAATTAGTGAACGACGCGTGACGTGTATACTTTAAAGTGAAAATACTCATATTGTGTTTTATTTCATTTATATAAATACTGATGCTGTATTTTATACAAGTTTTAATAAATATTATAGAGCATATCACTTTTGGAACTCTACTAACTTTATAGAAAAGGTTTTGGAAATGTTGCAGAATAAATTACAAAAGATTTTAATAACCGCGAAACTTACTAATTTCGCTTACTAATTTACCGGCCAATTTCAGAGACATTCGTCATCGCGGGGATCCACGAAGAAATTCTGTCCGCGCAGCAACTATGTCGTCGGATCGATTGGTCCAGCTATTGCACGGAAGATTTAGCTGTTCGTTGTTTTTGGCTCCTTCTATTTTCCCGTTCCTCCATTTTCCGGGTATTCGTCTTCGCTGCCGAAGCCACGTCTGTTGTTCGTGAAAATAACGCACACCGCGCGATAGGACGGGGGCGGAGAAATGGGGTGTAGAAAGGCAGAGAGAATAAGGCGAGTCAGTGAAAATCGAATTCCGGAACAAACTTCCTTTTTCGACCCGTAGCCGCTTTAAATCGTCGCCGACTGGCCAGCAGCAATTCTCGCCGCGCGAAAACCCTCCTCGAAGCGGCCAGGAAAATCATCGTTACTTTATCGATTCGTTTAATCGGCCGTATCCATTCGGTGGAGCAGAAACGGTCGTAAACGCGAATCTTCGTCACCACTGAAATCTCGTGGAATGTTGTGCCTTGGTAGGAGTTCCATTGAGGAACAATTATATCGCTTTAATGATTAATTCAAGGGTTCATTGTAATTAGCTTTTAATCCACCAACCATTGACTGCGAGTCGTGATTAAAATGATACTTTTTCTGTCACAAAATATATTCTTATGCCTTTAACAACATATTACAACGATTTTAAAGCTCCTACAATTAAAATATATATATCTAAATATTTGACCATACTTCCTTTCGTATCTACATATAATCGTCGGAATGCGTCTCGACATGCTTCTCATATTTTTTCGACAATTCTCTTGTGTTCTTGGATCGGTATGGCATACAGATATAAGTTGCACAATCGATTGTTGTTTATCAGTTCTTATTTTTGATGCAATACGACGCTTTGATAGTTCCCATAGATTTTCTACTGGGTTCATATCTAGCCCGTTCCCAGGCCACGATAAAATTCTTTTGCTTTATATCATGATATATTTCAAGGACGGGTATATTTCACTGTTATCCAAGTCCTAATACCACCAGGAATATAGAACATGCAATTTTTCCATGTGTTCAGAATGATTTGATCACTCGCTGTATGATATCGACTTATATTTACATTCAATTCATCACATGAAACAATAAAATTTGTCTTTTATTAATAAAAGCTGTTACATTCCTTTTTTTAAATTCTTCGTTTTCAACCTTGTCCGGAAACGAAATCTGGTTAAAGGAAATCTTCACCTATGTATTTAATTTTTATCTAACCCGACCAAAAAGTGCAATTATTTCAGTAAACGTAATTGGTGGATAGACTGTGGTGGCATTTAATAATTGAGGATATGTAATTCAATCTGGAACTGGATCTGAAAGTTGAATGTTAAACAAGGGATTACTAATGTACGTAAAATATTGGTACTACTGTTAGTATTGTATATGGAGCAGCAGGATTCTCAGTGGAGAATGCACGTTTAAGCCAGCCATGTGTAATTCAAATTTTCCACATAGCCCCGTATACATATTACACCGTGTATGTTAACTTCCCTACTGCGTACTTTAGCATCCGATATCTTTATACATTATTAATATACAATTACATTACGTATTTTTGTATTTCGTGTTCTGCAAACAATTTCGTATTGCTGAAGTTATCATAAAGAATTAGTGCAATTACTTATTGGTGGTGTAGATTAGTACGAATCTAGAAGCAGTGTGTCCTTTGTAAGAATAGCTGAATCTGCAACTGCTGCCAGTGAACGGCATTGGAGTAGAAAGTCCATTAACCAACATCGTACAGCCCCCTGCTTTTTCCCCCTTAGCTGTTCTATCGTTGTATGCAGCCTTCCATTACGATAATACAGAGTCCTTGTAGTTCGAGCTCGCGTCGAAGAAGATTAAGGTCGACCTCGGCCTAATAGAATGGATGCTGCAAGGGTTTCCGGCGGAGACCCTCCGTCAGACATCGCCGATATTCGAGATATTGAACATTGAAAGCTTCGCCCTAACGCGTTAATTTTATGCGACCTCTTCCATGGTTTCTTTCAAACCTTTTTGCCACAAGAAGATAATTTTGTAATATAAATTCTGTAATTTACGACTGTTTCCATAACAGGATATTATTAGCTATGAAATCGAAAGTAATTAAATTGTCTATTAATTGTCCAATAGCATTTATTCCTTAAGAATCAAATCACTTGAGACAGCATTAATTAACCAGAACAGATGGATCGAGTCAGCTGTCGTCCGGGCGATTAAATCTGTTCGGAGCGTCGAGACAGTGACAAACCTGTCTTCCATTACTCCAAACTCGAAACTAGCGCATCGATCCTGTACCGGGGCAGCAGAATTGATGACATAGATCCTTCATGGCTCGATTGAGCCGTACGGTGCATGGAACAAATTCAAGGCCGCCACGATTGCAACCCTTGCTCCTCTTTTTTTTTTTACTCCTTCCACGACAACCACTAGAAACATTGCTAGCCGTTCCGGTTCGCCGATTTTTCAGGCCGCGAGCATCGCATTCACGTTCTTCCATCCTGCCGCCCAGTTTTCTCACCCTTCTCTTGCTCCTCTTTTTAGAACGGGCTTTTCGAAGGGCTCCATTAACCGTTTAAAAGCCTGCCGGGCATCGGCCGCTCGGTTAAGAACCGAAATACGGTTATCAAGTAATAATTAATGGCCGCGCGCGTGGTGCCATGAATTATTCACGTACGCTGAACAGTAGATAACTCTAAACTCGATTAAAGTTAATAACGACGATGCCGTGCCGCGATTTTACCCTGCACCCTGCGGGGCACGACGCAACAGCCATGAAAAGCTCTTGTCGAGGAAATGAATTTCCGTGCTGAGTCACGGGATACACTGTCCGGAGAAAGTTCCGGCCAACTCTTTTTTTCAACGCAGCCCTGCATCATTTACATGTAAAAATAATTATACAATGGTCAAAAAGTTGGAAACCTTTCTTCTTCATTCACTTTAACAAGTAAGCGAAAGTATTCCATCGCTGCATTTACGTACGGATTATTCCCATTAATGTGGAGAACCCTTTACTTTAATTATTATTATAATTACTTTAATTAGTATTATAATTACTTTAATTATTATTAAATATTAGCAGTACTTAAGATTGAAATCGTACGTAATCTCGCATTTCAACGAACACGCGATGCAGTTAAATACGATAGGAACTATGAACAATTCCATTTCCATAAAACAAACCACGCCATCGATCCCACTCGAATCAGATATTAGAAGGACCATCGCAGTTCCGGTGTCCCGGCACCGAAGGGTGCTGCTCCAAACAATTCGGGGCTCAAAGGCTCACGGAAGTTAATTCTCTGTGAAACGATTATCACCCTCCGTTTGCCTGACGGTCGCGTAATCCCGAAGACGTCGTCGCTTTTATTCCGTGAGCCAACCGTGCAAGAACAGCCACGACAACCTACCGCGGCCGCGATAAATATTCATAGGCGACAGGATCGAGGAGCAGCGCTGATGTAAGACGATTTGGTCGAAGTTTAAGGAGGCAGCTGTGTTTTGAACCTTGACAAAATCGATTTTTCTTCTGTTTTCTTCACTTTTTTTTTTTATCATACTAGAAACAAAGAAGAGCCTAAAACATCCGCTTGAGCTTTAAAGTGTCGTCATTTTTTAAAATAATGAGATGTTTTATCCCTTTTGGTGGATGTTATATGTATACTGAAGAGACTGAGACCTGTTTTCTTTTGTTTCTGTCCACTACAACGGCCGGAATCATGTCAGCCATCACGACATGTTTTGATAAGATTACAAAACATGGTGCCGATTAAACAAGAAACTCTCCCCCCAAAAAAGGCGTTAAAAATGACGTTAAGAACAGAAACACCCCTTAACGACAGCCTTGGGTCTTTGGCCAACAAGCACTGGCGGCCGAAACCGCTGGAAGTCGATGGAATCGATAACGTTGCCCCTGCTCCTTACCCCCCTGATTTTCGCTTCGCGTTAAAAACTTGGCGGCCGACGTCAAAGGCTGCGCTAGTCGACCGATATCGCACAAGGAACTGCGAATTCGCGTTTCTGGGTTGTTGGCTGGGATCCAGTTTAAAATGTGAAGGCCGAACGAAGAGTGGTTCGAAGTAATCGGACGCAAGAGGTCTCCGAGATATTTGATTGGAAGGGGAGACAGCGAGGAAAATTAGATTAGAAAGGACGCGTGTTGGGCGATGGTTCCTGCGGAAATGGGTCGCGTAGAATTTTACGTTTTTACCCAGGGGGTTTAGGGATGTTTTTGCTAGCTGGCGCTGAAGTTAAATTGCGATCGCGTTGGCAGAGGTTGTACACTCGTTTGTAATCCTGCTCCTCCCACTTCTCGAGGTATGTATATGTCTCCTGCTTTGGACAGTAATACTGTTCGTGAAGCGTTTCTGCTCGTTTAGTGATTAAGGGATGCCCTGTTTCGGATAAATGTAATAAAAAGGTAAGTCGAAGTTCTTTTATAGCGTAGGTTGACACAGAAAAGAGTTATTAATTTGATATTAGTATTTGGTTGCTAAGTATTGCAAATAAAAGAATCGTTAGAATGCTAGTATAAGTACGTGCCTGTTAATTAAAATGTTATCTTTCACACTGCTTCAATTGGCTTGAAATGGAATAACACTGCAGTCTATAAAGTACTTTACGTTATGAATAATTGTGCTGATTAATTTTGCAGTATGATACTAAGGTGACTCGGTGTAATATGCCACATATGGGGGATATGCCAGTAGGTTAATAAACTACTTTATTCACAAAGGACGAAAGTACATAACATAAGAAAGTCGCCATCTGTGGATAAAGTTAATTATTTGAAGGAAACCATTAGCTAGTGGTATATTCCCGATATGTGGCATATCACAACCAAAGTCGCCTTATACATTCGAAGGAAGAATACAGATGACCGTTCAAATTGATTCGTTAACCAGAGACGGGCCATTTCTAGTTGGAATAATCGAGTCCTAATAGGGGTGCAGCCACTAGTACGCGGTCTACGTGCCCGTATGTGGTACATTTTAATCCGGTATTATGGGGCAGACTGTACATCATAATCTCGGATCGGCCAGTCGAGACTAAATGCGTTGCACATGTAGCGGCGGTGACTTCGTGGCTCGTCCGGTAACGTGCCCCGTAACTGGAACTAACTACCGCTCGATCTCGCTACCCCGATTTTGCCGCGCGACCAGGTAAAACTTTGAACCTCCGCTCTGCTGGGGCTAAAACCGTAGCTGACTAAACTAACGGAACAATTATACGAGGAGGAGGCTCTATACTTTGCGGCGAGCCGTGTGCCTTTCGTGGCTAATAGTTTATCTTTTCTTTCTAAAGGAAAATATAATAAACTTCGTATCCTTGAAAGGAGTATGCTTTTTTCCAAATAATCAAATTTTTATACTGTGACACTTGGGGGATTTTTACTTCTGCTCGGAAGAATGATTTCTTCTACAACAGGATATTTATGTGGACGACGTCGATGTTTTATATTTCAGAGGAACTTTTTCTTTTAAAGGGTTAAAGTAGAGGCAAGCTTTTGTGTACGAGTATACTCTAAGGCTTATTAGCTGTATGTTGTCACAAGTACTTGTACTCCACTTGAAATTAGTTCAATTGTAGTTGCTAGTAATTATAGGCAATAGAGCTGTGTATCAGCGATGTATCAGATTATGGGACACAATATTAACAGTGCTATAGTGTACACCAGTAATACGCTTAACAGTAATGGTAACAGTGGTTCAATGTACGGTACATGCAAGTAATGATGCGCTCCAAATTGCAGATATTTAATACATTTCATTAATGCATGATTTATTTACTGAATATCTTTTACTGAATTTCATTTAATATTTACACCAATTTAATACAATACAGACCACATTCTTAGTATAATACAACTAAACTAATATCCTACAAGCAACCCAGGTATGATAATTTTTAGTGTCTCCTTGGATCTAAATTGTCACTTAAGTGTGGAAAGCATAGTCATTATTTTTAACTGCAAAACCGAATTCAGGGATACCCAAGTTGCAAGACCTAATAAACTCCAGCCTCGCGAGAACAAACTCACCTCTGACCCAGTAATTACGATAAACCTTACTTTCAAAACTGTCAGCCAAAGTAGTAGAAACGCACTAACAATGTGAATCAGCCTCATTCGAGTTAAAAACTCGAAACTCGATCACACTAAATTTCGAGCCAATCTGTCGTAACCGTATACCTACATACACACACACACACACACGCTCACGTGCACAGAAACTGTGCACTTTCGAAAGTTTCGCCATTTGCACGAAATTTCAGTACATATTTACAAATCCAAGGGAAAGTTTCCATCCTTTATCTGGAATTTATAATTTCGGTCGAGCAGCAAATAGTTTTTCAAATACAAGGAACCTTAAAACTCGACAAGATACAGTGGGTGATTAAATTGTTATGAAAAGATTGCGGATTTTGATGCATTTATAGGATATTTAAAGGTGCAAAATTGCACAGAATGCACTTAATATGAAAAAATATAGAAAATATCCAAATTGTAGGGATTTTTATAATACTTGGTAGGTGAAATAACTTTCTACCAAAGTGTTGCTTTCTTGCTACATTATCAAAAGTATGAATTTGCATGAAATCCGCAGTCCATTTATAAACAGATGGAAAAATGGCATATTCTATGTTTCTGGAGATAGATTCGCGTTTACGATCGTTTTTGCTCCACCGAATGAATGCGGCCGATTAAACGAACCGATAAAGTAACGATGATTTTCCTGGCCGCCTCGAGGAGCGATTTCGCGGGGCGAAAATTGCTGCTGGCCAATTGGCGATTATTTAAAGCGACTACGCTGACTCGCCTTATAATATCGTTGCTCTCTTCCTTCGGGAACATCGCAGCGTCGTCGAGTATCTGAGTTATCAACGTCGCGAGAGTTACAAACAATACACACGCGCACTCTCTACAAAAGCGAACAAGGTTGTCCTGGACATTACTTTTACCAGCTCTATCAGCTCCGAGAGAGTCTTGTAATTGACATTCCTGGGAATGGCTATCGCAGAGCGTTCTCGCCTGAGAATGCACGATAAACGCCAATGAAAGGAATAAGGAAATTTCCTTTGCTGCCTGTAGCGAAGCGTTACTTCGGTGAAAGGGGAACGGCAGAAAAAGCTGCGATCGTGATAGAAATGGCTGAAATTACTCGGCTCCTCTTTCATCAAACCTGTCTTCGCCCTTTGGCCTCGGCCGAGACCTTTGCTCGCGCGAAATAACAGGGGAGGAGCCTGAAATTCCGGGGTCGTGATGGATAAAGGGAAAGCCCTTTAGATGGGAGGACAAGGGCGGGTGTTCGATAGGAGAGCACGAGGGAAGTTTGGTAAGAAAATGATGAAGGTTCAACTATGTGGCTACACTTGAACTCCACCACTCGTTCTCAACCCGCACATTTGAAATCCCGTCCCGTCGATGGAAGAATCAATCCTGCACTCTGGTCACAATTCAACGTCATGTTCACCGCAGACGGTCCACACTTGACCTGTACGCTCCATCACGCAAATCGGTTCGACAATGCTGGGCAAACTACTCTGTCCCCGTGAATCGTGAAATGACGCGTGAATCGTTTTCCGTTTCACCCCTATGTACGACTCGCGTTCTCTTTCTCGACCTTTCTGGCTACCTTCAACCCTCGCGCCACATCCCCTGTTTTCCACTGGCGCCCATAGTAAACGACGGAACCGCGCAGCCACGGCAGTGTGTTTCGACGAGACGACGAACGGAACAATGTCCCGGCTGTCGTTAAAGAAAAAGGGCCGTCCTCGCGAATAGGTCAGAAGAGGTGCAACCGCGGTATCTGCTGCACTTTTCTCATTTCTTCCGGGATTATGCAACGATTCGCGCGCGTGTCACGGCCACCGTGAATGGCGATATCGATTTTGGCGTTCCTCCGGTGCCGGGCATACATGCTCGAAATGAAACGCTGAAGCGCTCGTGCAATGGACGCATCCATCGTTTCGCTGATTATGCTAGCTTGGATAGAGTCGAAGAACAGTGTCGCGTATGAATGTGCGCGCATGTACATACGTGTGTTCTGCATGTAATAATCGTGATTATACTTCTCCGTGTAATCGGCATTCCATACACTAATCGTCGATTATAGAATCTGCTTATTAAAAATATAATCAAACGAAATGCTAAGTATGATCAATTTTGAGACGATATGAACGGTACTAGGTATTTTATGGTGTAAATAGCAGACCGCAGAGGTAGAACGTGGAGGTAGCCAAAACGAGACCGCTGGGAAATAAGTCGAAAATGCGAAGCGATTTTTGATCGTGCGGACTTCATTCTTGGAAAGGTTCGAGTGTCTATCGCTGGAATATTTAGCTTCCCTTCTGTCGATTACTATTTTTCTTGGACGTGACGCCAACTCAGTTGGCGAGTTGTTATTCCTCTGCTTATAAACAATTGCATTTGTGACGATATCAAAACCCATAAGAATAAAAATCATTTTTATCCACTATTCCAATTCCAATGAAAAGGAAACTAATATTATCCTTTTAATAATTGACTATTAATATTTTTAGATTATTAATAATTGAAATAAAATGACTTCTAATAGTCTCTATACAAAAATGGAATTACATTTGTATTCGCAGAAATTTGTTTCAATTCCACGACGAAGAATCGATTGTCGAATAAATAAAAACCTTCAATCCGCTCTACTCCAGCGGCCGTTTCCCCTATCGCAATTTCCACTTTTCCATTCGATTTTTTCCCACCCTTTCCCAAGTGGATTCGCGTATGCACGAGATTCATGACACTTTTTCAGCAAATTTTACGAGCCTCGACGAAACGAATGGTCGATAATATTTTTCACGGTTGTTTCGACCGTAAACGGGAAGACCAGCCGACTGCCGGCTACAAGAAATACGATGGAAGATAATCGACGCTGAAGAAATACGCTGGTAGCTTGCAGATATGCGATAGCCGCTGTTCTCTATGTTTTATACACGTTCTTACACCTCCGATATCGTTAACGAGGCCAACTTTCTCCTCCCTCCGCGTTTCATCCAAGTGAATGCTTTTAAAAAGGAGAAATGTTTATTTGGAAAATATGAAAAAAAAGGAAACAGCTATTCTGAAACACAATTATTTGTTCTTCATTGCGGAAACTATACCAGTTTTTAAAATGATAAAATTAGAGATGGGTTGGAACCTAATTTTTCAATTCTCGAAACTCAAACCCGAAACTCTGTAATGTTTCGAAACCCTCGCGTCTTCCGAAACTCGAAACTCCTGAAACTCGACGCGTCGACTTTGTTTTGTAAGATGAATATCTTGTTGATTAGGAGCTGAATAATCCATGATTAATATTAAACTGATTTTCAAGAGCTGAACTGTCTATTATTGCATAAACCTTTGTTGTCCAAAGACGAGGAAATATAAATCACGAGAAATGTTCAAAGTTGAGAAATTCTCAAAACTCGAAAATCTTTTGAGTTTCTTTGAGAATCTTTAGGTAAGACCATAATACAGGGTTTATATGAGTATTAACACACACGATCAAAATGATTTGTTAGAAGGAATAAGAACAAAGGTATTCTTATTTCTAGTTCCAAGTCAAATTTTACCAGCTGAATACAAAAACTGGATGGTACACGTCTCGGCTGACTCTTTACGATTCGCTCGACCCTCTTGGCGTCTCTAAATCTCTCACCTCCGCCGACTGGAATTCCCCGGCAACTTCCAATCCGATCCGGTCTCGTTTCAATCGCGAAACACTAGACCTCTATCATCGATGGCACGAGATTTTTCATGGAGAGATAGCCGCGTTTAAAAGCACTTTGCATCGCGTCATCGTAAAAGGCGTTGAGTTATAGGCCACCTTCAATTTCGTTGTTCCACCGAAGAACGCTTCCTCCCTATTTCCTTTCATCCCCTTTCCTCTCCACTCTATTTACGCGGCTGACTATGAAATATTACTTCTGCCTCCGCGTAAGCGAAAGAATACCCGTGGAATAAAAACGAGTCTCGTCTCGGCAACCTCTCAAAAGTGGTCACGAGAACTCTCGTTTCCTCGAGCGTCCTGTTGGATCTCGTCCTGACGATCCCGGGAAGAGCGACGGCGAGAAAGGTAGCGACAGCGTTCGATCGCGGAAGGGTGGATAGACGGGGTTGAAAAGGGGCTCCCCTCCTCGTTCAACCGGTGAATATTGTAGCCGCTTTTAAAACGCGGGAGCGCTCTCCTGCTTTGTGCTTGTTAATTTTTCAACGACCCACCCAGCCACGATACTTCGCACACTTTACCTCCCAAGCTTTGCCGGACATGCTTAAACGACCAACAGTTTTCGTTGGATACCCGAGGGGCTGGTTCCCGGGGTACTTTTTTCCCGCGTGTGGAAAGAGTGATGCGAACCACGCGTGGGTACGAATGATTTATGAAGATAATTTGGAAGAGTCGTTAGGGCTTTTTGTTCTTGTACTATATGCGGGGCTGCCTGGAGGGGTGGTAATGAAAATCGCAAGTGTGGTTGAGAAAAATATTCTCGCCGGTTTTAATTTTGCAATATTGTTCGTGGTAGTTTTGTTTATTAATTGCGATGTCACTTTAGACTCGTTCAATTGTACGTGGCGAAAATTAGCTAATTACTAAAGTGTTATTTTATCTTGTATTCAAAGTGAGAGCTAGGGTACAAGTTGATATTCAAAGGAAAAGTAATTAGATCTGAAAAATGTCGGAAATCTAACTATTCTAATTTCATTAATTTTTATCTTTCATCTTTCTTCACTATTGTTAAAATATGCCACTTCGAAGAAACCGTTTTCTGCTACTTACGTGATTTTCAAATTACAGTTGAATCACGCTATCAGAAAACTTTTCTATATTATCTAAAAGATTGCAGTAATATCTCCTTGGGACACGTGCAAGAGAAACAAAGCAGAGTCGAGAATGGTAGACACCCTGTTGAGTTCAGGCATACGCTTGTGCAATAATGTACGCCTGTGTAATAACGTCTAGACGACCTGGTTTCGAACCTGTTGACGCACAGTTCGCCGGAGGAATTAATTCTATTCATCGCTCGTAGTTTTCTTTTTCCACGTCTCGTGTCTTTGCCGGCGCTTCGCATAGCGGAGGATCGTGAATCACAACCGCGCGCCAAGTCTAGAATTATTAAATTCCAGAACGGAAATACCTCGCAAAGAAATTAAAACGGCATGCTTCCGCTTTTCGGAAGGATGGAGGATCGAGGATCTTCTAGGCAGGATTTTTTTTTCTACAGCAACAACAACATATCTTGCACTCTCCCTGTACGAGCAGATGAAGTGGACTACGTATGGGCCACCACTTTTGTTTCAGACATTAAGCAATTCAGATCTTAAATAATTTAAGTTAAAAAGAAAGTTTTCGACGTCAGCAATATTGTGCTCTTAGCAAATTGGCACTTAGTGCAGCAGAATATTCCCAAGAAGATGAAACAGACAGCCCTGTAAAATCTTTTACGGTGCCAAAATAAATCGAATGACATATTTTACAACACAATCACGTTCCCCCAGCTTTCTTTGGTTCTTGAACTATAGTTTATAATTATTAGAAAATGCACATTTTCATAGAAGACAGGCTATAGAATGATACTTGGACAGAAATGTTTCGTTATTATAGGTTTCTCATGCTTCTTTGAAACGTCTAACTCGTTAAATTAATTTAATCTATTAGTCAGCACTTGTACCAAACCGGATAGTGTTGATAGCAGAACGTAAACAGTACAATGAATTTAAGTAAATTTGAATAAAGCTACATACATTTTGTTTTTCATGTTAGTAGGTATTTCTAAGTTTTAAAGAAAAACACCGCACAACGTGTCCGAATATTTTCACGGGTCACTGTACACGCTGGACTCACTGGTAGAGCCGAGATACACGTCAGGGTGGAATAACGCGGATATCGTCGAATCCGGTCCAGCTCCCACGCGATTCCCTCTCGTTTCGACCTCTTGACGCCTGTAAAGGAGCTTCGGATTACTAACAGACACTTTCCAATTGCTCATTTTCCGATCTCGGTAATCCCTGGCTCCGACAGGACTTTTCGCCCTCGTTGTTCCCGTTTACCGTGCCGCGGTGGCTTTATTCGTTCGATAAGTTACACACAATGAGGGTGCACTGTCCGACTACCATCAACCAACCACTCTAAAATTTTCTCTCCCAAATTTCTATTCCAATTTTCATTATGCGCTTCACGCCAATGTAATTTTAATCCCCACGGCTGCTTCATTCCATGCCCGCATATTACACTGCGGATGGATTATCAATATTTAGAAAATCGAACGAAGGAAAATGTAAGCGCGAGACCTGATCATACGCTGACTTCTACTACTTCAGCATCCAGCAATACAGTGTACTGTGCATTACGAGGAAACCACGTATCTCACTCGTAACTTTTGTTCTATTACGGAGAGATGCAACGCCGTAAAAGAAGAACGTGCTAATTTACAAATTCATAGTTGTTTTACAGTGGCACGCTCGATAAAACAACTCAAGTTTCTTCCTTTTCCCTCTTGTACTCTATGCACTCTATTCATTGAAACAGGTCGAATGTTGCTCCACTAACAGTGAATATAAATTAGATACAAACGTAAAGCGGTATTATTTTTTAATTACTGGAAATGTGGCAGTAATTGTTCATTTTCAAAGGGATGGGAGACGTATTCCTTTTCTTCATTAGTTTAATTTACATTTACGTGCGAGGAAATCATACGAAGCATTTCACTTTAATTAATTTCATCGTACGATGCTTTTGCGTAAATTTATTAATACAGCATGACGTATGTGCATTTCTAAAGTTCGCTTCCATTCGATTGCGAACGAACGAGGACAAACTGGCGATGTCTCGAATCTATAGGATGCAGAGCGAAGCAGCAAGGCTCGTAATTTTCCGCCGGAAACTTTGCCGACCGAATTCGATAAACAATAAACTTCTTGACACATGCGAACTTCGAATCGCTTACGTACACGACTGCGTGCTCAACAACTCTTCCTAAATTAACCAATAATGTCGTTCCATTTCGCAGACTCTTAGAATATACACTATTCCTTTGGAGAGTGCTAGCAAATTTGATAATTTATTTCACTTGAATCATTTCGCAACTGGAAATTTTTCATTGAATAAAGTGAAATTTGTTTCTAGGACAGCCATTCTTTGGAACTTTGTTTTTAGCATAAGATATAATTTCCTTATTCGGAAGCCTGATCATGCCTGGAACGAATCCAAGACGAGGAGCCCGACGGATCTCTGTAACTTTATGAAATATTAATATAAACGTAACGTTGCCACTGGAAATTCTGGGGTTGCCGCGTTGCTGAAGATAAATAGATTTCGCGATGTTGATGCCAGAGATAATGCTGAGACACCACACGGTAGTTTCCACGTCTTCGGGGTGTCTGTTCCGACGATTACGTTGCAGCGTACGTTCTGCTTCTGGTGTCTGACACAGCTATGGAGTCGCAGCTAGTGCCTCTAACTTTGATATTATGATGCTGCGTACGTATAATGTATGGCACTGCGCGAGGCACAGTGAATATAATCATTTTTGCAAGAACCGGGGAAAGCAATATATCTCTGTTATCTAAAGAGAGGAGGAAGAGTAGCGACATTACTTTTTACGAGTATTTGGATATCAATGCATTCTCTACTATGCTTGTTGAGAGCTTTCTGAAAAAGTTTAGCAAGAAATGGTACGTAAGTAAATATTGAGATATTTACTCTATTCTAAACAGGACTATGCATTTACGCATCCAATGAAATGGTATCGATATCTGTATTTCTCTTTTTGGAAAAAGTATACATTTCCATGAGCACTTCATCAGAGAATTATTTATTTACATTTTAAAATCTCACTTAAACAATTTCTTGCTTGACATAACATTTAAAAGCATTCTGTGTGAATAGAAATAAACCTCGCCATATATCTCTCACAACTTGTAATTTATCACCTTCGAAAAATTGGAAACATCAGTTGAACGAGATCAAAGATGCACGGTTTAACAATTCAATTGCAGATGCTCCGCGATATTTCAATCTGATATTCATATTTATGATTCGCGTTGCCATACACCATGTGCAATATTTTACGATTGAAGTAATCAATTTTGCATTTTCAAGGACGGTTCAAAATTTCTTGATTGCAAAGAGATCGTAATTTCATTTTCGTGAAGGAATGTGACGGAATACAAATTGAAGTGGGAGTATAATTGGGATTTAAAGTAGGAAGATTTAATAGCTCGTAAAAAAGTTGGTTTTGCAATGGAAATGACTTCCTGGGCCGGACAGAATTTACGTTTCTCTAAAAATGTCTACCACGGAGTAAAAAATTGTTCCCAGTAATATAAACCATAATAATTTTTATTTTCTGTGTTTTATAGGGCGTGCTTAAACTTTTATTAGAATCATATTTGAAATTGTATTTAGGCTAGAAGGTTCGGATACGTAGATAGAACTCTATGTTCTTATTACGACTGGAAGCATTGGCCGACCGTACGTAGATCTATACTACTTATTCCCTACGTTTAAGGAGTATCATACTGTTTTTAGTTTCATTCTGTCCATGGATTTCCGCAACGATTGTTTAGAGTTATAAAATGTCGCGTTTCATTATAAAGTATAAAGTTTAAGAAAGCGTACTGAGTAATTAAAGCGATGCTTTGCCGTGTTATACAAAAATTAACATCATATCGTTTCGTTTGGTCACGAATGTAAAATGCAAAAATGTGCAAATATTATTTTTTATGTCGTTCGACGTTCAATAAGCAAAAACCTGTGCGCCATTTTATTGATCACTGAAATCTTCACGGTTCACCGGCATTTTTAACGGCAATCTGCACACGTTACGTTTCCACGTGCGCATGCATGGATCTCGCTTAATGGTACGCGTATCGACGAACCAGTCTTTCCGACGAGACGCATCGTTGCACGCATTCGACGTTTGCAGAAACGGCCTGATTAACACCCCAATTATGAACACGTTCGTCACATTTCATTCACGAAGAACGAGTTCCGATAAATCGATGCTCACGATTCTATCAAATTGCACGATGCACTTCTGTCTTACAACTAGTGAATAAGGAAAAAAAGGAAAAGAAAAAAGTGGATAAGCATAACGCAATTAACCCTTCGAAAACATAGAATATGTTAACAGTTGTAAATGATTTTCTAGTATCTGAAAATAGACAGTTTAGAGAAATTAATATTTCAGTCGTTTATTTTATTATTTTTGAATACATTTCAAGATACATATGTTCGACGATTATTATTTTACAACAATTATTGTGTAATGCTCACAATCGGTCGGTGGTAACTGAAGTAATTTCACAAGAAAAGAAAATATTATTCACTTATTTCCCAGCGTGTTACACGCATTCCCGTTCCATATTTTGCAGCCAAATGAGCCGCATAACGTGTTGTATGTTAAACATTCTGTTAAGTGCGAATATCGCATGCGAGTATGACAATATTTGTTCATGCAAGTGTTTCTTAACACTTGTATCAATGACTTCTACCTAAGACTACTTTTATAACGATACAAAACAGTGAATGAAAATTAACAAAGAATTATCGAACGAAATGGTTGTATTGATATTGATTGTATTGAACGGAAGCAAACTTGTTAATAGCGAATCCGAGCATAACCCTATTCGATCCACCTGGCAATTTATCCAGCCCATTGAAATTTTTTGGGACGATTCTATGCGTGTTCGGCTCCCGCTCAACCGCATTCAGTACACTCGGGAGCCCCGTCGCACGCAAATACGTAATTTCGTTACAATCCGTTTGACGCCGTCGCAATCACGCAGAATCATCGTGTAATTTAATATCCCATCCCATGGACGCTCGAGCAGCGGAAACGACCGCGTTCCTCGATTTTACATCGAGCTCATGGTAATATGCGCATCCTTTGTCGGAATGATTCGAGAGAACGCTGTTAATCTACCCAGGCTGATACTGACTTTGCCTCCGGACTCTTTGCGAACCGCGCCTTTGATTCTAAGCGGTTCGAAAACTTTTATTAAAGATTCTCTTCTTGGACGGTCATTTCCGTTTTACCGGCCACGGGCCTTCCTTTTATTCGCCGAGACCGAACGACCAGCTAAGGATTCGAGAAGTGATCAAAGGACTTTGCTGATGGCCTCTAAAAGGAAACCTGAATTCCACAAGATCGAACTACGCTTTCTTCGATGTTGCAAGATTTACATGCGATCGCTATAGTTTAGATTGCTCAATTCGTTGCTCCAGGAAATGGTTCCAATACCTCAGGGAAAGTTTCTCAGAGAGTGCATTGCCCCTTCCAAAAAAAAGAAAAAAAAACGTACTACGCGTTTCTCAATAAAACTTTTTGGTTTATACAATATTCCATCCTCTTTTTTTTGTTCTTCGTAATTGAATTATTATCTTTTCCTCGTGTCCATATTTTCTTTGCTAATACAAATCGTACTTCCTTTTACTCGACATTGCACGCGGAACATTTTCCTTTATTGCACCCCTAAATGTTACAAACTAAAATTCAGAGACATCGTTGCGGATAACGAAACGGTGGTTTTATTACGCTTCAGACCCCCAGTCTCCTTCCCTTTTGTATTCCGACGCGTAAAGCGACCGGGTAATGCCCGTTTTACAATCAACCGTAACAGCACATTTCCTTTCACAGTGTACAATTAAACATGGCCAATTCTCGCGTACTTGCACCGGGCGACAGCGTGTGATAACGTTGATCTTCTGAAGGGGAAATTCGGCCGTTTCAGCTTAACAGTGATTGCCTAGTGCGAGGTATTCTTCATTAGTCCGAGCAGCACATACGTTTCGATGGATAAGGAAAGTAAATAACAAGGGACGCGTTACTTATGCACGGCTCATAAAGAAGCTCGTTAATTATTTAATTTCATTCTTTCGCGATAGCCTGTTAAATTTTCATACGCGACGTCGTGCGCTGAAACTAGTTTCATAAAGGAACGGGCCTTTGGAAATTGCGAAACATTACGAAGTCTCTTTTGGTCAGCCATTCTGGCTCGCTTCTTTCGTCAGCTCTTCGGATTACGCGTACAGAGAACCTGCGTTCCTTCGAAATGGATTTTTTTTTAGCTGAAATGGAATTTGTTGCAATGTTATTATAATTGTACGTGTTATTAATTTATTTGATTTTAGAATTCTCGACGACTCGTTTGTGATAGTTGCTTGGATAGCAAGGGGAATAATAAAGGAGCCTAATTACATTGTGGACAGGAGAAGGATATTGCTTTCTTCTTTTGCTCTTCAGATTATATGTACAAGAAGTCCCGCATCCTTTCAAAATTGATCTTCTTGGTAGCTTAAAACGAAATTTGTTACGATTCTATAATCGAATGTATCGTTAATTAGTTTGATCTCAGAATTCTCAATTAATCATTTGAAACAACCGTTTGAGAAGGAAGAAAAATAATAGAGGGAGCCAACATAATTGTGGACATTGTTTTACAGTAATACTTTATTTAATTAATTGCAGGTACAATTAATGGAAATTATCTAAAAAAATGCTGCTTTCATGTAATAAGCTTCTTCATTAATATTCATCAAATTTTTTCTCCAAAGGCGAAACGAACTATCCTATCGCGATTATCACAATTTTATTCGCGTAATTCCTTACTGTGTAGCCTGCGTGAAATGGCAGTAGAATGGTGCTGAAAAATTTCTCGTCGGAAGCCTTCGAATAAAAGCCGAAGAAAGCACTCGAAACCTCTTTGCTGCTGCCGTGTTCCATTGAAAATACGCGGTCCCAACTTTCTAGTCGCAGTCATCGTCGAGCTTCTTTCGAGACGTAACATTTGTTTATGCAAATTGCTCACACAGTTCTCAGTTTTCTCCCCGACTCAGTTCCCTTTTATATCATTCTTGATGTCACGGCTGTTCATATTATAATACCGACAAATTTTCAGCAAGATCGAGAGCATTCTATCTTTTCCCCTTAGCGGAAGTAGAGGGACTTAAATTTTTTAGATACCGAGGCATTTCATAGAAAAATTTATCCGAAGGAGTAATAGTTATTTTGCACGGAAGTTTGTGAAGTTTTCATTCTGTTAAGACACAGTGAGTTATTTTTTTAATGCGGAATATTTAATAGTTGAGATTTTCTGAGAATCATATATCTGGTTAAATGTTAAATATCACTATTATAATATTTTGCAAGGAAACAAGTTATTACCATCAGTGATGTTAATAGCACGAATCTTGGAACTGAATATTTTCTAAAGGTAGCGCGTACCCTTTTTGTTTCCTCGTGATTATGCGCATCCGGGCGGGGTCCGGTCGGTAGCAATAAGCCCTAAGGAATTCCTTTTAGCGGAGCGAGCAAACGGAATACAGGAGACTGGGGCGCTTGCGTGCCGTTCAAATATTCATTTTTCTCCGGTGTCGCATGGTCAAGACCGACTTCTATTCTCGAAAAATAATTCATATTCCGCCGGTACTACGTTCACCGTTATAAATTTAACGAACCGAAAACTGTGCCCGCGATTTTCTTTAAAACGGCAAGGGGAGAAACGGTCGCTTGAAGAATCGCTTGCAGCCTCCCTTTTCAGCATTTTATACCACCCGGAACATGCCTCCCTCTTTTTGCTCAACGCGTTAAGAGATTATTATAAAGGAGACTTATGAATATCTTTCGTTCGACATTATAGAAGCTTCTAAATTTCATTAAACTCAACTTTTCTCTAAGCATGATGCTATAAGATTCGTAAAAGTGCAAAGTTCTAAGCACGAATTTCAAATAAAAAAAGTTCACGCAATTAGGAAAAACGTTTCACACAAATCGTAAAAATATGAAAAAAAGAATGAGTATCGATAACTCGTAAATAGCTAAACGTTTCGAAGGCCAAACGGAAGGTGCGTGAACAAGGAAGAGTTTCTATTCCATAAGTGGACATTAAAAAGCAATGTTTTGTTTTTTTAAATCGTATTCGTTGCAAATCTGCATGTTTCATTTATCACGCGAAGTTTATTATTGCAACTGAATGGAGCCTGTTAGCAAGTCAGGTTGGTGTGTTGGCCATTAATAACTTTGCGGGACGAATAAGCGGACGTTAAGAGTGACCGCGCCGCGGAAGAGGTTTCGGTGTTCGCTTTGGTCGCTCGAGGTGTCGCGTGAAAAAAAATATTGTCTCGTGGTTTAATTAATCGTCGTTGATTATACGTGTCATACTATAAATGATGAAATTTTTATACTCGCTGCATCTGTACTGAATAAATAAAACTAGTGATTTCTCTACCAGCACTGTTAATTCATAAACTAATCGCAATTACTAATTCAGATTACTAGTTTACATTAAATTGAACTTTATAGACATATTACATTCGATACACGGTCGGCTGTCATACGTTGCTCATAAATTGGACCCGAACCGGGAGCGTCAAATTGTTGCACGAGCCGAATCGATGACATTTTCGCCGAACGTGCGATACGCGAAGTGAAAAATTCTGTAAAATACACCGAGCGTGTCACTCGAACGGAACAGGCTGCAGCCGCGTGTCCAGCCAAATAATGTCGCTTTAAGCTATGGATTTGCAGACGCGCCGCGTGGTAATTTAAATACTAAAAATTCTCGCACTCCTGCCCGACCCATAAAATCGAGCGTTTTATATCGAATAGTTAAAGCCAGGGACAATGTGGTCCGATTATTTATCCCGAGTTGAACAAACGGTTCTACGTGCAGAGTGTTTTCACCGTGGAACAGGCGGCGGAGCGTGTTCCATCGACAGATTGCTCGACGTTCATTAAAATATTGAAAGCGGCGCAATAATGCATGGATCTGTTGTGATTCTTTCGAATTTACAGCGATATATCCGATGGGAGTCCACATTAAATTATTTGAATCTATCGATTTTAGTGTGCGCGGAATCGAATGGGAGAAGGACAATGGAAATATTCCTCGGCTTGAATCGTTTCTGCGGTTTTAGAACAGAGATGTTTTGAAACGGAATGGATGTTGAGAAACGGAAGATCTTAGAGCAAGAGGATACATCAGTCAACCAGTTTACCGCGGAGAAAGCATCGAGTCTAATTACCAAAGTTAAGCTACCTTGGCCACGGTTCAGCGCTTAGGATGGCTGAGTATCAGACAACCCTTTCGGCGTTGCTGCTTACCACAGTTTAGTTGAGACCGTAATCTTCTGGCTAATGACCGTGGTACTCGATCATGGTTAATTCGAGGAAAGAATGAGAGAAACTGTGCTACGAATTTATCTCTTTACTTCTTCTCTCACGGTCAGGAATATCGACATCGTAAATTCCAGAGGAATGAAACAAAATAAAAGGAGTCAGGTTGTGCAAATGGAAAGCTCATACTCTCGCAATAAAAAGGGCTAATTCAAGCAGTTAATTAGCTGAGGGAATGGTCGAATTTTTTCAATTCGTACTGCAATTTGCAATGCACGAAGGATTAGATTTATTTTTTACTTTTAAACCAAATAGAGCTCGACGTTAAATCCTCATTAAAACATTCATTTCTCACTCCGGTTGCTATACATATCTAAAAGTTACATCACCGTCGCACAAAAGTAGAGAAAACAAGCGCTGTTCATGTGTCGCGAGTGGTGATTCAAAGTATTCGTAAACACACATGAGAGACCGAGGATATTATCCTCCCTCAACATTATAATTCGTATCAAATGTCGAATTTTGACCTAAAGGGGGAAATACTTACCTAAACGACGGCGTGGAGATTCGCAGAAACGCATTTCGGTTCCATTCAGAGAGTGTTTTGCCTGGAAATTGGGGCAAGAACCAAACACCCTCCATTACCATTGAGTTTCTATGCAAAAACGTTGGCGCAAATGCAAGCGGGATATTTCTGCCACCCCGATGCCTCGTTGGGCGCGTCGCCCTCAAACGACAACCCTTCCCCAATTAGTTCAAGTTAAATAATCCACCTGCCAGCCAGCGGATTATGACTCGGAAGGATAAAAACGGAGCAATTCGATGGAACGTCGGATGAAGTTGATCGAAAACTGAAATTTTCCGTTTCAAATTACGCAGTGTGGGAGAAAATGTATGCAATTAATGAATATGAGAAGTTCATTTATGCTGGAAGCATTTTTAGAAACATTCGTTGATTGTAAAATGAAATGTAAAAGACTTGGGGAAAAAATTGATTCTTATATTTTCACGGTTGAAAATTGAGGCCTGGAATGCTGTCCTCGATTCTAAACAAGTTTCACTAGATTAATTTTGAAATCAACATACGAATTCTGCATTACACGTTGTTCCATTAATTTCAACATCGGCCGTGACAATTTGCACGCTGGGCCACGTCAAGAGCATCGTGAGAAATTTACCGACCCGAAAGCGACTATTAGTTGCGTGCGACACTATCTGCGCGACAGACAAATTTATCGATCCGTACCTGTGATCGCAGCCATTGTAGTGGACGGTTTATAGTACTTTCGACACCTGCTACCCTCTCTCTATGTATGACCAACGAAGATGACCACGAGAGAGAAAAGGGGACGAAGAGGGAAAGGGACAGGGATATATCGTCGCGACGACCTGAAACTTGAACCGTTAAACTTTATGACATATCTCGCGTATTTACGAGCCAAAGGTTTCTTCATTGCCGTCGCCGTCGCGGCAATCTTCCTCTAGGAAGACGTCGGGACGACATAAAATCCTTGCTCGGTCTACGGCAGTGCAGGTGACGCACCGCGAATGCAGGGAAGCTCGTTCGACCTTACAACGTAAGTGGAACTACAGTGATTAAATTAATATGAACACTTCGAAATTATCACATGTTCGGAGTTTGATCAAGAATGGTATTAAAAGTACACTTTAAATGATGCCATTTTTTAATCACGAAATACAGGGCGTTCCGTAACTGGTGGTACAGTCGGAAAGAAGGCAATTCTACGTGAAAAAACAAGTGAAAAATGTAGAGTACAATTTTGTCATTTGACGCTTCGTTTCCAAGAAAAGCGATTTAAAACATTTGCATTAGCGATTGAAGCAGAAAATCGTTCTGTCGTTTAATGAAGTTGAGGCACGAAAATTCAATAGAAAGTACAGCAGAATCATGTTCCTAACACGGTGACAAACGTTTTGCACAATTTCTGAAATAACGAACTTTCCTCTTCAGCTTTTTACAACGTGTATAATAAAGAACTAAACATTATCCAAAGTTGTTAGGTTTCACGATGTTATCGTGTATAATATTATGTTTATCGTGAATCGACAATTATCCAGTGCAAGGACCAGTAACAATATTAGCTAACATGCGTGTGGACCAAGGAAATGTTTATAGTCGTTTTTCTTGGCAATGAAGCCTTAAATGAAAAACTGTTCTACATTTTCGACTGACTTTTTCACATAGCATCATCCCCTGTTCGATTGTACCACCAGCTACGGGACACTCTGTATATTGCTATGCTTTGAACAACATATTACAACGATTTGAAAGCTTGTACAATTAAAATATATACATGTACAATGGCGTGCAAAATTAAAGGATCACTAAATTAGCGATAAATTTCAATGTAGAAAATTGAGTAAAAGCATGGCAAACAGGTAAAATATGTGCATGAAAGAAAGTATTCCATATTTGGAACTCACCCTTTGATTCGAATTATCTATTTAATGGTACCCCGATTTCGCTGAATCGAATTAAGGGATGACAGGTGGCGAAGTTACGGAGTGCAGAGAACTTTTGCTAGGTGGTTATTCGTGCATGTTTATTTTAGGGGCTGGTTCCATGGCTCTCTTTATGGGAGCTACTGTGGGAATAGGCGATGAGGGTCGAGTGTTAAGCGAAGTCTATTTGAATGGATAAGTGAGAATGATGCTAGGAATTTAGCTTCATGGTTTGCTTGGAGGATACTGGCTTTCCTGTGCTCTTGTTTGCGGTTGGAGAAAATGAAATTTGCTTGTCGAAGGGAAAGTAGAAGCTCTTTTACAACATTGTGATTTCTAAATTGATAGTAATAGCATTTACACTTGCTTTAATAATTCATAAACGAGGTTCGGAGGAAAGATCGAAGGTGGAAAGTTCGCGCAAGTTTCTCGCTATCCGTAGAAGCTCAAGTTCCTGAGGAATAATTATTTCGTTGCAGCCATAGCGAGAACTAAGTCGATCAAGTGATTCATTAGGATTCGAAGGCAGCTGAGGAGATTTATTACCATTACCGTAGCGCCGGTAATCACGCCCCGCGATCTTTCTTAATCCGATTATGTATGCCTTCAGGGAGGAATATTTGCGAGTTAACATTAAACTGCATTAGCCACTTATACTCCTCGTATATTGAGCCGTTCTACGGCATAAATTTTACAATCAGAATTCTACGCTGTTCTGGTTAAGAATAAAACATCAATTCCATACTTGTACCGAAAATTCTTGTCAATTTGAAGAGAGGACAGACAGGTATCGCAAAAGAGTGACCGAAATTTCGGAAAGCTGACAGGGCTAGATTACGGTCTTTCGTTCAGAAACGAGGAAGAATCAGTCCTCCTGTCCGATTACTCTTGCATGCGGGCACTCGACATCGAAATGAAAAACGTCAGCGATAAATCGTTGCAACGTGTCGAGCCGTGATCGATTACTGTACCGGAAGACGATTAATTGTCTCGGAAATTGATGGTTTCCGGCCGTTCTATAATATCCAGAACGGTAATCTTTCTCTCTGCAATTCTTCGCATAAGTATAATGTATTTTACCTCCATCTAAGTTTAAGTCGCTCCAGAACATTTTTGTTTCGCAAAACGAATTTTGCAATTTCTGTAGACGCGCATTGTTCTGCATTTATGTGCCTAACGTTTGCCCGATTGCGTCGAATTTGCTCGGCGCCGCTCTATGCTTGCGACATCACCCCGAAGATTAATCGTATTTGCATGTAATAATCTCCAGAAGTGCGTTTGCCGTAGCTAAGCTATTTACTTCTGACTAAACACGCTATTACTGCAACGCTCTAATAACAAAAATCGTCTCATTATGTATTTTTCACTCGATTGTAAAAAGAATCATGCGTCCGGGCCGCGTCGGAAGAACGCTTCATTAAAGAATGCGAACTCCAATACGACGCAAATATTGTTCAGGATTCAGGTATCCCCGAGGCATCGGTTAATCGGAAGTTCCCGCAGGCCAGAATTCATTTTGCAATTTCAACGCGCGCGTAAGCCGGACGCGCAAAGATGCTTATCGCGCTGTGAATTTCGCGTGGACGCTTTTAGCAACAATTGTCTGTGTATCCAATAGAACTCCCTTGGTGGTCTTCCGGTTCGCGATGCGCTTATCTGAAACGCCTTTATGATCGTTGTTTTTAGTCTCTGGCATTCGGTTTTGTATCACGCAAATTCTTAACGAAGGATGTTATTCCCTGAAGCGTCGTCAGTTAATATGAAAATGTTCATTTCGCGGGAGATTTTCATTTTTCTAATAATATAATGCATGAAATGGAATTATTTAATTCAAATGCAATATTTCATATTGAGGTCAAAGACAGTATTTACAAATTGAGCGTAACTTTTTCAATCCTTTCTACTAGCTTTTCTTTCCATTTCTTATATTGCATTATAGTTATCATACTAGGCAAGAAATCAATTTACTTATTAATTTGTATTAAATTAAGAAAAAGCATTTTACTTTTAATCGCAATATTCCAAAGTCATTAATATGTTCGCTCGTCACTTTATACACACAACTCTATGTCCAACGTGAATCGAGATTAACGCAATCGTTCATATGTATAACGTTGGTCTTTTAGTTGAACACAGCTTATTCATGGCTCATTTGAATGGCTTTGAATCCCATCGTAGTTGAGAATGATAAAGTCCATGGCCTCACATAAAATTGAAAGCCGTTGAGCGGGGATTAATAGAACGCCGTACAAACGATGTGCGTGCAACATTCCCTTGCCCCAGACTTGTTAATTATAATTTACTTTGAATGGCATACGATATAAAATGTGAAATAATAAGCTACGATAACGTGAGAGCAAAGATCGTATGTGAACGGGACAACAGGTATAAATCCATATTATAAGATTTTTAAGATTTCATGGAATATAAAGAACTCTTATGTTAACCCGAACGCTAAATTGTTATCCAACAAAATAAAATACTATAAATACGATTATCCCACGACGAGAAGGCTTTTCCCGTAACGAGAAACTTCCAAGCACAAACAATTGGACACAATTTACGAGACTTTAATAATGTCACCTCTTAAACAGTTTCTGGAAGAGAGGAGCTCGCTGTTCACAACAGGATCAAAAGGCCATTTCCTTCGGGAGCTGGCTTTCTCTGATCGACCTCAACGTCGCTTTAAGCGTATGAGCGATCACTGTATTGTGCTTTACGCGTAACAATGTCGCAAAGGGTACTTGGGGGCCCTTCAGAAAGAAACAAAGGGCTTCCTCCTTTCGGCGTCGGCTGATCAAACCTCCCCGCCTGTTACGGCGATTAATGGTCGGAATGAACATGATCCGTTGGCATTTCGAGGACTCTTAAAAGTGTGAAAACTGAGAACCACCAAACGGAATAATTCATTTTTTGTTGATTACGCAAAAATGTCAAATGTAACGAGAACTCAGATGAAACCTAAAGGTTGATAAGAGTCATATAAATTCTTCGATACGGCTATTCATTTAGATAAATAATTAATGAGATGTTATACATTTATTTCACATAGGACGGATGATGCTGGAATTTATTAAGAGCTCAAAGCAATGCAGGTTGGTCGACAAAGTTTGAAGGCGAACACTTAAATAGGAGTTTGCGAGCGCGATAAAAATTTGTAAATTAATGGTAACGGAAATCTATATCCTTGCTTGGCTAGAGTCTGGTTGGAGCCCAGTTTGCTTAATGCTACCCCCGGACTCGCGAGATTGGCTCCGCCGTTTCGCTTCGAGTAATCTCGATCGTCCGCGGCACTCAAGCACGTATTTAACTGGAAGTTTTATTTGGCCGGGGAGAAAGTTCGAATCGTAGATCCGCTTTTCGAGCATCTCCTGCGCGGTGATGTTAATTCACGTTGGATGCGGTGTAGGTGGCATTTAAACGCGGGCCGGAGCCGTACTTTTTCTTCCGCAGTTCGACAGGATAATCTAAATGGAAGTTCGTGCAAGATAATATGTAATCAATGGCAACGGAGACAGTTTCTGTTGCTTAATGATAATTATAAGAACTGCTTTCGCACTGCATGTTCTTAACATGAAACATTAAATGCCCAATCGGCATCACATAGTTAAGCCTCGATGAAGCAAGAAATAAATATTTGGCTTGCAGATCTTATGTTGCAATTTTAATTCATTATCATTGTAATTAAAAATCCATTAGTGCTTTATTCAAGCCATTGAAATAATTGATGCTTCAATTACCTTGACTGCCGTGGTTCGCAATTAACTCTGAGTCATGGTAATGGTTTACCCATGCCCTAATTCCTGGAATATTTTCATCGTTTGCGACTGGATGCTCATACCGCGAACATATTGGGAAGTCTTCTCTTTGAATTGATTTTCGAAAAGCACACAGTCAGGTCGATTCCGCGTCTACCTCGAAAGACCGTGGACAGATATAACGATCTGCAGCTCCGTGGCATTATGGACACAGAGGGAAGACGTTTCGTTGCATTACATATGCACGACGTATATTTTACTAGCACTGTCGCAATGTCAGCTATTGCTACATACGTATATGGATACGTAACACCTATTGGGTCGAATATTCGATAAGGAGCAAAGGGAAGGATCGCCGGGGTAGAAAAAGTAACATAGGAAAATAGGCAGACTGATAGAATTATTCAGAGGTTTCCAGGATACGAAATTAGTGAATTATACTTATCACGAGTAATTCACTTATTCACTTCAACTATTGTATGATGTTACAAGAAAAATAATACACTTAAGTGAGCACGAATGGACATGCCGCACGTAACAACTCAAAACCAAAAAACATATATTTCTCTATTGCGCGTTATACGGACGCATATCAACAGAACAGTATTGTAATAAAGCGCGCTCAAATATAACTTAGGATGCAATCATTCTATCTAGCACAGACACGAAAGATGTCCTGAAGAAAATACTTTTTCTTTTCCTTGTTAAGTATCAGCGATATGAAATCATTCGAATATCTGTTGAAACTTTAACAATTGCTCATTGCTTCTTCGATTAAAAAGTGCCTCGTCTGAGAACAGGATTCAGCTTTCGAATTATGAAAAGGTCTATGTGTATCTATTTTCAGGCACAGTGTTCTTTTGGGACTAACAATAGGATGGGGCAAGGTGTATACGTACACGTGTAACGCAGCAAAATATCACGCGTGGGAATTCGCCTGTTCTTTTATCTGATTGGTGTCGACATCGTTCCTAAAGAATCCTTTTCGTCGCCGCTCCCCAGGGTAGCAGCCGGCCATTCTTTCATCCGTCGGCTAAGAAACTATAACTCAGCCCCGTCTGAACGTGCATTTACGTCTTATTTTTACGGTGTTGTTTCGCGTGTAGCTAGAGAAGGAAACGCGGCTGATATTAATTGATCAAGAATTTGAAGTTACTCTAGAGGGGGCCGTCGCTTGATAAATTTGATGGCTGATGAAATTATTATGAACAGATGGAAAAATTGTACACTCTATGTTTCTGGTTGTATTAGACCTTGAATAACAGTGAAATATACCCTTCTTTGAAGTTTAATATGCTGTAAAGAAACAAGTGTAATAGCCTACCTGGCTGAATCCAATAGAAAATCTATGGGAATTATTGAAACGTCACACTGCATAAGAAATAATAACTAATAAACGACAGTTGATTATAACCGTATAGCATATCGACCCAAAAATACAAGAAAATTGTCGACAAGATATGAAAAGCATGACGAGGCATATACAGGAGATTATAAACGCGCAACGAGGTGTGATCAAATATTGGCAGAATATTTTCTTCAATTGTAGGGGCTTTAAAATCGTTGTAATATGTTGTTAAGAGGCATAACAGTATATTTTGTGACAAAAAGGGTATCATTTTAAGCGTACTTTCAATTCCATTCTTCATCAAACTGCGAATAAGTGATAATTTCGAAGTGTTCGTATTAATTGAATCACCCACTGTGCAATCAAATAATAAAATAGTAAAATTTGTCAGCTATAAATAAGGGCTGCTCGTTCCTCCCTTTAATTCCTCGTTTTCAAGACTGTCTGGCAGCGAAATCTCGTTAAAGAAAATCCTCAGCTACACGAATGTGATATATGAAAGACTAAAGTCAAGTTGAATTTCGGCAGACCCCGATTCGAATTGTTGGAATTGAATGCGATTCCAGCGGGTCGAAAATTGGTCGACATACGCGAAACCCTCGAGAATCTGTGTCAACAGTACGTCCTACAGAGCTGTAACAATTCGATCGTGCTTTATCAAATACATTTTCTGCGAATTACTGCACTGCGACTGGCAAAAGTTTCTGCGCCTTTGACGGAAATGCGGTATACGATAAACGTGATAAACGGTGAAGCATGAGAAAAGCGAGACATGGAAAGTGTCAAACAATTTCAGAACCATTTTTATTTAATAAAATCTCTTCAGTTTAATAGCTCGGGGAATCAGTGGAAGATTTTTGATAATAACAATATATCGTGGGCAACTCGTGATTCGCGTGTGCTTTATATTTTCGCAATTGCTACGATTTAACCATTGAAACGACTCGAATGAATTTTAACGAGCACCATTGATTAAAACGCAGCTAAATAATCTGGGTTAACCAAGGCGATAGATCCACGCCATTTGGTCTGCGTATTCATCGGGCCACCGGATGCAGGCTTTCGCGGGCACGTAGCTACGGAACAAATTAATGAGCATCGAATTTTCAGTATACCAGTATAGGTGCGAATAGCTGGTGTAGATACGAATTTGCTAGCGCTCGTACACTGCTAAGCAGCGACGTATACGTATCGATAGATACATGTCTCGACAGGCTTGATCGCTTTAACAATTTCGCTATCGTGGTCAATCGTTTTTGTGGCAAAAGGAATCTCGTTACAATATTTACATACCGTGTACCTGTTGTTCATCATAAAAATAAAAACATCAGCCAGGGTCGTGGCTCTTACGCGCGTGCACCCTTATAATCCGGTATCGCGCTCAGGTGAGTTCTGAGAGCAGGGATGCAAATCGAATCACGTTCAATTACTTTTTAATCGCATTTACAATTTCATCCGCTTTCGCCATCGCGTCCCATGGTACTGTACCTTCGCTTCTACACATGTATACTCATATAAAACTGGCGTGAATCACGGGTGCGATCTTCTACTGCAGGCATTGAATCATTTTCAAAGAACTGCGCGGACTCGACTGTTTTCGTAATAAATAAACGAACAAACTGCATCCAGCCTTTATCGATGTATAATTGCAAAATGATTATTCGATTTTGGCAAACGTAGGTATTTATTGCATTTGCAGATTTTAGTCTCAAGAAGCACAGACAGGGGATGAACATTAATATGTTACTGTCCATGTTCACAAATACCCATTGTTGAATTAATAATCTGCATAGTATTATAGTAATAGCATTTCGCTTTTACTGCACGGTGATATATTATTACAATAGGGATTAATCGAATTACGAAAATGTATGCAATGAATAGGGATCATCAAACGATTGCGTCGTCGTTGTCAAATCAAAGAATTATGTGATGGATATAATACAATGCACGTATTACTGCGTACAATTATTCCCATAAAAATGTCTCTTTGCTTTCCCATCGTTCATATTTTCTCGACTAAATATTTTCACGGAAATACAAAATGTAAATATTCCATTCAATTTTCACCCGAAAACAATTTTCGATGCATTGAATATCGTGCAATTGTTATTAATATTATACGCAGCGTGTTTTTAATTTCACACGTATCATCACTGCAAAGTGTATACGCGATACAAGCTACGGGGCCGCATTTTAGTACGATAATTGCGAACAGCAACATTTGGTTATACCAAAATTGTTATGAATGTTGGAGTATCGTGATACCTTTGCAGCGATTGCAATTAATACGTTTACACCGTTTGTGGAATTAGAAATTTGTAATAACGGCAGAAGCATCGCGTGTTGCACCATCGTTGCTACTCGTATTTAATCAATTTTCAAACTACTCTGGAAATTTCAATAATTCTCCCGGGTAATTGTGACATTTATCCACAGATCATTTTATAGATGTTTGATGGTTTTTCAATATTGAAGCTTTACAAATTGCTAATTGTTCAATTTAATCTACCTAAGAACCGAATGACAATAATCCGAAGTGATTTTTAATTGCGATAAAGGTTAATCACTTAGAATCAAGTTACTTTTAACGTTTATCGCAAAGCATTAAACACCATACTAGTATAGACAATAAACATTTGTCGTCTACAAATCGCAAGGAGAAGTGGTACAATTTTCAATAGAATCGTTGCGCTTACACACAAGTTTCCATCATCCAAGCATTTCCCCCGGCTCGTCCATTCCCGCCGCGCTATTAAGATTACTAATCGCAGTTTCCGAACAGGAATCAACTTCGCACGACAAAACCAAGAACGATCCGAAACCGTTAGTGCGGTGACCAAGATTTGTGGCTTGCTGGCCGTGATCGAACCGTGACCGTAGTCTGACTAAAATGCAGCCATAAATCAACCCTTAACGGGCACCGTTTGCTTAGAAACCGGCAGCACCGTTCTACTACCCTATCGAGAAGTGTACGGACCAAGCGAAACTCGTCTCGTTTACAGCCAATATAAACCTCCATTCTCCGAAAGAGAGCTACTACCCAGGATCTTGCGCACAATGTGTCCCGTGAATGTCTCCACTATTACCGGCAATAATTTTCCGAATTTCCTGGGTCGTTCGTGGCCGTGTGTCCGATGTTTCTACTCTTGATTTCTCTCCCATCCCCTCACTGTGCCTTTCCCACCGTTTCTCTCCAAACCCTTTCTCCCTTCTCTCTCTCTCTCTCTCTCTCTCTCTCTCTCTCTCTCTCTCTTTCTCTCTCTTTCTCCCCCTGTTGGTCGATGATATTCTTCAATTAACAGTTTCAACATGAATTCGCAGCATGCATTTCGCGACACGTTTCTCCTCCCAGACCCCGAGGGTTGATGCTCTACGTCTCCACATGCTTTCTCCATCGGTTTATCGGTAATTTAATTATGTCGTATGGCTCCGTAGTAGCGGCAGCATCACGCAGCGCCGTAATTACTACCTCGTCCCTAATAATGCCGGATAATGCCCTACCGCGCCGGCCCTACGACATGTGCAAGTTAGTCTGTAAATTAGAGACGTCCTTTCGCCTTGCCTCGTATTCCTGATTTATTGCACGTGCCCCTGCTGTTATCGTTCCTCGCACACACATCCGTGCCGTTGATCTCGTCTCTCAAGAAGTCCATAGTTCGGTGCGACTCCCTTGGCCGCGAAACAATTCTCTTCTGCCGGACCGAATAATCTCTCCTTTCTTTGGAGGGAACCGAATTATTCTATTACTAATTATTCTATTCTGAAGCACTCCTGATTTATTGTATGCGCTCCTGGTGTTATCGTTCCTCGCACACATCCGTGCCGTTGATCTCGTTTCTCAGGAAGCCCATAGTTCGATGCGACTCCCTTGCCCGCGAAACAATTCTCTTCTTTCGGACGAAATAATTCCTCCTTTCTTCGGTTGGAACCGTTTTGATTTCTTTTTGTTCGAGAAAAGGCTGGACTCAGGGGATGAAAGGACCTTTATCTGGCCATTGTTATCTCGTGGGATGAGTTCGGTATTCCCCTATTTAATTATCAGTTGTTTCCTGGATAATAGTTGCGTATGTATGCGGTTGGGTATTTCGAAAAGAGTAATTATTCTGAGAGATGTGTAAATTGTGCCCTACTGTCGGATGACGATTGATTAAAATTTATCATCGATGTTGTAGCACTAGTGATGTACATATACCTTCGGATGTCCGCTTTGCGGCTACTCGATATCATTTAACTATGGTCCGAAACATCTTTCGATTTTGTTAGAAACAACGGAAATTTTCCACCGGACAGAATTTTTGCACCACCCTGTACAAATATCTCATGCGATTGAGTAATCGTGATAAATGGAATCCGTATCATCGGTTGAAAGGATCTTTGCGCATCAACAGCAAAGGTTAGCGATTGTTGAAAATATTGAAATTGTCACGATAAATATTGAAAGTCTGCTGGATCCATTACAAAAATGTATTTCAAAATAGAAATAAATATGTGCATATAATTATCATATCTTATCCTTTCGCGCTGAATGAATCACTGTATCGCGAATTGGGAACAAAGTCCCGATCGGCGCGCACTGTTTTTCAATTAAGGGGATATTGCTTCTCTAGCCGCATCGATTAAATATGAGATTACAGATAGCTGCTATCCGTCGCGGCCGAGAGATTTTAATTTCGATAGGAATTTATGAACGCCCAGGAGAATAATCTGCTGGAAAGTTTTCGAAATATTGGTGTTGCTTTATTGCTCCGTAAGAGGATGAACCGGCGCCTCTCCTTTGACGATTCAAATTACGAACGAAAAGGTGTTTAATGATTTTCAAGTAACGTAATATAATAGTACTCCGATTCACAAGCATCGAACAATTTGGCAAATCGAGAGAGGAAATTGCTGGGTCGTTGAAAGGGTAGAGAAGAATTTTGGGAAACGATTCGATTAGCGAGCAATCTAAATTCAGCTCCGTTACCGGTAATGGAAATAACGGGAAACGCGATCTCCGGCGATTTTTCGAAATTGTGCAAGTAACCTTGGAGTAGTTCGTTTAATCAATGCTTGAACATGATTGCCGGGACAAGGAGTTGCACACAGAAAAAGATAATTCGGAGTTAGCCTTAATTAATTCGCACTTTTATTCGTTTTAATTAATGAAAAGAAGCCCCGGTTAAATTTGTGCAAGTTTTTCAAGAAGCTTTCACAGATTGCACTTATTTTTCACGAATAAATTATCAAATTATATTAAACTGGAGCAGGAAAGTTTTTTATTTTTATCTTTTTCAAGAAATTGAAATAAAATGTTTAACTTGAATCGGCTGTCAGAACGAAAGGTTTCCTTCCAGACGCATTCAACTTTCAACAAGTTTACACATCCCATAGTGGGGGCATACATAAAAGCGATACAGACGAAAGAGGCTACAAAATTGAGACTTTTTACGCGACACACTTGTAAAATTGATCCAGGTAGGATCCCTACTGTATGTAGAATAATTTTAGCTGCGCCAAGATCTTATGAATTTTTCAGGAGCAGAATGAATCTCTATGCATATGAAACGAAAGTCAGATTACCGTGAAGAATGCTATACGGTCTTCCTGGTCACTTCTATTTAATTAAACGAATTCTGCTGGCAGAGAAATAAATGTCGGTCAACTCTTGTGGGGAAGATCTGGAACCTTATCTTCCATTCCTATCTTCGTCCGTTCCCAAAACTGAATAAAAAGTATTTCCAAAAGTTTATCCAATGAACGTAAAGTTTTCTTTTTACGAAGAAAAGACTTTAATTAGTACCTAATATCTCGTGTGATTTAATAGAATGTTGCTGAAGCAAGGTTCAAAGAGATTCTCCTATAAAATCTAAAGAAAGTGGAATCGCAGAGAAATTTTTCGCGTTGGTGAAGTGGGAATCTGACGCTTTACAATTAAGACAAAGAATTACACGATGCGACAGCCAGTTAAATTCGCCGTTTTTGCACGTAAATTGAATAAGGAAGCCATCGCGGCTTCCCATACTTCTGGCTACCAATGGAATCTAGAACAATGCGGACTTCATATCGCGCGGATTTCCAGCGAAATGAAAGGACGGGAATTAAATCCGTGAAACGACACGTGTACACGTGGATCTGCACCGTGTAATACCCAAGTTATTCCGCAGTTGTATTCATGGAATCTATTATGCTAGTATCTTTGCCGAGATACGAGTTACCTGAATCCTATGCGAAATGCATGGATCCACATTTACACTGGTATTAATAAACTGAATTCGATTTTTAGATTACACATTGTATAGCATAAGTGGGACGCATTAGCCATTCGGTGAATGATTTCAAAATGCTTCCTCGGGCAATGCTATTAGTGAAATCTGAGATTCGACGGATCATTAAGAATCTCTGCAGAATGCCGCATTCGAAAGTTCACTAATTATTAAATCATTAAAAAAACTGCGAACGGAACTATACGAATTTTGTTGGGAATAAATCTTAGGCTTAAACTCCACATCGAACCGCTATAAATCACTTTTTCCAGTTCCAAATTAATTGCGATAGTTATTTGAGTTTCTCTTACATAAACTTTCACTTAAATTTCCCATCATATCGACGTCCGAATTTTTTTTATTTGCGTGAATCACAGATTTCAGTGTCAACCAAGATACAGTGACTGAAGGGGCTAGTTTATTAGATATCTTGTTTTCGCCGTTCTGAAAGAATCGGAATTCTCGAAGTTAAAAAGCAAATAGTGAAATTTATCTTTTTCAACTTTTTTGTCTGAGCTTATACCTTTTATAGATTTAATATTTATGTTAACGTTTCTCGAGGCTATAAATGTTTAAAGATCGCACAAGTCTTATTCTGCGATTTTGAAACGTTTGTAGCTCCGAGCAACGTCAGCCGATTTGGTTGAAATCTTCAAGGAGCATATATCTTTTATCATTTTAAGAATTTTCGTTACAGGCTCTGATAAAAATGTTTATAAAGATGACTTTCTCTGATTGTTTCATAATTTCGAGAATTCCGATTCTTCCAGAAAGCCGGAAATAAGGTATCGGGTAAGCTAGACTTTCCATCTTTCTGCAAATGCTCAAGTCGTTTGGTCCAATTACAAAAAAGTTATTCTGCTTTGAAGAGTGTCCGAATATTTTCGGCAGTCGCTGTATACAACATACACCGAGTAGAATGCACGCGGTAACACATGTTCGGTACCCCCATTCTCCTCCGGTGTGCCATTATGCTAGTTAGGTCGATAAATTACATCCCCGTTTATTGTCAGACTCTATTTAAACGGGATATTATATGTTCTTCGGCCATTCCGTGTACATGCATATGTATTTAAATGAGGCTTATCTGTTTCGTAGTTGCGTAATAAACAGTGGTAATGCAGTGCCCCACCGAATGGCATAATGCTGCCCAAGGAACATCGTATACACATCCTGGATGCTCACACGGACAATGGGGCATCTCTCATGGACATTCTGTAAACGTTTTGGACACTTAGGTGAACAGTGGAATCTGTCCGAGACGCTCGCGCTTTGGGCGTCCCGAATCTACCCGCACAATTTCGATTCACGTTCGGAATTCATTTCAAGCATTGTAATGCAACTGTAAACTGGATATTCAAAATAATTATCGTCTAGGCATAAAGCTGAAGAAGACAGTTCGTGTATCATAAATCTGATTATTTCAGAAATTGTTGAAACTGTTTGCCATCGTGTTGGGAACATGATTCTGCTCTATTCTTTATTATACTCTGGTGCCTTACTTCATTGAACGACAGAACAATTTTCTGCTTTAACTGATAAAACATGCGGACTATGCAGATGTTTAAAATTGCTTTTCTTCGAAGCGAAGTGTCAGAGGACAAAATTTTATTATACATTTTCGACTTGTTTCTTCACGTAGAATTACTCCTCGTCCGGTTGTACCACTAGTTACGGGACACCCTGTGTGCTCGAAAGGAAGTTCAGGGCAAGTTTGATTAAATTGTACATGTAAAAATAATTCTAATACTCTTTTAACGTAAGACGCTTCATACTATCTATACTACCGCAAATGTTATTTTGTTTTCACTTAGGTCGCAACGCTTTGTGATGCTGCGCCAAACATAGAACTTAGGGGATTGGGTCCCAGCGGGTTCGTGGTGGCTTGACTGAGTAATAAATTCTAATGGATGGTTCCGCTGCATTAGAAACATAATATGTTAATCTATTTTCGGAGGGTGATTAATTGATGTGTTGACAAATGGTTGCCATCACGCTATAGTTCGCTTTGCAAAGGGTAATTAATGTTAGGTAACGAGGGGTCGGGAATAATTAGGGAATTAAGGTAGCAATGAAGAGAACGGAATCTCCCGATGATTTTCGAACGAAACCACTTTTCTACGGCGATGCTAATAATTTAATATAAAGCCGCGTGTTTTCACTTTGCTAGCTCATCGCAGTAATTACTAACAAGGAACAGCCCTGGATGGATAAACTTTTTTATGCTGTTCAACTTTTTCATGGTTTTACCGCCTCCTACTTTTTTACCAGCCAGTCTAGTAACTCGTTAAAATCACGTTACACAACGCACACAGAGTAACATCGTATCACGAACCGTGTGCAAAAAGGGAACGGAAAGAAAAGAAGGATCAGATTAAAAAAATAATACCGAACAATTAAATGTACCATTGTAAAGCAATTTGTAGATCGTTTTGAGATGCGTAGATAAAATCGATAATAGCGAATCATAAAGATCGGCTTGCACGGAATTGTGATCAAACAGACGGATTTACAGGTCGCCTGATGAAGCAGCGTATCATCCATCTTAGCCGCTCGGACGCGATTATAAATTAAGACTCGATAATGATCTATAATGGATGGTTTCCCTGCTTCGAGCTTGCCTGTAGCCAACATAAAGTCGCCCTCGCGTCGACCAGCGGTCTTGACAGGACGATTATTCATGCTGCCCGACTTTTCGAGCGTTTCAGGAATTAATCCTTTCGACGTGACGCGAATCTCGACGGACCACAGCTTTTAGTTTTGCTTTATTTAGTTTGCATACTCTTGCCGCCGATCCAACTTTCTTTCCGAGAACACCAGCTTGGAAACTTGGGATCAATGGTCCTTTGGCCGTATAAAATATTGGAAGATCAACTATTGTTCTACGTGCATTACATAAAATGCTACTTTAAATATATTATGTAATAATTTCATTTTGTGAAAATCGACTAATTCCTTCAACACCTCTTTGTGTTACAAAAAAACAATAAATTATTACTACGAATAAGCAACGCACAATCTCGGCAATGGCTGAGCGTAAAACGCATGGCGGTTCTCTACTATACCGTTACGAAGGGATAAGAGATTGGACGGTGGTCGGCAGGGATTGACCCGATCTTGCTAGGTCTTGAACACAGTGACTTCAAGAGTAGGAGATTCTTATGTAAACAATTGCTAGTGTTCAGTCAACCCCGTTTCTCCGCACTGGAAGATGCCGGGTGCTCTCGTGGAAACTAGTTCCAGAGTGGCCTAAATCTGCTCGCTTTCGCGGTTATTGTATACTAGAGAAAGGCACCCAAATTATAGAACGGGCACAAGGCATTGACCCTACACGTGGGTTATATCATAATTCCCAGAAGTTTCGTTTATCTCCCACGGTAGGACATCCCTAGGGTTTGCCTTATCTTTACAAATAGAATTCGTCTGGACAGAGAACGCATTCCCGAACGGAAAAATAGATAAAGTGATAATACCGTCGTACGCAACAGCTGACTGAATGAATTCTCCCGCAGCAGGGGTTGCACGTAGAATTCCCATCCCGGAAATCCGTGAGATTCGGTGTTACAGCTGTAATGGATTTCCATAACGATGTGCCGCGGCGAAAATCTTCCTCCAGCTATCTCGCGGCTGGTTGCAGTCGCACGGTCGCCACCAATGAATAAATAAGGAGGGACTCTGGAAAGAAGTTGACGGCAGGCTAGGAAGCAGCATGCGAACAACCGTCATGGCGATTCCGGAAATTCCGCACACCCTTCTCGCGAGCCCTCTTTTTTATTCTTCGACCCTCATCCCTTAGCTCTCTTCTTCAATGCTTGAAATGTCCCTCTTTCTCTGCGCAGCGACTACACCTTCCCTTCTCCGCGACCTTACGATTCCCTGAGAGGGTGTCTTCGAAATTTTCATATATTATGCAAACACCGCTCTTGCCCACCCTTTCTACCTCGCTTTTATTTATCCTCGTCGCTTTGCTTCTACTGCCATTTTCTCCTGCCAGACGCCGCGGATGCTCCCCCTCAATCTTCTTCCGGGAAAAACGTCACGTCCTCCTCGTGTCTTTTCTTTTCCACGCGAACGCTCGGTGCTTCTCCGCTAACGAATTTCTTGCGGGCTCGGCGAACCGAATTCGCCGCGATCGTTTCGCTCGGGAATTATTTCCACCCCCTCGGACATCACGATGGAATTTTTCTGCTGCGAAATTGAGCATTTATTTTCACCGCGATTCTGAGTATTATCGTATTTATTTTCCCTTCATTTATTTCCGATGTTTTTTAACATTCAGTCGAGCTAATATTGTTCCCTCGTTGTCGGATGTTTTATAAAAACACGTGTTTATGAGTGAGTGGTGTTTTCATTCAGCAAATGATGATTCGTCTTTGACGGTTGGATTTCGTAAACGCAATTCCATTAAGGGAATTGGATACCTGTGTGCCAGGGTGAAACGCTTTCGTCAGATTTTAATCATCTCATCCGAAGCTCGATTTCACCTTTCGCTTCGTAATACGACTGCATCGGCTTCAGATGAGTAATATCGATTCCACCGAGGGTTGCAGAAGCTCGATTTTAAGTACGAAAGAAATTACGAATTGCGGATCATCCGATCAAACGTAAATAAGAGTAATATGGGGAACTGAGCGAAGAAAATATTGTGCTTTGAACACGATTACTGGTGCTTTGGAACCAATCAATTTTTAACTTTAGATCATTTATAAATGGAAAGATATTCGGAGCTGATAGGTCCGGAGAAAATTAGACGCTCTTCATTCTTACAACTGTTTTAATAAGTAAAGATATTCTCAGGCGGCTAATAATAGACGTCGCAATTTTTCCAGCGGCATAGAAAGCTGGTAATATTATTATATGTACTTACTACATTTAAAATCAAATATGTTTCTTCAGCACGGTATTATAGTTCGTTTGAAAATTCCGCACGGGGTGTCACGTTTCGCTCGCATAGATCACTCTGAAGGGATCAAGGGGTCGGAGAGTGTAATTCGAAAAAGGATGGAATAAATCCTCCGCCGTTCGATTCCCCTAAATTCCTCAGCCTTTAACGCGTCGCGGATACGTGGCAGGCGTTCGCCGCATTTTTCTTCATTTCTTCCACGTCTCGCAGTGATAACTATGGCCAGAGTTCGGGGGGGGGGGGGTTACATTGAACTTTTCAATCGGATCTGATTGCCATGAATTTAAATGTTGCCCGTTCCGTAGTCGGCGCATGGCCCAGTCGCAACTCGAATATTCTGCAAAAGTTTTCGTGCGCTCGAACGTTGCTGCAGGTGAGTGGATGCTTAGGAGTCTCGCAGAAGAATCTAGCTTCGGCCCACCCTTTATTATTCCGCCGCGGCCCCTTGTCAATCCCATCTCCTTTCGTCCCGCTTCGTGTCTAAGAAACTTTTTCATCGATTAGCTTGATCGTATTAAACACGCAAATCCAGCAGATGCGATCGTACCCGACGCGGGGCGTGAGGGGGTAACTTTCCTTTCGATAACTCGATTACCTCTTACGGAATAACCGCGTCATCTTGTGCTTCGGCGAATAGTACGGCAGACACGATTCTATTAGAAATTTGCTTATGGCGAAATATGTCTCCTTGTGTCGATAATCGAGAGGCACTGAATTATATGTAGCAGGTTGATTTATATTAATGAATGACACTAAAGACATAAGAAAGTATCGGACATTCATCTTCCAGGAAAGCAACAGTTGTATGCATTACGTTGATTTCATAAAGAAATCGCAATATTCTAAACGTGAGGGAATAAGAAAGTTTTAGCTGTGAAAGAGCTATGAATAGAAGTACATAAATATTTCGAAGTATGGGAAAATAATCAAGTGTAACATTTTATATATAATTTTGTTTTAATTGAATTTTTTATAACATTTACATATATTTACAGATAAGTTTGAATTTAACGGGTTTTTTTCGTAGATAACCAGGCGATCATCACGATCACGCTTGCAGTTTTCTGTAAAGGAATAATTTTTATTTATCGAGTTCCCGTTTCGTTAATACTTGTGAAAGGGCTTTTGGATTTATTTTTCAGTTCACTATAATCCCGTGTTCGTTGCGTGTTCTCCCAGATAAACAGGCGCGGATGTAACAACGTATAATTTCAGTCAACTCAGTTTACTGAAAATATAAGAGGATTACGAAAACGTGGCTACTGCACGAGTTACGTTTACTATTTTCACTGGGAGGTAAATACATTAACGGGAATTCTGGTTGTAGACCTCGTTGCGATCAACGATTTTAACATTAACCGCGAAAGCTCTGTACATTTAAGTAACTTAGGAATACCCACACGATTTACAGTGACTCCCGAAAATATTTGGACCCTCTTCCAACACACAACCCTTTCTGGATGAATCTCTTGCACTTTGAACGAAACAATCTGAAAGATGTTCGGATAGGTAGAAATGAATGTTAGGAAACGATCTCCAAAGCGCGACTCACAGCGATCGCCCCTTGAACCTCATTATTCTCGGTTCATTTAAATATCAATGAACGTCCGTAAAGTTCGAAGTCAGCGCGGCGGACGAACTCCCCAACTATTACAATAAAAATGCAAATGCCGGTGCCACGGCGTTATTTATAACACGCGTGCATCAACGTATTCCACCGTATCCGCGGTTGAAATTCAAATTTCCGCGATTCCACGTATCATTACGATCGCTTTTTTGCTCGTGCACGGTCATACCGAGTTCGGAATAAATAAAGGAACGCACCGCTGACGATCGTCTGCGAGAAATTACTCCTTTTTCCATTTAATCGTTTTATCGAGAATGGCACACATTTCTAGAACGAATAAAAAATATTTCCCTGGTGCATCATGAAATACTGTTTTCGTAATTGAAACTTTAACCGTACGACAAAAAGACATCATATACTTACCACTGTTCCCAACGATTAACTACCCTAAACGCCTCAGATTTATAAAATATTCATTACTTCTAGAATTTAATAATTCTTCAAATGTTGCACCTGTAATTTGTACATTCATTATTGCAAAATGTTACAATTTGCCTGTCAAAAGTGTAGCAATATGTTTACCAAAATTAAAATCTGTGGGGTTGCGGAGCAGCGAGCAGAGAGCATGTGGCAAAATCTCGTATTCTAATTCATGAAGCTTTTGAGTCGTTGTTTTTCATACTTGAGGTCTGGAGTTTTCATCCAGGATGGAATGATCTCCATCTATTTACGAACGCTGATTGTTGTTCTCGTTAACTTGACAAATATTTCTTCAGCTTCTTGAAAAAGTGACGGCGAACAGTTTTCTTTCGGATGTCCACCAAATGTCGGAAAAACATTTCACATGCGCCAACCTAATGTTTTTACTGCGTTGAAGGAGCTAAGAATACAATTTCCATTTGTCAGATATTTATACAGGCGTAACAGATTCAAGATGCTCGTTGGAGGGCATTATGCAACGTGGAATCGGTTCGATCGAATGGAAAGCACGGATACTGATCAACGGGGACACAGATAATTAGAAATGAGCATCATTAATTATCGCCGTGATTGATTGTCGCCCGTGGCCCTAATGCGAGCCAGGGATTGAACGAGAACAGGAAATCGAACACTGTCGCGGCGGGAAGTCCAGGATTTCTATGCGATTCTCCATGAAATTTATTGTAACGAAAATTAATTCACTACTACACTGATATCCATCGATAAATAGTCGTAACAAGAACATGGCCATGCAATGTGCAAATTAATATCAGTGACTTTGGAATTGGAATTTTATTAACGATTTCTGTAAAACGATAAATATTCCCCAAATAAGTACGTGTATACATATACGGAAAAGGAAGCCCCATAATCAAAGGCCAATGTTTTGAGAATGGAAACGGTATAACAATTTGTTTATAGAAATACTAGCAAGATACTCCCGTACTTTGCTACGGTAGAATAATTGAAGGGAATAACTTTTATATCTGTGTTTTAAAGTAATTTTTTTACATCGTTCTTGTAAAGTAACCTTTAGGAGCAATAGCAACAGGGAAATGTACCGAAGTATGGGAAAATATTTTCATGGAAATTGTTGCAAATAGTGTGCAGGTAATATTTCATTCTTATTCATTCTATTAACCAATTTTTCGACTACATTCTTCGACCCTTATCTTCATCCGTTGGGGATTTACCCGTTAAACTATCTGCAAATCATCTTTATCATAAACTGCTTGCTATAGCTCTGGTCTTTGAAAGAATAGGAAACATTTTGAGGAGCAAATGAAGACTGCTATTATGTGTTAAATAAACATTCACTATTGCCTCTATAAAGAATTATTTAAAAAACAAAAGATGTTAAGGCTTTCCTCTTGCCAAATCAAATTCTTCACATTTATACATATAATAGTATAGATGTAGATGAAATATTATTTAAAGTTAATACATACAGGATGTCCTGTAACTGGTGGTACAACAGAACAGCGGATGATTCTATGTGAAGAAAGCAAGTCGAAAATGTAGAATAATATTTTTCCATTTGAGGCTTCGTTTCCAAGAAGACTTTAAACGTTTCCTTGGTCCGCATACATCTTGGCTAACATGTATTTTTACTGGTGCTTGCGTTAGATGACTGTCAGGTCTACAATTGTCGATAACCACGATAATATCGTTCTACCCACAGATAATAACTTTGGATAATATTTATTTCTTTATTATTCCCGTTGTATAAAGCTGAAAAACATAGTTCGTATATGAGCAACTTCATTATTTCCAAAAATTGTTGAAAATGTTTATCACCGTGTTGTGAACATGATTCCGCTGTATTGTCTATTGTACTCTGATGCCTTGCTTCATTAAACGGCAGAAGAATTTTCTGCTGTAATCACTAGTGTATGCGTATTATGCAAATGTTCAAACTTGCTTTTCTTTTCCACATGTTTTCTCACGTAGAATTATCCCTCTTCCTGTTGGACCCCCAGTTACGGGACACCCTGTATATTAAAACGGGAATTTCAGTATCCACGTACGCATTAAAGAAGACACGGCGTGGGGAATTGTTTATACTTAATGGACGAGAGTCTCGCTTCACCGTGTTTCCAAAGGGAGCTGTGCTCGGGAAGAATTTACGATTTGCTCGCAGCGGACTAAGTTTATGAGCGCGTAAGAAAATTGTTTGAAATGACTTGCAAAGGAGTTTGCGAGACCCGTCTCGTTCCGCAAATGAGAAATAACACGGTCGTCACGGAGAACTTTCTCGGTCATTTTTTGAGCCACCGGCAAACCATCGTTTGCCTTCTGCTTGTTTTTTCCACGGCGAACAACCGCTGTTCTATTTCTCCTTCTCTTATTTTTATGCGCTATCGGAGCCTGTGCAGTGTAAACCGGCTTTGATGAACACGGTTCAAGATTGCACCGCTGGAATATTTTAAGTGAATTACCCCTCGTTTGGGCGTACTGGCTAAGTTAATTAAATAGCCTTAAGGTATTTGAATAAAACTGTTTAAGTAGACCATACAGTCTTTATCTTGCTTTAGTGCTAATTCTTTTTTTTTTTTTGGTACTGTATACATGAAGGAAACTAGCTGTGACTGTAGATGAATTGTTATTATTGTCACTATTATTTAACTTTTGGAAAGTTCTTAGGCAAACAGGAAACATGTTCAATCGGTTATACTTTTAAATACCAAAGTTGCAGATTTTCAATTAGCTTTTCAAAAGGGGGATAACTGTTAATCAAGTTCCCCAGAGTTTCGTCTGTAAACGAAACTCGCAAAGAACTTGTGCCGAAGACTGAAACTTCGAGCTCGTGCCACGAGTTAGCGAAACAGAAGGCGACGGCGTACGAAACTCTTTCACGGTCTTATCTATCGACGAAATGTCGGAAGAATAAATTGAAGCGTTCATAAGGGCTTTGATAGCATATCGCAAGAAAGTTCGAGTGACCATTAATATCATTTTTAATTATAGCAAACTACAGATAAGTGGACTTTTTTATACTTTCATCGATTCTTTTGATGAATCCGCCAAGTAATGCAAGTTTTAATATACACACTACTGAAGACAGTGATGCTTGTTTGTTTCGTGTTTCATTCGTTTGTTAATGTGCGGTTTTATTATAATTTAATTTCTAATATTTTTAATTTCATATACTCTCCAATGTGCATGAGAAATATTAAATATCTGAAGGGTGTATAACTCACGACACGTTTCGACTTTAACTTCAAACTTTAATTAGCAAACTCCGTATTTGGCAGCTCACTTTCTCAGTTTATCTGTTGTAATGCTCGGCTTCCACCCAGATAAGAGGGAAGGAAAAACTTTTGCCGCGATTATCCGCCGGCTCGCGAAATTGCCAGAATACATTGATGCGTTGCAGCGACGACGATCTCTCACAGGGTACGCGACTTTCCGATTGAAACAAAGCCGTAGATAGATCGCGCCAGGTTAATCGATATCAGGGATTAGTTTGCCATTTGACTTGCTCCGTGTACCTATTACCCCCAAAACAAGGACAATAACCGTCGGAAGTCGTAACTGCACGAAAATTAGGAAAACTGTTTCCCTACAGCCTCGCTGCTGCTCCTTAATTGTTTCCTGTATTTGCCTCGGGAAATTAAACGATCGCCCACTCGTTACAGATCTAATCGAACCGGGGAGACTTCATTGACTTTGCAAATATGCGCGAAGGCTCGATTCTTCTGAAAATGCGTTTTGCTACGACCCTTGCACGGTTCCTACGATTTTTACGAAATTAAGGGAGTCCTGGATTAATCCCACCAATAAAAAACGATTTTCGAATAACTTCGAAAGCAGCAAAGTGTAATAAAACTGTTAAGGAAACTTGAAAATTGTCCCAGCGTAAAATACGAATAATTAAAGCGAAAACTGGAGATATAAATCGATCGAACTAACACGTCGGTCGCAAGGGTGACCGTAAAAAAACGCAGCCTATCGCGAGGGTGCGTTTAATCCCGACAGCAGTCACGTGAAAATAATTACACCCCAAAGCTGCGTGGCTAGTTCGCCGCGGAATAAATCAGCGCGTGCAACGAGCGGGCTTAAACGGCAATGTATAGAGCAAACACTGTGATACAGAAAATTCGCGCTAATATTTCGTCGGCCTTTCGCGAAGCCAGGCCAGGTCTTTCCTCCGTAATATTTGCATTCCATCCGAGCCGGAAGCACGTCCCACGAAAACGCGCTATGAACGTTAACCCGACGCGAAGGGGCTGAAGTCCGGTATGCAAGAAAAATTAGCTGGAAACTTTATGGCAACGCTTACCCTCCTCATGGTCCTAGCCTCACATGGTTCTCCCTCTGCTGAAAAACGGTGTCGATCCTCAACGGATGAGCAGCATCGTGTCTATCAGCCATTCGCCATCCTCAGAGGACAATTGGTCACTTTAAAGAATCCTGCAGCAGCTTTCGACACTTCGAACGGGATAGGCTTCTTTCTTACACTGTTCTGAATCTCGTTCCACTTTCACACCGATCTGCGAAATCGAAAACTGTTTATTATGGGATTCCGACACTAATGGACCACTGGATTTATGGAAGCATTCGCAACCGAATTTGAGGAAAGTATTACGTTAAGCATTTCAATTCGCGCAGTTGCTTGGGCATTCGAAACGGGACGCTAGATGTTAGAAGACGAGAAACGTGGCCACGGTGTATCGATGCGGAGGGAAGCGCGAGCCGGACGAGATGCGAGGTCGTGGCCCGGCAGCCGGCGACTGGCTGCTGCTCGAAAGCTCATAAGCTCGAGCCAGCCGGCCTGGCTAGGCGCAAGCTCTTCACTCCGTTTCGAAAACCCTCCCGGTGTGAGGCTCCCGGTGCCCCTGAATTTCTTCGTCGTGTCACCACGAAAAATTCTGTGCTCCCTGCCCGCTCGCCACTCTGCAGCGTTCCAACACTTGCTTGTGTTTACAATCTGCTGTTATTGGAGGAAGTGGTCTAAATATGGGCCACCACTGTTACTTCAGACATTGTTGCCAGACCAGTTGGGTTTATTCAATTTAATATTACAGTGAGTATCTACAAAATATTTGCTATACGATGTGCTGTTCGAATAAAATGAACAAAGATCGTGTTTGCCATGAATTATGTACTTAGAATGAAAGCGAAAACGCTCGTGTTTAAAAGTGTCACTCAAACACGGTTTACCCTCGCAATAATTTAGAAGAAAAATAAAAACTGCATACTTTCGGACGGAAATATTTTAAAACATGTGCACGTAATATGATAGAATATCCAAATTGTAGTGCGTTTTATAATACCTAGCAGGTGAAATAATTTTCTACCAAAGTTCGACCTTTTTTTCTATTTTCTCCAAAATATGCATCGGCATAAAAATCAGCAGTCTGTTGATAAGTATACGACGTTAAATTTTATTTTACGATATTATTGATCGAACCACATTATTTTAATATATGCTAATTTTCTTAATAAGTTGAGGGAAAACAAAACGCTGGAAAAGTATTCGTTTATCGATTGTCCATCTATTTCTTTCGCAACTGATATTAGAGTCTCAGGAAGTTTAGTTTGGAAAGTGCGGGCAATCCAAGCCCCATCTGTTACCCTCCGAACTTTGAAAAAAGTATAAAACTACCCGCACGTGTGTATTATGTATGTCATACTGTTTTAAGCGGAGGAGGAAATTAATCGAAAGACGAAAAATGTATTTCTTTATGCAATTTATCTTTAACTTAATTTGACCGTTATTCTGGTGTTTGCTGTTTCATTTTTCTTCATTGCTTTTGCAGTTGTTATACGTATCAGTGGTCTTTCACTTATTCCTCACGTCCGCCGCAAATGATTTTAGTCGCGATTGTATATAAGTGCGCAACACTTTCAAGCACGATTTTCATTGTACTAAAAGTCAAAAGGAAGTCTGAATTTCACGAGTACGTAGAAAAGCCGCCGCTTAAGCTTAATTCACCCTGAATCACAGCGACGTGACATCGGCATCCACTCGATGGCACGTCTTCGATGACTGCTCGAGCGAAGTAAACGAAAGTGCTACTCGAATCAATGCTGAATGCACACGTTTGCGTCCCCTTTCAGTTAAAAAATAAGACGTGTGCTTCCGGCAGGAGAAATACAAAAAAATTGTAGTAAAGGGCTCGGCCAAACAAGAATGGTAAAAGTGCACTCAAATTGAAATTGGTAGATATTAATCGATTAATTCAGTTTTAAAAATAGTTTAATTTTTCACCCCTTCAAAGTTTAGTTTCACCTCTCTCGGCAAAAAGAAATTATATTAAGCTGCCTCGATTGATCTAATCAAAATATATGAATCTGTCCGGTTAATTAATCGTATTATAAATATGTACCCATAATAAATATACAATATTTCATCACGTGTGTGCTTGACATTTTATAGAAATAAAATTATGCGAATTTCTACGAATTAATATTTCACAAAGTTGATTTCATGTTTAGAGATAATACTACACTCGGAATAAAATTTGCTTTTAATACGAAATGGACGGCCGGACTCGAATGCAGAGATTATCCCCTAGTCGGCGTTTAATTATTACTTCCTTGGCGAGATGCGTTCGCTTGAAATTCTGATTATGCTATGTGTTATTAAGCTTCAAGTACTCGTACGAAACATCCTTTCACATGAAGCTCGCGTAATTACAAGCGACACTTGGCTCCGCGATTTACGCATTATGACTGCGCTTAAACACCCCACACCACTGAAGGTAATACCTGACGATGTCCTTTAATTTACAGTCAATTCTTCGTAGCTGAAAATAAAAAAGATGCTGTCCAAAAATTTCAATCACATTTCTTTACTTTACATTGGTTAGAACGAAATTTCAATCTGTAATCTGTAATTTGTTACTAATTCATAATCTGTAATCTGTAATTTGTTATTGTAATTTGTAACTTTGTTACAAAGGACAAATTTTAGATGGACCGATTTAATCCTATTGCCAGAGATCTCATAATTTCCATTAATTATCCTTCTTCCACTTTGCACCTTGCCCATTTCCTCGGCCGGAGGTCTGATTTAACGATGCGAAGAGCGGCTGGTCAAGAACAATTGCGGCTTCAGAATCAAGTGCAAGTAGCCTTAATTGCACGTGACGACGCCTCTTGCTCAATTTGTGTGCCATAATTAATTTTCTTTCAGATACGAATTCCGTAGTCTTAAGTAAGTTTGAAGTATACAGACTAGTAGTCCTGTGACTTTAGACTTTGTACCTGCTCCTGTTAATAATTAATTCCAGTTCAAGGCTTTGACAGAGAAGTGCACCTTCATTATGCTTGTATCACTATTACGTTGCTGTTTAATATTTAATAGCATAGCACGACGTTGCTGGACGTGAAAACGTTGTTTGAGACACCTGAGAAACTGAAGCTTTGGATATTGTGTTTGCTTGATAAATGACATGGTGTTTGTTGGTGCATAGAGAGGTGCTTTGCTAAAGAGTTATTATCAAACATGCTCATCGAACAGTCAATAATACGCGAATACTTGAGGACTTTGGAAAATAAGAGCAATAGATAGTGACTTCATTCGTCAATTTATTTAATTTGTCAATGAATTTGATCTATCGATTTGATTCATCAGTTAACATCAGGAATGATTTTTAGGGTATTGCAGAGTATCCACTATTTTTCCACTTTACGTACAAAAAATGCTGGCTGATTGAATTCTTTTAATGACAAATGGCTTGGTTACCAGCTGAAACTCGACTTCGGTCTTGCGCTCCAGTGACGTTAGTTTCGTAAACTTCATTTTCCATTTACCCGTCGTCTTGACAGAACGGCGGCCACGATGATCGAGGACCGGAGAACATTTGCGAGTAACCATTTATTCATCTATCTGGAAAGCGGAAAGGAAGATCAGTCGCTTATTTCTTTTCGCTTTTCCTTCATCCTTCCATTTCCCGTCACTGTGAAAAATGACTCAATGTCACTGCACTGCGACACTGCGTCAGTCCAACACATTCCAATGCCCATACGTAGCTCTTTTAATATTAGAAATGTTTTATAATATGCAAGTCTACTTTAACAAGTAAATAATAAGTCCCACAATAAATAAATCGAAGAATCGGCGTTTTATATTTTGAACTGTATTTATGCATGCCATATTTCACCGCCCACTACATCACCTCTGTGCGATTCCCCCTATGCGTGTCCAAGAAGTTTCGCAAGACTGAAAATTGGGATGATTCAGGAACACTCCGGTCTGCGTTATTCGTTTGCCATGCGGCTAAAGAACGACCCTTCTCAGGTAATAGAGATGCAAGAGCCACGATCGTGATTCCTCGGATGATCCTTGCACCGAGTCCTCCATCCACTGTTCGCTCTAGGAGGATATTTTAAAACTGACACAAGCCTTTTTCTCTACCATGACCCCAATCATGTTGTGACAATACATCACAGTTCTCTTACTTTATCCACTTCTTTCATACTTGTCAGGATCTTGCTGTCATCCCGCGCGTCCTCTTCTTTCTGTCCCCCTTCTCAGGTTTTGTCGTTTGTACGATGTTCGCAGTGTACCCTTTCAAGCTTTTTCCCTGGACACGATTAATGATACTCGTTTTCCCTTCGGACGGCCACAGAAAGGGAAAAGACTCTCGTTCTCTCTGGCTTTACCTTAATGGACTTACGGTATGAGGAACTTCACTTCTGGGACTATCACGTACATACATAAATTTCTGCGAGAGCCTGCGATAATTGGCGCATCAACGAACCATTACACGCTATGTTTCATATGAGCTGCGTCTCGACTCACCAGGGATTATAGGAATAACGTTTCTCGGTGGAATAATTGTTTATCACGCAGGTACAATTGCTGTCAGTTCGATAGGAATAAACGAAGTGGCTAAAGAAATGTCTAACATAGCAAATTGAATATTATACATTTCTCCACGAAATTAAAGGAACACACAATTTCGGCCGGAAGATTGTCCAACTTTGAACTGTCATAACTTCGTAAAAAGGAATCGCACGGCAGCCTACCTGGGTCCATTTCAAAGAGCAAAGCCTCTACTTCAACCGGCTTAAAGCCGATTTATTTTTCGACAGTCGCATTTTGATGTAGAGCAGAGCGAAAGACTGGTACCTTCAATCGTGCATTTGCAACCTCCGCGCGGTGTACCTTGAGCAATCCTAATAACGTAGGCTCATTTTTCATTTAAAGTCTGATAAAACGGTGAAAAACAATGGTGCGTCAATATTCCAGTGACTATTTTAAAGGAGAGACTCTCCTAGAAAAAAGCATAGAGAAAAGCCTCATAGAAAAAAGCAACTTTAGTTGTTGGCTGATTTCTATATCTAAAAGCGATTTCCGAAAGAAATCAACTGCGAGATTGCTAAAGTAGAGGCTTTACGCTTTAAAATAAACCCAGGCGGACTGTCGTACAATTATTTTTTATGAAATTACAGCCGTTCAATGTTCGTAACTCTTGATTAAATTTATCATATTTATAATAAATAATTAATAAATAATCGTTAATCAGAGAACTTTTAAATCAAAAACATCAGCAACACTTTTAATATCGATATAAAGAGCAACATGTCGAAAGTACAGAGCAACGCAATGAAGAGTAGCTACAATTGTGAATAATAAAAGTATTCCTCGGAATGGTTTTCCATCGCAATAAGGTGACGACAGATGTTCGAGGGAAGGTATCGTAGCCGTCCTATCGGGCATCGATTTCCTGAAGGGAGGAGACCGGCGTAATAGAAACGACAATTACGACATTGCACAATCCCGATATGTTCCACGACACGAGGTTTTCTTCTACTTTCCGAGGAGAAAAGAATTCCAAGATAATGGCGCGTGGCACGGAATCGGGATCCTTTTATTCGGTCAGTCTCTCAGCGATGCGAAGTAGAAGAAGAGGCGATGGAATAGGATACAGGAGGGGGCTGGCCTCTCACTGCTTTCGACCTTCCAGAGCATCCCTTATCGTGAATCCTTCATCGATTGCTCTTATTCGGCGCGCCAGGGACTCCTAAGCATCTCCATCCATCAAACACATCGGCGCGTGATATCAGAGCTCTATTTATGGCGTGCTCCTGAAACTTCATCTTGAGAATATTGCGGATCTTCGTCCTGAACACATTGATGCTTAATGTTTCGTCTAGAAATTCCATCCGACGAGTAGCCTTCGAACGACCGATCAAGTCAGATTTCACGGATGAAGCGACATTTTCTGGAGAAAGATTTTTGTACTCGCAATTTTTCCTGATGTAAATGTGCAAAATATGCAGCAGCTTATTAATGAAACTTTGACCAATATTGCATTAATTTTGATTACACACGCTTTGGAATAGTAATTAAATATTATTGATGTTTCAGTTTTCCTCATCAGAATCGGAAAGCCTCGAACGAACAATCCTATATCACTAAATTTGAATGAATGAACGATGTTAAATAAGCTTTGACTAACATTACAATAATTTTGATCAAACGCACTTTGGAATAAAAATTAAATGTTATTGGTGCTTCAATTTTCCACATCGGAACTGGAAATCCTCGAAGAATCCGATATCAATTTCACCGATAAACGAGGCCAAAGTTCCTCTCACATCTGCTTACGTCGCTACACACGATGCAATTACATCTCGCCTGCGAGCGGAGCTAATAGATGGCTGATCAGATGAATTAGCACGCAGCAATAACCGCGTAACAATGCGTGCTCGCATAACGAAATGTCACAGCGCGAATATACGCAGCAGTCGTTAATTAATCAGCAGTCCTCTCGCTTGCCATACATGGAGCGATACGAATAAATGGTGGAGCATTGGAGTCATCTCGCCGCCGGGTGATAAATATCTCTGCGTTATTCGTTATTCATATAACACGTATTATATGCATATACAGGACGCATTGCATCGGAAAGGGGAACATGAAGCGGAACGAACGAACGCCGGTAATTTGGTATAAATTTACATGTAATAATATTTCCGTTTCGCGCGACGGGCCGTGACAACTCTTCCGCCGTGCACGTTGAACGGATATTTTCTGTTTTTAGTATTTGCAGAAAAATGGCCAATGCGGAGATGATGAACGAATGCGCGTTGCATTGTTAAAAGTTTATTGGGGGCGTTCGTATGAATTTGTCAGTCGCAAATATTGGAAAATTTTCTTTTTATCGCGAATGGAAATCATTTTTTTTTCTAAATATCTCTGAAGAATAATAAGAATTAAAAGCTGCGCCTGAGTTCTATTAGAAATCCTAGAGAGTAGAATGATAATCTTCTTGTGCAGATGATTGGGAGAAGTAATTAACATATGAAATCTTAAGCTCTGCTCCATCACATTCAGCGATAAATAAATGAGTAATTAGGAAATTCCTTTACACAAATATAGCAGGTATAGATTGTTCGTGGATAGCTAGACATTGAGAAGTTACACCGGAGGAAGGATTCGCGACTTTCGTGTAGCTCGACTACGGCCCAGCCACCGACGACTGGTTTCCGCTGAAAGCTATCTCAATAGCGAAGAAATCCTCCCTCTTGAACACGAAGAGTATCCGTAGAAATCTCGTGATTCGTGTAATTTCTCCGCGAACCTACCCCCGAAGACAAAGAAACGGGGACACTGGCGAAAGGGTTTCCTTTCCCTACGTTTCCAACTAGATTGCAGTTCCGAACAGACGTCGTTCTATATAAAATCACGCGTTTGTCTTTATGGTCACTGATTCTAATTTCTAGTTGTAATACCCGTTGACTGTACTCGGAGAAGCAATGAAGATAGAATTACATGACATTAATATGAAGTTTATTAGAGATACACTACAAAATTAAAAGATTACTAAACTTTACAAAAGTAATATAGTCATTGAAAAAGGCAGACTACAGGCTACAAATCTGTAGCAATATGAGTTCTGAAAACAACCTTCGTACAGTCATTTGAATTTGTTAAATTTTCAAAAAAGAAAGGTATCTACATTTTTCCACCCGTTACATGATGTAAAAACATTAGAATAAACAAATGAATCTAGGATTCTGAAAGTAGAGGCTTCGCGCTTTAAAATCAGCCCAGGTGGACAGTTACAAGATTTTTTTTAACAAGTATATCGTAGATCAAACATCGATTAGTGATCCTTTAATATTACACGCCAGTGTATTTTCATTTGGATATTTCTAAGGCCAGATAAAGTTAATTAATTCGTCCTCGATACGAATGAGCGGAATCTGTTGACAATGATAATAGATCAGCCAAACTTGTTTGGTGTCAGTTGCCAACTAATACATAAGTCCGGTTTACGATGCTGTCTGACGCTGTACTAATATCGACGATGCTGCAACGTTCATAAATCTCGTGCACTTAATTTGCACAAGAAAACTAATTAGAAAGTTTCTTCAAGTGAAATTCTAATGTTTGCTTCGAGAATGTTTTTTATGACACGCGTCTGCAATTCAGATGATGTTATATTTGAGCTAAAGCTTATTAACGATTACTCCTTAATCATAATTTAATCATAAAATATACGTTATCCTATGGTAGTGTGATAAGTTCAAGTAAAATTCTATGCATCATTTATTTATTTCCGACCAGCATAATATAACACGGTTCCCAATCAAATAAACCTCTACATTTAAACAAACTATTAAATGGTACTTCGTTCCAGAGCAACGAAGCGCGATGGATTCGTAAAATCGTCGCCGAGAATAATACGAGCATAGCAAAGCTTTGAAAGCTGCGGGGTCAGTGACTATAGTCACTATAGGTAGCAAATACAAGGAGGGGAGGAAAGGTGAAATATCGCTGGAGGAAATTAAAATGCTAGCCTGCCACGGCGAAACAGATGCTCCTCTTACTTATTTATTCCATTATAAAAGCTTGCAATATGCTTCGTTGCGTAGAGGCGTGGCTGTGCCACGCTGAACACGTTATTCTCGCTGGCGTCGCTTTCAAAGTTTCGTTTTCAACGTCCCACTTGGGAATTGCTTCTATCAAAAGATGTGTTTTGGTCCAGAGCACGCAATGATGCATGAAAGCAGTAAGTCAATTATTCCCGGAGTACGGTAACAATTCTTTCACGAAATAATATTCATTCTAGTAACTTCATTTTTTGTTAATAATACGAAAATATCGTTATTCCGTTGTTGAAAAGTTAGTTAAAATTTCCATCGAACTTGTTTCCAATAATTCCTAGAGCGAGAACGAAAAAAATATGTTCCAATGAAGATCGCACGTGGCCGGCGAGAACAAAGCTCCGCGCGTAAAAAATTTTAACAATCTCTGACCGCTGCTCCGCGAGGAGTGGCCCTTCTCTCGATAGCCTCTCGGCCGGCCGTTCCGACTCGCACGAAGTTTGCCCACTAACCATTTGCCAGGAAGCAAACTTTTTATTCGCTTCACCCATCTGATATTCTATATTTTTACATTTTCGACGTCTAATTTGCCTCGTGGAGCTCGCGTCCGGCGAATACGGCTGAAAAATTACACAGACGTCAGCTGGACGGGGCTGAGGCTATTTCTCGGGGGCAGAAGCCTGTGCCCAACAATGGAGGGTTGATAAAGAGAGCAGGACAGACGAAATTAAAAGTCCTACATATGTCGCAGTTTCCACCGCACAAAAGGTTAATCAACAGTCAAGACGATGATTGAGGGGGTCAACAGAAATGAGCATAAAAGGATGAAAAGAAAAAGCTAAAGGGTGTCCCGCCACTAATTGCGAATATTTCACGACGTGATTTTATGGGCTAAAATAGGACGAAAAAAAAGAATAAATTGTCTTTCGTTTGAGATTTCGTTTTCGAGATCATTGTGTTTGAAAATTCAACCGTAAGTTGTGGTGAAACATTTTGAAAAGAGACCGGAAGCACTGTGATTCTTCGTGCCAAAATAAGTCGAAAATGAAAACTAAAGTTTGTTCATACGACGCTGCTTTTTCAAGAAAATTCAGTTTGAAGGAAGCCAATTAAACCCCAAACGACCGCAAAAGGAAGCAACGTTAAAGGTCGAACGGACCAGCATATAAAAACTGACTGACAAAAAGGAAGTCACAGATTTTTTTGTTACAACACTTTTATTAAAACTCGTTTATTGATTCACTTAATACATTTTTCATTCATTATTGATTTATTAATTTCCATAGTAATGACAAGAAATATTTCCAGCCATGTTTCATACTTCACCTTTACGTAAGCTTTATTATTAAAGTGGTCTGACTTCTGCATTCTGGCCGTGCACTTAATGAATTCCAAATTCAGTTTTCTTGAAAACGAAGCGCGATACGAAAAGATTGCATTCTTTGCTTTCCACTCATTTTGACGCGAAGAATCCCTTTACTTCAGGCGTTGCCGAAAATTTCCGGTTGTACCGGTTTTATCACAACTTACTTCTTTGAATGATCGAACTTTCGAGCTCAATTTTTGGGAAAATGAAACCACAAACGAAAGAAATTTCTTCTTCTTTTTCGTCTCATTTTAGCCAATGGAGTCGCCCCTTAAAATATTTGCTATCAGTAGCGGGACACCCTGTATAATACGGCATTCTTCGCGGCGCTATGAATTCGTTTTTTCTCGAATGTCTCTGCGAGCAGCTTCGTTTCTTTCGCGTCTATTACACGTCGCGGAGTGCGACGCGCATCGCGTTTTCAAATTCTTTTCCTTTCTGTACCACCGTGCGACCTGGTTCCATTATTTTTCCTCCCCGTGTCGAGCCACCCGGAGCCGAGGAACAGTTTTCCTGCGATGAGAAACGCGTTTCCTGCATTTTAAACGCCAGGTCGGGATTTTTTAAATTTCCGAGCGCAACTGAGGACGCGATACTTGAAATTTTTCACGCCTGTGAATGTTTACTTTTATAGCGACTCATGTTACGAAGTAAATGGCTGAAAGAAGTATATTTCTTTATTGCTTTTCTTTAGATTAATGAAATAAATTGTTGCTTTAGTGCAGGCCATTAGAAGAATAGAAGAGAAGATAAAGCGCTAACGTTTGTTCTTCATCCCTAGATTTAATCGTACGTGCGGCATGCATCAGTTCACCAACAAAGAACTAAAAAAAAAAAAAAAATATTCGACAAGGCGGTGAACTGCAGCTGACCAATTTGTCCATGCTCCATGCAGAAAATATTAGAAACGGAACGAGAGAAAAAGGTATACACACGCGTATAGAACAATTCGCTGTTGGAAATAGGTCCTGAATTTAAGCTGAAGATAGATTTATTTCAACGCGGATGGGCCATGTGTTATACGTTAGTCGGCAATTGGAAATCACTTTTTCAATTGTTTAATCTGCTCGAGCCGTTTCCTCCTCTCCTGTTACAGTCTAAAAATTCCCCTGGCCACGTCGGTGTTTATTGATTTCCGAAGCCGGGCTCGGCCAGTTTTATTATTCGAGACAGAACCGATGCTAAATTCACGAGGAGGGTGTTAACATCGAATGCCTGCCCCCTCCCCCTCTAACCCCGATTCTCAATTATCACCGCTTTGGCGAACTTTCCGTCCGGGGTATCTTGAACCTTCCCCCTTTTCCCTTTTCACTCGGCTGGCTTGCAGACACGGGCAAGGTTCGTCGATAAAACTTTGGGGAATTATTTAAACGCCTCGCACTCGATCGACCACTCTGTCGAATCCTGCAGGGTAATCACGAATGGTCTCGACCCCTACCCCGAATTCAATCACGCGACCCCGTCGTTCGAATTACTTGCCCAGAAAGCGAGACTTTGGTAAGAAACGGTGAATCCCGCCCTGGACTGGTGCACCGGCTGCTAAACGCGCCGATCGATTTCACGATTTTGTTGTATTGCCGTTGCCAGTCTTATGGGGATTAAAGTTTAGCGTCTGTAAGAATTGTTCATTAGCTTAGACCGTCTTGTGATTGAGTAAAAAAGTTTGGACGGATGTCCAAGAAGGGGTGAGGCTGGTGACAGGAGGCTGAGTGAGTTACTGTGATTAACTGGAGATGCTGATGACGCAGCAAGAGAATGTAAATATTCATTGTGAAGCTGGAATAGAAAGTGTATACCTGGTAATTGTTGAAATGCAAAAATTTCGATGAAACCGATTGGTCATCTCTGTAGAAATTACGAAAAGTCCAAGTGGTTGAAAATTAGCTTACGATTAAGAGAAACTCTAATATTGCAAGTGCAAATTAAAAACATAATAAGCCTATGTAAAATAATTGCCGAAGTTAATGTTAATTTCAGGTGAATGTGTGGTAACTCGAAGAGAATGGTGGACTGCAGGTCACGCTAATAGGCCTGCCAGTGCAACTGCACTCGTAGTCGTCTCGTTCTGTTAATTGTTGTGGTCGCTTTGTAATTTGCAGCTCAGAGCTGCGTCCGCTCGACGAAGAAGCCACGTCTAGTATAATCGAGCTTTTGCCAGGAAACAGATTCATTAACGTCCCTGTGCGTGCGCTTAAATAAGATTCTTCGCTCCAAGGAAGCATGTTGCTTTCTCAAATGTGAAATCAGTCCGGAGTTTCAGTTTACTTATTAATCAAAAATGTCGTGGAATATTCGTGAGTATTTATTTATTATCATTATTAGACGGAGAAAAAAGAGGAACAGAGGAGGAAAAATTAAAGTATACGTCTGCTAATTTCTTTACCATTATCTTCTTCTTTTAATTACAGCCCATCGATTGATTCATGTTTGAATAGGATTGCCAAACAGCATACCGCTAAATGGGAATCTAACCAACGTAATGCAACGCGAAGTGGATTCCAGTGAAGATATGCAATTCCAGGTCATCCCAAGGCAGGAATGTGACTGTATTGGAAACAGGAGGGGATTCCCTTCAGAATTATGTAAACGAAAATAATGGCAAAGGTCGTCGCCGCGTTTTCCGCCGATTTACGTACCTCGATGATTATTAATTACGATCTCGTAATACCGAGCTTGCTGTCGACATTTAATAATCCACACCTTTGTCGTTAGAATAAATTTTCATTGCTCAATCAATTAATGCGCCTAACATGTCCGATCAAACTTCCGCTGAATCGTGTAAACAATGCATTTGCACGTTCGTCCCTCCCTAACGTGAAAGCTAATATTTTGATATGAAACAATTCGCTCGCTGCATGGAATCGTGTGTGCTTAAAGGAATTCGAAATTTGGTTTCGTGCAATATGCAGTTTGAGGAGTGTAGTGTTATTGCAGCGCTCGAATTAAATATCAGATGCAATATAATTTGTTTTTAGAAGGGAATAAATGTTTTGCAATTCGTTCCAGATTTCTTGGAATATGTACAGTGGGTGATCAAATTAATACGAACACTTGCAAATTACCAATTATTCGGAGTTTCATCAAGAATGGGGTTGAAAGTACGCTTAAAATGATATACCCTTTTTAATTAACTCCAACCTTGTCCGGCAACGAAATTTGGTTGATGAAAATCCTTAGCTATGTATTTAATCCTCATCTAATCCAACCAAAGAATGCAATCATTTTAGTAAACTTAATTAGTGGACAGACTGTGATGGTAATTAACAATTAAGAATATGTAACTCAATCTAGATAGAACTGGACTTGAAAGTTGAATTTTGCGCAGGGATTATTAATGTACGTAAAGTGTTCGTACTACTGATAATATTATATGTATAAGGGGTGCCAGGATGCTCTGTGGAGAACGGTCGTTTAAGCCAGCCATGTGTAGTTCAAATTTTCCACATAGTGCATACAATGTAGAATGCAACCTAGACGCATGAGTGAAATCATGCTCGAGGCTTTTGAATACTCCTTGGTATCCACCTACTTCGTAGATTAATTAATTTTCAAGAATTACATTTTCATTGAATTGTTTAAATATCTGCTACTTTAATAGATATTTCAGCGAACCCTGAATAAAAAATACATACTACATATAGTATTCTTAATGACTATGCCACTACTTATACAGTGACATGCTGTTCTTCTTCTTATTACCTTACCAGTACCTTTTGCTCTTATTACCAAGTTCTGTTAGAATTTCGCCACCGTCCAGAAGCAAGAAAACGCGTCCCTTGTACATTGCGTGCAACCATCCATTAGCCATTATTTCATCCCATTAGAACCGGCAACTGTTCTCCAATACAATCGTACATGCGCACAGCAGAAACACCGGCCAAGCCTCCGTGGTATCATTCACCGAACCTCTCACTCTCTCCCTCTCCCACGTGTCCTGTGCACGGGATCGTAGCGGTTGGAGGGAGGAAGGTGAAAATCGTGAAAAGCTGACAGAACGAAGAGAGACAGACGCAAACGTGAAAGGCGTGATCGAGAAAGAGCGGAAGGTACGATCGGGAACGGCGATCCTTTCTTTCCCTTCCCAACCTCTCTTCACTGGTACACCTGAGAATCGGGGAATGTCCTCGTGGCAAGAACGGTCGTCAGTGTCTCGGTAGACCTCCATCCGGAGCCAACTCGGTGCACAGGAAACGACCGTGAGTCTGTTCCGCGTGTCACTCGCAATCAGTGTCACGTGTATCGCTGAACAAGCGTCGCCGTCGTGTTTCGAGCGCGGTAGCACGCTACGTGTGCCGATGACGAGGAGCATCTCGGAGGTGTAGTCGAGAAATCACGCTGAACGCAGCTAAGGCCCGCGCGCTTTCGATCCGATTCGTCTCGGCGGCGGATCCCTTCTCGGTTCCCACGCGTCGTCGACTTTTCACCTCGGAACAATCCGCGAAGCTTGCAAAGCTACTTGGATGTCGCGGTTCGTGTGGCGTGAGGATTCAGAGCAAGGCTTTCATCAAGCGAAATGTAAATATAATAAGTCTGATGATGAGACGGAAGCTTCGATCATTTTTCTCAATAATCGCGTTCGCGAATTTTCACCAGCCGGCGATTGCTGAAGACGATGGCATTTAATTGGGTGCTGCACAGGGTGTGGCTTCAGGGACGATATTGCACAGCAACAATGCTGTTTGTGTGCAAATACGAGTCATTTGTTCTCGAGACGATTGATCTTCATGACTGGTTCACTTCATTGATACGAGTCTCTGAATAAGTGAACCTACTTTTATGGGAGCGTATATTTAATCTCGATGCCTGACATTCAAAACGACAAGGCATCTGGCTTTTGAATTAAGACAGAGGAAAGGCGTGTTGATCCTCGAATACGCGTGATTGACAATCTTGATTTCCTTGCTACAATTATGCTCAAAATTAACACGCGGGAGAAAGTTTATTTTGCACGGGTATCTGTTGTAATTTCGACAACTGTGTCCAAACTGAGCTGGGCACTTGTCGAACAACAAATGACCAGCATAATCCCTAGAATTCGAAGGGGCATTACTGCCAGTTCGAGTCGCTAGTATAAAGTTTATACGTACACGGTGCTAAATGACCACTAAAAGTGCCCAGCTCCGCTTAAAAACTGAACTCCACATTGCTTTTTTAAACGCTGAACGTGAAACCTTGACCACCTGTTTCCTCACCCTGTTCACACTTGTAGAGGCGCCGATTAAACAACGAGGAAGTGGGTGTTTCATAAACGCACATACACTGGCGTGAAAAATTAAACGATCCCTAATCTTTCTATGAAAAATTGTCGATATTTAAATTGTTATGACTTTGGGAAAAGAAATCGGATAGGGATCTACCTGGCCTCATTTTAAAGCGCGAATCTTTTGAAATTTTACAAATTCAAGCATTTTTACGGACATTGAGAATTTTGTTGACGATCCAAGCTACCGTGAATTTGAAGCCCGTAGTCTCCCCTTCACTAAGACTACGTCTCATGTGATATATACTTTTTTAAAATCTTCGTTTTATCGAACTTCGAATGCAAAGTGTGCCACCGACGTTGCAATGACCCAAGGCAGTAGGGAGATTCCACGATCCGACCTGAACGATTTTTTCTCAAGAAGTTATAACAGCTTGAATATCGATAATTTGTAATCATAATTTAATGATCCTTCAATTTTGCACGCCAACGTATTTAACAACGAAGGTCATTGTGTTGCAATTAGGCAAATCGTTCAATGTTAAACACGGCATAACTCTTTTCCAAGTAAGACAACGAGGAGATTAGATATCGACAATTTTTAATAATAATTTGCTGACTCTTTAATTTCGCGCGGCAGCGTATTTAACAGGAGCATTGTGTTGCTAACAGTCAGTTCGTTCGACGTTAAACGAGGCATAACCCGTTCCCTCTCCGAACCTGATGACGTTAAATCGGTAACGCAGTCGTGTTCTCGCCTGTTTCAGCGTAACGCGACCACAAAGGAAATTGTTCGAAATGACGGGGCGAAAACCTCGAGTGCGGTTCGCGTGCAATTTAATCGCACGATTTGACTGCATTAGATGCACCGGACGATTCGGCGGCGAGGGGGGTACGATGTACCTAGCTCTAATCGGGAGGAAATAATTTGTTTGGTCAAGCACCGATTACGTGGAATCTGATTGGTTTAGAGATGATCGATCGGTGTATAGGGCGAGGAATTTGGCCTCGTTTACTAGTTATCGTTGCTAATCAGTCGACTGTGATTTTCCTACTATGCTTTAGGATAATATCGATTTTATGCTTCACAAATTTTCACCCTTCTCTGGCGGTGTTAAACATTAGTTTGATTAAAAATATTCGGTTCATACGAAACAAATAATTACAGACCTTAATTGCATGTCTATTCATGGCTTTTGTTTATGAAAGCAGGTGTACCATGTGCAAGTGTTTGAGATTATATGCGGAAACCTGGGAAGGTGGGTGTAGATGTTATTATTACATCAATCAAATTTAATAGAAGTTGCTCCTGCCAATACTGTGTATATTTCAAGCAAAAAGTACTCGAAATAGTAATTGAAATAATTCTATTTAAATACGACAATGTTTGAAAAAAAAAAACACACGATTAAAGTACACACTGCATATAGTTGTAGAATTAAATAATTGTCCGTACCCTGAACTCAGTCAGTTTTTACTTTTTTTTACTTATCAACAATTATACACAATCTCGAAATATGAATAAATATGTGTAGATAACTTCAATCGTGAAAAACTTACACTTTCATTGTAAGAAATTCTAAAAAAAAGGCTAAAACGTGACAACCTTGACTAAAATACCCCCTTAACCAATGGAACAGAATTTTGTAAATAAGCTCTGCAAATATTTGTATCTTTTATTTGAAATACTACTTTACGTGCTGAATTAAACAGAATTTAGAATTGTTTAGAATTTCAGTGTTAGAATTTTATTAGAATTTGATTTTTGTGGCGTTTTAGTTGCGTCTCCAGTGTATCATTTCAATACCGATTCGATGGGCTTAGATCTTGCGTGTCTTGATTTCCTGGATACTGATTCTCTCCTCCAATGCTTCGACAACAATCTACGCATATCGTGCGGTGCCCCGTAAACCTCGGTCGAAGCTTCCCTTCATCACAGCAAGTTCCGTTAGCGAATCTATCGTCTCGTATCTGACCCCTTCGTTTCAGTGTGTCGTACGAAGGTGCATTTCAACCGATAGAAGTGTGTTGCAAGAAGTCGACGAATTTCAAGTGACGTTCCCAGTGCCATAGGTGCAAAACTGCCTCATGCGTGGCACAGTGTGCAAGAGATACAACTGAAGAGGGCAAGAGTGGTAGGAAGAACACCGGGGGTAGTATTCCTTAAGGCAGCTCGAAGAAACGGTGAGTGAGACAGCAAGATAAAGTTTAATCGCTCTTTCGGCCGGAACTTTTGATACACGACCGTGCCGGAAGTGCTGTATACATAACGAGTATAACGCGAACGCCTATGCCGATCGTGCATCGACGCGGCCGGGGGCCCGACGAACGAGTTTACCGAACATTTGCCTGCTAATTCACCTATGCAAACGTTGTAATCCGGTTATGTTGCTGAAACCGCAGGAATGCGAGGCTAATAGAACTTCTCCCATCCTCTATGACAGTGTGTAAACGTGTGCGCACACGTGTATCGCATGCTCACCGATATACGCGTGGGCGGAGTGCATCTGCTGGGACGAAAGAGCGAGAAAGAAAGGGAATAGGACAATGCGATTTCGCGAACTGTTTTTCTAACCACACGAACACAATTTAACTTCTCTTGCCGGGTGATTGCTTTTTGCTGCGTTTTGCGGGCCACCGTTACCCTGCTTCTCGCGTTTCCCTACTCGACGTGACGTTCAGGTGAGAACAGCTCTTAATGGGTTTAACTTCGGCGAACCGGAGGAACGGATGAATCGAGAGGATTTAGAGGTTTCCATCGATGGCTTTGCGTTGGGGGCGACTCTGTCCGTGGTTCAACGGTTTAGGGTGGAACTGATCAAATCCGGTGCTTCCGCGTTCTATGTATATTTATTATGCAGTTGTGAGTGTATTAAAACGTCTGCGAGGCACTAAGAATTCAATTGTGTTGTAATTTATTCAGACTCGCAATAAAAATAATTTTTACCGATGTTCTTTCTTCTGTCGACAAAGCCGGACGCAAATGAATGAAAAGTAACTTTGCGCTTGGGGTTGAAGCATCGCGCAACCCATTAACCCATTAAAGGGCACCGCGATAGAGCGGCTACGCGAAGAAAAATCGGGGACGGGCTGCAACGAAATCCCCCGGCCGATTATCGATTCTGCCCCCCTTGGAACTGAACACTACGTGTCCCGCAATCGAATTGGCCGGTTTGCAGGGGTTCGCCGAACGTTTGCCCGCCAATTTACTTAGGCAGGACTAGCGTGAACCTGCGGCAACCTCGTTAACGTTATCGGTTACACGGCAGCGTGCAAATGTGCCGCGATTATCGCCAAGTGTAAATTGCGCCGCGCTGCTTCGAGATTAAAATTTTCAGCATTCGCACCTCGGGCCTGACGAGTTTCATGAAATTCGGATGGTTTGCCAGTTCTGGGATCGTGAAAACGGGGGTGAGTGATTTTGTGGGAATAGTAGACTTCGATGATGAATGTAACTTCTCCCTACGTTAAATAAAGAGATACTAAAACTAATAACTCGGTGAAATGTGGTTGTTTTTTAAGTAAGAAGCAGAAGAATATAATAACTACCAAGAAATGAAATGTGGAGAGGTTTTCAGCGTAAATACATCAACTTGAGTGTTACTTTGCTTTCTTCTCAAACCACAAGGATCCTATTATATTAAGGATATTTCACACGCCAAGAATAGAAGTGAAAACGTTCAGGACCGAGGGTGTTAATTTTCTAGAAAATAAGACACAAATTTAAACAAGATGTAACTCTAAAAGCTGGACAGTTAACATTCAAGAGACATTTTCAGTGAAAGGGAAACCGTACAAGTGGAAGAAACCAGAAAATTAACTATTTTTCCTTCCATTGTCTCGAAAACATTTATTTCATACCTGGAACATGACAATCTACGTAAAATACAGTATAATCACTCCTTTTTTTGACAAAATTTATGACTGTTTTTTAGTTCTACCTGAATATTACAAGATTACATAGTTTGCTGTTGCAAACAGGTTTTGGCACTTTGGATATCGACTAAATTTAGAATGCACCGATTTTTTTCAAAAAAAGTGGGTCAGCTCTTCCCAGCTTAGTATCTTCCTTAAATTGACGAGTTAACATTTTTGTTGTTCTGTTTTTTTTTTAGTTTTACCTTAATATTACAAGATTACATATTTTGCTGTTCCAAACAGGCTTTGCAACTTTGGATATCGACTAAATTTCGAACGCGCTTCCTTTTTTTTGAACAGAACGGGTCATCTCTTTCCGACTTACTATATTCTTTAAATTGACACGCCAACATTTAGCGGCAGTACATGTTAGACTTTACTGGAAGCCGCTAAGTGGGTTTCAAGCAACAGCGCAACATGATTGTTAATTCCCGACTAGAACATCGCGTCGCGACTATCCCGGAGTGCAAATTGCGTCCCGGATACCCGGAAACGGACTTTAGCTTTCTGACGTCCTAATGGCCTTGGCTCGAAATCGTTACGTTTGCGGCGAATTTAAACAGCCTCCGCGCCCGGGAACGGAGTTAACTTTCAGTTAATTGTCGTCGCGAAACTAGCATTTCATTTTCTCCGTGGCTGAAACTCCGTTCGTTCTGATGGGGACAAAATTAAAAAAAAAAAGAAAAAACGTTCCGAGCTCTATGACCACTTCTCGTGTAGAGTATTGACTTTTCAATTGAATTTTTGCGTAAATATATCTAATATTTGATAATTAATGCTGATTTGATTAAATTGCCGCTACATAATTGACAGGAAATTCGTTTAAAGCAAAAGCAGACGAGAAATATTGAATATGTAACATAAAGTTTTCATTGTGTAATTAAAAAACACCGATTTTAATGGCACTAAGGAGCTCTGTTTATGCTTGACCTTTCAGTTTCATATAATAAATTGAATTTCCATTTCAATAATTGTTCTTCGTTGTTAAATATTTACGGTCGACAGAACGTTCGAACTGTGTTTTTTTTTTCACTGCAGTTTGCCCACCTGCGAATACATTTACCGAACGCACTCGTGTCGAAATTGCATTAATTTTATTCCAAAAGTTGTCAGCAGGACCGTTATCGATGTTTAATTTCGAAAAGTGCTTATTACCTTCAAGTTCGAAATTGAATAGCAATTCTTGAATATTTAAATTTCGATTGCATCAAGTATACCAGCTTCTCAATATTACCAATCTTCAATAGTATAATATTATTCTTCAACATTTACAATCATATTCTTTTACTACACTCCGTCTTATCTACTCTAATCAACAAACGCATTCTGTCATTCTCGCTAGCGCAGGTGCCGCGGCAAACAATTTCAAACGAATCGAGTCGAAACGGCAGCGGAATTCGAGGCTGCTGGCTAAACCGCGAAACACCGAGGAATAATTGTCGTTGCGGTACCACGTCTGTCATCGAGGCCCTCGTTATATCGTTTTCCACACAATGTCCGCGGCCGCAGCAAATCACGCAATTTCCTTGGTCATATAACCAGCCCTTTCCACCGTTCGTTCGCCTGCCGATTTATCTGTCGCGCCATCGGTTATCGTTTTTCACGATTCATCTTTAATAAAGTGCCACTCGAACTGTCCTCAGAAGTGGAGCATAAATTTTCGCCGAGTTCGTAAACGTTGCTCTTCCTATCTAACCGGATTCTAGGGCACAGATGCCGTCCATTTCTAGCGGAAGTCTTCCGTTCTCCATTATTAAGTCGATGTGAGGATTTCTGCGCGCAGTGTAATATATCGAGCTGGCGCGGCTAGTTCGTCTTATTTGTCCAGTGAAAATGTTACGATATCGTTTCAAGCTGTTAAAAGTGATAGAAGTGGTGTATCGGTCATTGTTACTGGAAAATTAGCTTAAATGTTCAAATTGCTTTTCAAAAGGGGTGTAAAGCAATTGCTCTGCAATTATAAGCCGAAGCTTCAAAGATAAAGTGATCAAAGAGATAGGAAATTGATTGCAGGATAATCACCATGAAAGCTACTAAATAATATAATGGACGAAGGAGTAGTTCTGTGCCACTGTGATGAAAAACATTCGCCCCATTTAAATAGTATACGTCGGCTAATCACCATGGAAGGATAATCACCATGAAAGCTACTAAATAATATAATGGACGAAGGAGTAGTTCTGTGCCACTGTGATGAAAAACATTCGCCCCATTTAAATAGTATACGTCGGCATAAACTCAAAACTGATTAAAATAAAACTCCTGCTACCAACAAGATTACCAATTACTACTTTTCTCTTCCACCTTTTTTTTTTAATAATCAAAATGATCTTCAACAGATTTTTCCGATTGCATATATCGAAGCGGCCGTAACAGTTGCTTTATTATCCCATACGGAAACGATCGATAGTTGTCGAAATAATTTCAAATTTATTTCCCACACGCTTGCACGCGATTCCACGCGGGAAGCGTGCATCGTTCAAACATTCACAGGTCCAGTTTGCCGGCGGAATAAAAATTGTAGCCCGTGTCCAGGCGCGGGAGAGGCGTTGTTGCCCCGGAACGTCGCATCGATTGTTGAAACAACGAGTGCCGCGCGATAATTGCTCCGCAATCGACGTTCGCCAGTGTATGGACACAACTCTGTATGCGTATACAGGCCATGGCGTTTAATTGCGTCTATGTACGAGCGACTGCGGTGTATTCAATCGCCAGTGCTTCCTAATGCCCGCAGATGAGGCCCACCCTTTTGTTCGTATTCGCGTCACTTAGGTGGGGCAATTTTACGGCTCTTCCACTTGTCGCTCCCGACTTCTCTTTTGCGTTCATCTGTAACATTATTTCGCGGGCTTGCCGTTTTGTGAGGAGATAATGCGTTCGGCGAAACATTTACCAAACGACGGGGCACTTAGAACCAAAGGGATGTAAGAAATTGGAACTTTTTAAATTGTTCAGTTAGGTAGAAAAATGGTTCATTAAATCGTTCAACGTTATATTATAATAATTCAAGTAATACAGCGTGGTATAAAAGTATCTTTTAAGGGGTAGAGAAACTAAGCAAATAGTTGAAATAAGTTCGTGGCAACGGTATGCCACTGATTTCTTATTTCATATGCTACAGTATACGAATTTACTATCACTAATAGGATCATTGTTCGTATGTGCATATTGTTGAACGAAGGCCCCTATGAATCTAACAACTGAAGATAAAACCAATACAGTTTTAATAATATTATAAATTACAATTGGTATCCATAATAAAGAAATTTTCCAACGTGTTTTTAGAATGTGATGAAACAAATGTATTTCATAAGTGTTTTATTGATTGCTTTATTAATATTATATTTACAGATCTCAATTATGAGTCTGTCATGTTTTTTTTTGTTGAAGAAAAGCACGTATATCATGTGCAAGTGTTTGAAATTATAGAATCTTGGGAAGGTCGAATGAAGTGGGATATGTGTAGTTATCCTTACATTAATTAAAGTAAGTATAAGTTGCTTTAAAATAATATTTATGTCGTTAAATGCCAATCCGTGATTGAGATCCGTGATTAAGAAAATATGGGAAGTACACGATTGTCTCTATATTAATACTTTTTTGTTACAGTTCTCAAAGTTGTATGTGATAGCTTTTAACTTAATTGTTCGATCGTAATTCTTCATTTAATTAATAATATGATTGCGCAATGCGATCCATATTTCTCCCTCGAAAATAGATGGCAATTAAAAATTGTTAATTATCGATCCATCATTTTATTCCATAGTAAAGAAACTTCATGAGACTCGGTTACTGTTCTGCTTAAAATCGTTTAATATGCTTAGTGACTGTTACTCGAAGAACTACCACAAAGTTTGTAAAAAAGACTGGTAGTGAACGACCAAACGTTCTCATTGAAAACACAAAAAAAAAAAGAAATACACAGTTCACATTAATTCGATGTGAAATTAAGTAATTAATTGATTAGTTAATTAAACAATAGACTGAATACTAATTTAACTTGAAACTAATACTATAAGCTTAATTAAAACTATACAATTAATTAAACAGTGAGCACATCCGCGGTAATTAAAACGATGCTGACACACATTCGAATATTTTACAACACGTTTTCTATCCAACTCGTTCGTTACTAATAACATGTTGATGCTTATCTGCAAACTGATGATCGTAACAAGAAGTACACACCTGCTAAACATTCACCGTACAGTTTCTCCTTTACCCGGACGTCGTGCAGTGATATCCTAGAGAAGCACGGACCTAATTAAGGCAGCTCGGTGGCTCTCTCGATATCTAATGTTTTCTAACATAACCCACCGACCTGGCGCGTCTGTTCTTTCGTTTCAAAAGAACCGGAACAAAAGTTACACCTTGGAACTCGAGCCGTTTCGCGATGTCAATTATCCGCGACACGGGAGACAAGGGAGCAGAATTTCCACTGCTGCGAAAACACTGGAAGATTCTACAGGAAAATCGGATAACGCGGTGCATTTTAAATAGGAGTTTAATGCTTTCGTTAACCGGAGCCCGCCCGCCTTGAGGTAAAATAATTTTGTTCAAACCGCTTTGCTTTCGAGGCCAAACTCCGCGGGAATGCCGGGCTAAATCGTAACATGTTGACGAAAACACACTGGTACGTTTACGTTTCGCATAATTGATCCAACACAGGCGACCGAAGCGAATGAAAAAGAGGCTAAAGAAAAAAAATGGGGCGTGCGATGCAGAGAAAGGATTGAACCCGAAACTCTTGTTGCCCGCCGGGGACTTGCAAATGAACGAATTTGCACGTTGCTAATTAACGCGCGGTACCAGGTGGAAGCGACGCGTTGCTTTTGGGATCGCGGAATTCCTCTTTATTTGGTCAGTTTTGCTTCGGGCATCGGGTATGGATTTCGGAGGCGTTAAATAAGTGTAAGAAACGTTTCGAGCTGAGGTGTTCCAGGAGTCAATGATTGCAGCTTCTGGTAGTTATTCAATTTGAAAATTGGAAATGGGAATGCGTGGGAAATAAAATAATTTAATTCATTATTCATTGTATTACTATCTAAAGTAGATACAATATTTTCATTACAAATGTAGGAATATAGCAAAGAAATATAGGGCCTTTATCTAAATGAGTCGTTGCGCTAAAAGAATATTGGCGATTGAAGTAACCACGAGATAATACGTTTTGCCCACCTGAGTAATTCAAGTTAAGAATAGAGTTTCCACCAGTTGAGGATCGTGGAATTTTTCTTTATTTGTCAAGTTTTGTTTAGCGATCGCAGCCTTTGATTATTTTTGATAATCATTCATTATGAAAGTTAGAATGGAAATGTGTGGAGAATAAAATAATTTCATCATTTAATTACTGTTCAAACTATAGCTTTAATGCGAATGCAAAAATATAACGAAGAAACGTAGGATCTTCAAGTGAATGAGTCGAGTAATTCCAGTTAAGAATAATGTTTGCGACAGTCGGGGATCGTGAGATCCGGTTTAATGGAAGTTGTAACGGCTTGCCAAGTGACCAGATAATATCCTGTTTCCGATTAGGGCGGCGTTTTAACGTTAACCTGATTGCGCGGAGTTACGAAACAATTATGTAAGGTCATCGCGTGACAGTGAATGCAACCAGGTGGGTTTATTGTTCCATCGTCGAAGGCATAATCGTGCATAACTTCCTTCTACGCGATCGCGATGAAAATGCACGTATGACGTAAGTGGCGAATGTCTAGTCGATTTATTTCCCTTCGCAGCCTCTGGAATTCAATGCTCGATTCGCGGGAATAGGTGTGTAGAACGTAAATAGGCCTCGCACGTCGTTTCATGCTGATGTAACGTAGAAATTTTCATTGATTTATTGCTAGGAAATCGATCATATACAGTTGAATAATTCGTGCCTTACATGATAGGGAAAATCGTGTGGGAAATGTTGCTTACGCTTCAGAGCAAATACATATACTTGAATTTGTATTAAAGAATGTCATTTGAAGAGCGTACTGATATAACAATTTTGGAGCTGAGTTTTGATCATATACATAAAGCGCATGTAATTATGCGCGGGATTCTCAACTGGAGGAAATGAAATTTAAACTCGAAATATGATTAGTGGAATGAGAAAGTATGTTAAAGATAATATTAATAATTAACTATAGTTATATACTAATAGCATAATAGTAATTCATTTCGATCGATATGGTATTCAAACTTTCGAACATTTAGTTTATTTCATGCTGACTTAATTAGTCGTTTATATTAAATTGGAAATTTGTACGATTATAGGTATTCTCGTAATCGTTAAGCTGTTTTTCTGGAGGACAGCAACGTCAGATTCGAGCCCGACTAATTATCAAATCTTTTGCGACTTAATTAATGATGTATTCTAGCTTAGCAGATGTTACAAGAGAACGTAGGGTCAAATTAATGACTCGAAAGTCATTTAGATCTCAGATATGTCAAGCTTTCTTACAAGAGACTTCTTAATTAATCACCAACTAATTGGTGACATAAAAACGAGCTGCAGTGCCTTCTAATAACACGCGCAACAAGTCAACAATCATCCGTAGAACGTTAATAAGATTCAGAGCACATATGATTTCAGACAATCGGAATGCAGCCACTGCTTCTGTAAATCGTAAGGACAACGTTTAAAAGAACTAGTTTAAACCTGTTTCATGGTGAAGTATAACAATAGCAATGGGCAACATTCTGTTCTAAGCGCCTGTCCGATGATGAAGATTACGAAAGAACGTGGTCAGTGGTGCAGCCACTTAATAGCACTAATCTTACTAAATCTTGGAATTTCATAAGACCGAGCAAATTTACCCGGAGTTTAGATAGGAAGTTGGTAGGCTGGTTGTAACGAGCGAAGGGTTCAACTAAATTCCAGGGAAGATGATCGAACATCGTAGACACGTTTAGGAACCATCTAAACCGAGCTGAACACGGTACACGATGGCGAAACTTTACTACGATTACGATAGAACCCACTTAGGATCTGTAGAAGTTTGCCAGACCATAGTGGACACTGTAGAACTTTGCTAGACACGTCCACAATCTGCAATTTAGACTATCGAGCAATTGGATTGCATGTGGATCTAATTGTACTATTGTTTTCAACTATGCTGATCTTTCATCACTTGCTATTTTTATTCATACTATTAGTTATTTTCCTGAGGACAATTCGATTGTTTCTTGTACACGTATTTTCATGGTGTAGAACAGATTCGATCTAATTGGAATGCCCAAATTGCATTCTACCCGATTCGAATATGATCGTGTCTGAGTAATTCTAGCGATGTGCCGCTTTGCCTGTTGAATTTTGATTATGAACTTAGCAGCGGTGCAATTCCATTTGGAATCTAGAGATCGTTATTGCTAATAGAAATGCATACAACACTTGCCCGAGAATTCGTATTCTTTCAAAACCAGTATGCTTCTTAATTTACAAAATTGGATTTTAATCGTATTTGCTACTAAACTGGCAAAACTTCTTTAAATCGGAACAGATGCAAATAACAAGAATGCTAAGGGCGACTCAGTCATTGGTAGTATTTCACATCTAACATAATACAAAATAGACCGAAGGATTATGAATAACTAACGTTTAAAAAAATTTAATTATCCCATAATGGTGGTAGTATTAATAAGTCATACCAATATAACAATAAATCCTACTTCACATTTTCCTTTCACCAAATAGAGCTCATACAAACCCAAAGAAAAGGATGACAAATTTTCAAGCAAACAGAGCAGCAAGTGCAACGATTGCCTTTTACGTTTCATTTACCAGACATTAATTACTGAGAATCGTTTGCTATGTTTCTTACCGCGTATCGGAACCGTTTGGCGGGTCGATTCCCGAGCAATTCGCAAGTAATTGAAACGCACGGGTCCCCGTGCCGGCGCGCACACGGTTTATTAACTCGAACGGCAATGAAAGTTTACGCACAGTGTTATTCTTCTTAAACGGCCAGAGAGAAAGTTTTCCCCGTGCGCGAAATGGCTCTGCTGTACGTAGCCGTGATAAAACCGATCCTCGTTACGAGACACCGGGTCGAGGTATCGCAACCATGCGGAAGCTGGGGGACCAGCGTGTCGCGATACAAAACGGGATTTCTTAATGCTCCGTCCGCCAGCGCACTGAGTTCCGTATTAGGATTTAATGTGCGCCGGTTTAACATTGCGCTAGAAATGTGTGCTTGTTGAATCGTGCGTTACTCCCATAAAGGCTTGTTGCTGTTCCACGGCATTGCAGCCTTGTATCAGTTCTTTATTTTTATTAGGTAGAGTAGCACAGGGTGTTCAAAAAAACCATTCAATATTTATATGGCGCATAGAATGTACTATACTGATTATGAGTGAAAAGGAAACGTTAGTAAACATAGGTCAAAAGCTTTCTGAGATATGTATAAACATTTTTGCATGTTAGTTGGTTTTGTATGTCTCCTTGCCCTGCAAGTGTGTAGAAATGGAAGGAAACGTAGTACACATTTTGCAAATGAGCCACACAAAAGTAGAACTAGTCAAATTCATAAATGCAAAAGTAGATAAAATTGGTGATGTTAAGATTTACCGCATGTTCAAATAATGAAGTACACAAATTTACGAAAGGTGGACCTGCTCAGTTTGGCTGATGAGTAGCTCAGATATCGAAAAGCTGGTTCTAAGTCAACCATGATTCTAACACACAAAAATGTTTATATCTCCGAAACGGTTCAGCTTTCGAACTATATTTACTAAGGTTTTTTTTTTTTACTCAGCACAGTGTGTTCTATGCACCACGTAAATATTGAATGGTTTTGTTTTTCAGCATTCTGTATAACAGCTTGAGCATTGAACATCTCTGTTCGATAGTCTTTTACACTTCTATAATAGATAAATGTCCAAGTAATAAGATCATAAAAATTCTTGTTCATTTACTTTCTTAATTGTTCTTTTAAGCATCTATTCTCTCAATAAATGAAGACAGGATTTTCATTTTGCTCCGAACCAGTTTCAAAATTGCATGGAAGTCGTAGCACTGATTCGGACGAATGGTGTCTTTTTTAGCACTGCCAAAGCTTTTTCAGGTTTTTCCTGTTTTGTTACATCATCAGGCAACTAAGCAAATTAGCGATTGTTCGGGCCGAATTCGGTTTGCGCTCTGATCTCATTTGACATGGCGCACAAAAAGTTCCGCTGGATTGTCTTTCGACTAATGAGCGTTTCATCCGCTCATCGGATTCAGCGTGACAAATGACCGGTCCCTTCGTGAATGCAAACTTGCTTCATTAAAACGGCTTCATTAATTTGTCACAGAATCGTGTGCTGAAATCTCGTGACATTTTATCCGGGATTTCGTTCAGAAAAAGGTACGAATAAATTTGTAGAAGTCTCGCAACGTTGACTGTTAATTTATACAAAATAATCTATTAACATTAACTAAAAATTCTACAATACTTAACTTCACAGTTACAATTGAATAAAGATTTGTCTTGTAAATTAGCGTGGAAAGAAAACTGCAAACGGATATTCTATTCCTGAATAAAAATACAATCTTTGCTTAAAGGAAGTAAAGTCATTTCAAGATACTTCTGCCTGGTCAAAACAAATCCAAAGATTTAAATACAAAATTCTCTCTTAGAGAGGATTTCCATTAGGCAAAAGAAAATTGATTTGAAAATTAATTTTACCGTTCAGACAGAAAATGTAAAGATTGAAATCTCGAGAGAAGTGTATCCTCGCCGTAAATGTTACGACCTGAGTACTACTTGGACAGGCTTGCCGATCGTTACGAGGCGAGGTGAAACGATCGGTAGAATCGTTCGATTGAGAAATCGCGCTGTTCACCTGCGTGTTGAACAGAGGAACAGGCAATGCAGGAGATGGCAACAGCTTGAGTTTTACCTGAGTTCGGGTGTGCTCGAAATCTTCTTATCCCTACTCTGCATAGGCGCTCGATTTTTGTACAGGTAGATTGACGTTTCGACGATGACCGGCAACGCCCTGGAAAAGGTAAATCCTTGCTTCAGGTGAGCAAACAGGTGCATTCGACCAGGGGATCAGGTTACGCGAGAGATCGGTCAGGTTGTGTTTCGAACCGGTTCTATGGTCGTTGGAATCTCGGGTGCACGATAGGTGTCCTACACATTATTATACGTATTGGATGGTGTGTAGTTTACAAGTATAACGGAGCGCCTCGTTTCGATGAGACGAAATGTGGCTCTCAAATCGAAGTTTTGGTATTTACAACAATTGTAAGAATAAATTTTATATAGCTGTGTTTTAACAATAGAATTGGATAAATTTAGTTTTTCAATGTTCTCGTAAAGGGAAAGACTTTAGTATATTTTTTCACTGGAGTGTACTAAGCCTAGATTTAGTTTCTAATTCCAAGTCTCGGAGGCTATATCTCTGCTCGCTAAGTGCAAAAAAAAAAAAAACTTTCAAAGATAAATTGATTGCTTATACATGTTTAATTTGATTTGTAAGTAATGCAAGGGAAAGTAGACTGCAGCACGTCGATCTTTCTGCAATGGCTCCCTGCGTAACTATTTACATATGTAGAATTAACCTGTGATGCTTATTGTTACTTCAGATATATACCTAATATTATTTTTATTGAAATTTAATCGGAGGAGGCGGTTAGATCTTAATTAAAATCGAGACTGAATGTGAATATCCTTTCCGTGGAAGGTAATACATTTTTTTAGAAACAGAAATAATGATGACAGGTAAAATAATGTTGAATTACGCTATGGTATGAAAATTCATTAAGAAATGTCTAAAAAGCGTTCGATACGACTAATTAGGGCATTCTATATCTGGGAACGAGTTTACTGTACCATAACTGGGTGCATCAAAATGCGGTCTAGCAAGTGGAATGAGAGAAGGTCAATGGTGAAAGTGGCGATTACGAGGGAGCATTGCGAGTTTAAGAAAGAAAAGTAATAGAATCGTTCGCAATCCTCCTCCACGCTTGTTGCCCTGATATTGAACACCTGTTCGCGCACCTGAATCACCTGGAAACGTAAGTTTATCTGCGCATACCGCGGCACGAGAGTCCTCCTTGCGACCTTTACCGTTCTGGTAGAAGAACTGCCGTCTTGTTTTAACCCTTCTAAACCTATGGATTCCCCTTCTGAGTCCGCCGAGGCGAACGTAGAATCGACTTTAAAATGATTCAATTATTATTATACGCTAATTTTAACGATCTCCCCATTTTCTCTTATTTCACTTTGTCTTTGTTGCAATACTAGTTGGAGATTGCTCAAAATTGTGAAGCAAAATATCTTAGTTTCACGATAATTCGCGTGCGTTCTAAATTAATTGAAAGAAGAAAAGTTTTTCGAAGCTAAATACCTGCACGATCCGTTACAATAAAATTTCAGCTCTCTCAATTAAGTTGCATTTCATCAAAGTTAGTTACCAAAATCGATATGCCGGTTTACCATATGCAATTTCCAACAAATGAAATGAAATTTCTAATTAATCGACTAGATTATCCATTATTGGTACGTATCGACATTCCACGATTCATCTAATCCAAAGTTTCACCTCTATTCGACTTCCGTCTCCCGCGATTGTTGCTCGTCAATTCAGGTATATCTGCCGATTCCGCATGTCAGGAGAGCATCAAACGGAAGTACGTGCAGGTAGAACGCCGATCGCGTTTCACCTGAGGCAAGTGCAGCGTGCAACGGAGCTTGGTGCACTCGTCGCTGTGAATATCGTTGTAGTGCATATCCGACTAGGGCACTATATCCCAACCATTCGTCGTCCCGATCTTGTCGTTTGCATACATACGAGATCGGGTGAAATCGAACGGAGAACACATGTACGTACGTTCTATCTACTTGCTGTACGTGTTTCACGGGAACTTGGGAAAAAGAGAATCGAGAGGAAATGGAATCTCACTTTGTACGCGCAAGACGAGGATTTATCAATAATAAAAAAAGTCAGATACTACTGCCAGTAGTTAAATCAATATCTAGAAAAATTGTGGAAACGTATCTCATGTTTACTTGTATGCTTAATTATTGCTTTTAAGAATCTCAACCCTTATCCGTCCCTCGTGTCAACTTGACACAGCTTTCTCACATAAAATTGTACTATTCGATCATCTGTGGAAAAATTTACTGCAGCACGTTTATCGATTTGTTCTTGTTTTTAATAAGAAAATATTTTAAGATTGGTTGTTTACCCTTTCGCTGCATTAATTTCTTTACCATTATGCCAGCTTCACACCAAGGGACAAATTAAGTTGGGAAACTGGGGGATGGACGAGGGTTAAGAAACATCATTTCGTGGAATGTAACAGTTTATAAATATAATTTTTCTATCTGGAATGACTTTTCTATTAGCTATAATGGTAATTAGATTTTTCATCATTTTCCTCTTTTTGGTCACTGCAATTTTTGTATCCTGAACCCAGGCTTTAAACAGAGGTGTAGCTTGATATTTATGACGGTTGCATTCAGTCCTCACGTCCTAAGCAGGGCTTCTCGTGAAAAACGAGATAACAAAGAGGACTCACCATATTTCCTCTGCTTCTTAGGGAAATGTTAGAGGAAATATTAAGATTAATATTACGCCCCTTAATACTCTAAAATAAAGTTCTGTGAATAAGGAATGGGAAACAATTTCCACGGTGTTGAATTTCGTTGGAGTGTAGAAATATCAAGAAGCGCGAATAATGTTTACAAAATACAACATGTGACAGCTTGTACGTTGAACATGAAGAATAATGACCCCCTGAATTCTCGCAACTTGTTTGCGCTGCGCGTCAATTAATATGCGTCCGCTCCTTTTCTATTCCTCATCTATTATTGTTAAAAGAACAGGCATCAATTTTTCCTGCAAAGCTTTTCACTTTTTCTACCCATGAAAACATGATCATTTTGTTATGCAATTAATTTCATTATACACTAGCACGATATAAGAATGCCTATGGAAGAAAAGAACACTTCGATCGACCGTTTGACGTTGTAACCGGTAACACGAATAACAAAGGCAAACGCGTTTAAAACACACCGGCAGAAATGTAAACGCTTTTCTAAAACCTCGTTGCTAAAAGAATATTGCGCTCACGTAGCCGTGTTAACAGCTTACCCTATCAATTTGGCTGCTGGAGTCGCGCTTTGAATACAATGCCTCCGCAAAGGCGAAGAGCACTTGCGTGTTTAAAACGTGCTCGCTCACCAAAGAGGATTCGTGAATGACAAAAATTCTGCAAACATACATCATTGCAATTTTTGTGGCATACACAAAAAGAAGCACGCCTCGTGTACCCTCTGATAAGAAGAGTGTTCATGCCTTCTGTAAACCTCGCTATAAATATAATGTAAATATATTTTTATGACACCGAGGTATATGTACAATGTATAGTAAGAAATTTTTTCTTGAAAACAAGATTTTTAAGCATACAGTCAGGTTAGAGACAGGAAAATAATATGTCGTCATCGGAACTACGTATGTGTGTAAAAGTTCAAGTCGATTGGATATGTGCCGACTAGGAAGCTTGTAAAAAGAAATTGAGCCTAAAACTATTTTTAACCTACAAGTATAAAATATTTTAATTAAATCCTGAAGCAGTATTATCTGAAACTTGTTTATTTTTTATCTTGACACCCCTCAGTTTTACTCCAATGATACTATCAATCAAACTACTTTCAACCTGGGGGGCAAAATATTTTTCTGATAAGAATTAAATCATGAAACAGTATTTCCTAAAGCTCGTCTGTTTTTTTTTTCATCTTGGCACCCCTTAATTACAAAAGGGAAATTAATTAGAGTAGCTAGTCGTGTGTATCTATGCATGCAGAATATTGTTAATGTTAGGGTGGGTATAACAAAGGGGGTGATTTTGATTTGCACAAGAACAACAGTCAAACCGTTGAACTGTTCCTAGTTATTACATATTTGCCTACAACTCTGAAAGTATTACCACTTGATAATTGTCGGTTGCTTGACATTTAGTGTGCATTTAATCGAGGTCGACTGCTTGATATGAGCGAGCAAAAAATTCGTTCGCATGTCTGGACCAATAAGTCTACTTTCCTTCCATTCTGCTGTTATGTTTCAACTTGGTCCCAGAAAGTATAGAACAGAGTTCCGCGTGTATGAATAAATGTCCCTTGACCGTTGACTACGTAAATAATGCACTGTCTATCGATTTACTGCCACTGAACGCGTTCAAGCCCGAGGGTGATATCTATACACGTACGAATGTACGTGATGGAAACTGAAGCTTTGACAGCTCCCCATGTTCTCGATATCTATCCTCTTTCTGGTTTTCTTTTTTGTTCCTACTGCGACCCGTAAATGGAATCAGTGATTTTCTATTCCCGTGCAGCGTGGCTTTGTGTATCAAGCTATCAGGCGGAAAGTCAACTTTTTATTCTTCCCTGTACATGCCAGGAGATTATCCACTACGTGATTTTCCTCGTGTCATGCCGTGAAGTCTTGCCAGCCGAGAATAGAATTTCTTCCCATTCCTACGTACATGGTGACATGCAATAAGAAATGTAATCATGTTGTCAAATGTGCAATAGTCTCTTCCATTCTTTTGTTTAACATTTTTATTGTAATCTATTTTAATATTACCCCGTCCCATACTTTGAATCAAATGAAAACTACACGCCACTGATTATTTCAAAGCAATCAATCCTTAAACTTGAAATCTGGGGGTGAAAAATGCACACCCCATGAAATTCCTAAACGCCGAATATCGTTCTCCCCAATAATTTACTTGCGACAAAAGTTTCCTTCTCCAAGCTTGCAGGTCAAACTTGTCCCATTCCTAAATTACCTAGACACACCCCAATATGATACGTCCAGTTCCATTCGCACGGGAGCCCACAGATTACCAAGCAAGGTAACGAAACATCAGGTAGCAGTCGGTCGACGTCCAGCAATTTATTGCTAACCTGTTACCTTCCCATGCGGCTTGCCCCTACCATGAGCGTAGACCGTTTGACGCAAGAGGAGAACGAAGGAAGGAAGGGGCACGGGACCAAGGTAGGGTGGGAACGGAAGCTGTGACCTTACACCTTGGCGGCAGGTGCAACATCCTTCGGGTCTCTGTTACCCTGCTCGCCCACGCTCGCGGAATTCACCTGAAAAGGAAATCCGACGTTTCTTTCCCTGCTCACGCGCATCGTCGACCGCTCTTGTCTTTCTTTATCTCTCTACCGTGTCGCGTGATAAGGTGCGCGTTCCAGGAACGTTGACACGACTCTGACGTTCTTTGCGTTAACCAGCTACACCTTCTGTTACCTGGATAGCTGCGAGTCATGCAAATCATCCAGACATTACGTAGCCGTGATAAGTACAGGCGTGTGGCCGACTGTCTCAGATTCTGTCATCTTTGATAGCAATTGGAGCCATACATTCTACCTGAACGTACGACCGCGGCAAATCCGTGCGAAAAAAACAAACCGGCTTTAATTTGTCGCATGCGACAACAATTTGTTTGTTCCGGTGCTGGTCGATCGGTTGGATGACGACGATCTTGTAATACGTGTCCTGACATAGGAGGTTTGCAATGTGAGTAAAGGTTCATGGAAATTTGTTTGTGCTTATTACATTATATTACAAGAAGTAATGTAAAGTAAGATGGAAATAAGTTAAAGAAACATTAAGAAGCAAGGGATAGCCCCAGCAGATATTCATACGTTACTTTAAAACTTTACCCAAGGTGCTGCCTCGGCAAAAAAAAAAAAAAAGACAGGTGAATAGTAATAGAGTTTTCGAAATTGATTAGTGCCGAGCGACGTATCATAAGTCCACAGATCCTTACATTTTATCCTAATATCAGCTTCGTGAATCTTTTTTTATTTATTACATTTATACATTAATTACTTAATGAATTCATTTTTATTTATATTGGCTCATAAGAAGCTAAAGTCACTCTTTCTCTGTCATAGTTCAACAGCTTGCGGAGCTAGAATACTTTGTACGAATTCATGGTTATAATTATTGGGAGTGGAATGCAAATGGTATAGTCATGTGTATATGTAGAAGTATCAAGTTTATTTTTCATTATTCATGCTATTTGTGCATAACGGGAAATTCGGCGTTTTCTAGAGTTACATACATGGAGATTTATTGAACGTTGTGCAACGAGAATTGTGGAGGGTGCTTTTTACGACAAATCCTTTAAGTAACCATCAGACGAGGGTGGGAGGCGTGGGCGTTGGGCCAGGTAAAAGGATGCACCTCTGATTCACAGGCGAACAGCAGATGGAAGAACCAGCTCGATTGCAGGCGCAGGTTGCACTGTTCCATAGACGCCAAAGATGCACAATGTCCTTATACAATTAGCATTGTTTGCCATTCATTATTCCATTCGTAAGGAATATTTCAACGTACCCTTAAACTGCGGTATCAAATATTCCACATCATACACCCCTACTTATCTGCACGAAACAGCGTGCATCACCGCTTTCAGTGGTCCGCTTCAACACCATCGTCCCACAGATATCTTTGCAAATCCAAGTGGAGCTTTTGTCAATCACACCGAAATTGCGTTCTGTGCTAGACTCAAATAGTCTGCTATTTACGTTTCCATCGTTTAGCTGGGAGGAGCAGTCGCCCGGCATCGATTAATATTTATACCGCGACGTTGGGTTGGCTCCCGACGGACGCTTGCGTGATAATCTCTAAGGACTTGCGTGGTGTCGGATGCGCTCACGCAGGTGCCAAGCGCGGCACGTTGTCGTGATCGACGTGCGCAGAGACGCTGGTTATTGGTATCGTGTTCACCGGCTAGCATCAGAATGCCGAAGCTCTTCCCTGCCGGACACGAACCGAGAGTCCCATTTTCGTTTTCTCGTCGACGACAATCGTCGCGGGTAATCCAAGGGTCCGAGCACGAACCAGGTCTTTCATTCCATGGATCGTATAATTGCGATAAAGGCAAGCCACTACTGAGCGATTACCACCCGGAAAGGTGGTCTCGCGGCGATCGATGATCAAGGTACCATCGAGGCTTGGAGATTACTTGCTTCGCCATCAGTATTTCCCCCTTGGAATTTATGCCGGTTTCCGTGGAATCGTTCAGGGTTGCACTGGGCTAGGAGAGTTTTGTTTTCCCTGTTGATCGTAGTCGAAGAGGTTCACAGAAGCATTGGAAATAATGGAGTTAGGGGCAGTATAAAGCTTTTAGACAGTATAGAAATATTTTGATTTACTTTTCGATGTTTAGACCCTAATCTACATCCCCCTTGATTTCTAGATCCCGAAATGAATATGAGGATCTATTTCTGCATAAGAGTTATGATTCTGTGGGTGATAGAAATGAAAATGCATTTGTTAAGTCTTTCGGATGTTTCTAACAAACATTTCCGAACGACCGGTTACAATGTTTTACGGATTACGTCAATCAGCTTGTCGTTAAACCATTGCATCGTTTCCTTTCGCGGGTTGCTCCATCGTGCGACGACGGAACCGAGGTTGCGGTAACGTGCAACACCCAATGCATGAGAGGATAGCATGAGAACGAGAAAGCGATCCCTGTTGGATAAAAACTTCGGCATTCCAGGAGCTCTCGCATGCACTGTAACGTTTTCATTGCATAGTCAGTGATTATTCTGCGGAACGTTAGAGACCATGTTGCACAAGAAGCAAAGCGGTCGTCCTGTAACCAAAATTTCCCCTCCGCTTAATTTGAGAAGGAAAGTTGCTTTTATGTATGACAGATCTTTTCATACAAAAAATATTGCCATTCGTCCATTTGTTCCTAGTTAGATGAGTCAAGAAGTGCCGATTTTTTGAAATATGTAAACATTTTGCAGAGTAGTTACAATAACAGTGTTACGCTTGTGAAAATAGCTCCCAATGTTAGAAATGAATTTTCCAAAGGAACAGAGCCAGCCCTCTAAAATCATTTAAAGATCGCAACTTGAACTCAATTGCGTCAGGCATTTCCCAATCTAGAATATCCCTGAAAGGGGTATCTAATTCACGTCGATAGAGTAAATTTAGTCAAGTATCTGTGTAATGTAGTCGATTCAACACAAAGTAAGCTATTCGATAACTCTAAATCTGGTCACAAATGTCGACTGTGAACGAGCCACATTTGTAGAAATATTTGTAAGTTCCATACAGTCAAATAACAACTCATCCCGATTACCTAAAATCACACTATCTGATCCCAAACACCAAGCCATCCGTGCCCTATGATGCTGAGGCATCCGCATATCTCATGGAACTTGCCCTGTCCATCCCTACTCCTCATATCCTACGATTCTTAAGAACCCTCCGCACATCTTCGAAGCAGATTATTCTCCGGCCAGTAGAGCACTCTATTACGTTCGACAATCACTGCAAAAGCTCGAGTCTACGTTTTGGAATAAAAAACAAACTCTTGCCTATCGAAATTGGGAGTATACATTTTCTCTGTGTCCATTACAGCTGAGATTGAAATTTTCCTTCGAAATTCACATTTCACGCGGCTCTCATCGAGATCAGCGGAACTTAATAACCCCGAGAGTTCCGACTTAATCGCATCCGCCTTAATTTGCTAACGCACCTCGATCTTGAAGGCAGGACCCAGTTGCACGCCAATGACGTCGGCACCACTTCCGTGCCCTGTTCGATTTCTAATCACGCGTTTCGTCGGACAGAGGCGCGCAAAAGCCGTTGACCGCGACGTTTAATTAAATTCCGCTAGCTGGAAGGCCGATTGTAATCTCGGAGTAATGTACGCACGGTCTGCTTATGCTTACCATAAAGCTACCCCTGGAGAAATCCCGGTCCAGGTGAGCTCCCGGGACAGGTGTATCGATCAGCCGGTTAATTAAATGCCCGGTAGCCTGTCCCCGATGATCCTCCGGAACTTGCCTGAATCCCTGTTACTCTCGACCAGTCGCTTGCCCCCGCGGTTTCAAGCTGATGGTAAAACTATTCAGACGAGAGGGGAATCGGCATTTTCATCGATCAACAGGTGGCTTTTACTCAGACACTCGTTTCCGACGAGGAATCTTTCCGAGTTCGTGTTTCCGAACGTTTCTTTCTTCACTGGATTCCTGCCTCGATGTCTATACGTATATTCTCAGACAATCTTATAGAATTTATTCTGTCTGAAGCCAATATGACCTTTAAAGGTAACATTGGTTTTGGGAAGAAGTTGACGAATATTATCATTCAATTATAATCAAAACAGCACTAAGATTGTTAATTTAAATATTATTCTTATATTTTTTTAGCATAAATAGTATGTTTCCCAGAATGAAGTTAGCACCAACAACTTCTTGCTGAGATTAAATTGAAGTAACAGCCATTCTTAATACTCAGTCGTTCAATTTTACTCCGTTGTCAATCTTATGTCAAAATCGCTTCAACTTTTAGTAGACTCACGCAATGCTCATTTAAGAACAATTATCTTTTTTTTAGAACAAAGAACGAAGGTAATCTAGAAGCCCCTTAATGAAACAGGGCTCTGCACACAGTAATTAAACTTTACGACACTAGACGGAGAAACTCTTTCGCGGTGCAATTACGCTTTACATAATACTTTTAACAGGCTAAGCGTTTTGATAATAAAAAAAAGTCGTGCCCGACTGTGATGTCTCTGTAGGAGCACCGCGAAAAGCACAATTTAATTCTTGTTGTGGAGGGGCGGTTAATTGTTTCCAAGTGTGCCTCGCATGAAAACCGCGCTCGAATTTCATTGTTTCTGTGCACGTCTCGTACGGAAGGCACGAGCCCTCGCTTGTTGAAAGTAAGTCACCGCATAACTATTCATTCGCTGCCTTGTTAATTCACTTTTCGGACTGGCTTTATGCTCGTTTATGCCGATTAAAATTTCATCAGCCGAACGAAATTGTTTGCGCGCAAGGTGGATTCGAATCGGTTGCGTGCACGCAAGAAGGCGTCTTAAGAAGCGAGACGATGGAAAATACGATGTAATCTCTTCGATCCTACACGAATCGAACGCTATCTATATTCTACTATATCCCAAACGTTTTTTTTCTTCATGAAAAAACAATTTTCTAGTCTTTCGCGTCGCAATCGCTGCCAATCCTGTCTTCGTTCCTTTAGTATCTTAATTGGCATTCGTGGAGTGATTGTCTTTTTTGCTTGAACGCTACCAACAAGATCGTAAAATTTAAATTTCGTCGACTTTGAAGTTTCCTTGATTCTTCTAGAGTTCAACGAACGTTGAATTTCTCTGTATACCCATTGATGATCAGAAATCGAACGGAAATCTCCGCGAGTAATTATTCATTTGGCTGATTGAGAGAAACGGGATAATTGGATGTAATTGAATTAAAGTTCGTCATGGTAATTATCGAAACTTTAATGGGTAGCGATGCAAACAGCGTTGAAACGATTATTGAAACTTCGAATCTATTTGGATGGCGTTCGTGAAAGTTGCCAATTGTGTTCGCCTTTTCGTTACCAACACAGCTTCCCTGGTTCGTGAGAAATTATCGTAACATCTGTAATATTGAATTTACGCACGCCTGGCCATGTTTTAACAATGTTTTGGGTCGCTAGGAAATAAATGACTAAATACTTCTATCGTATGTATACATGGTTCATCTTTCATTAATATCAATATGCATTCATAAATATTCAAGCCCGTTTCAATAATCATTTAATTCTGAAGAACAAATTTAACGCTTGCAGCTGGGATACAAAAACATGTCAAGCGTATGAGGTACGCATGATTAAGCTAATACCTTTTTAGCAATCCCAGCACTACTTTTAGCAATCTGTTCCAATTGCATGTTCGTATAAAGCCAATGAAGAACAAAAGAATTCTCCTTCGGACGCATATGAAAAGCCACGTTTCCGAAGAATCGAAAGCGCGTTTCCGTCAGGTACGTGGAATACAAAAAAGCTTCGTTCATCCCGTTAAGCTCGATGCGGAAAGTAAGGATCGCCACGCATTTCCCGTCCACGGAGCGTACGTAGACCGTAATGTCAGTGTCAGGGAACAAAAATATGTATACATCCGGATCGGTTAATCCAGTGCGTAATAAAAATATAGGTCCGCTCGGACATTTGGTCGTGACTCAACCGTTTTCTTGCAACAATGATTTTAATAATTTGCATTTGATTAGCACCGATTAGAGCGAGAGTTTGAAAGAGAGGGAGCGGAGCGATGGACTCGCGCCTCTTCCACGATGTCCGAGTACGAGGGCGACGGCCGACGCGAGGCTAGATCGGCCTCGGTCCGCGCTTTGCTGGCTTCCACCTTTCATCCCCCGCTCCATTATCCCATCGCCTCATCCCTCTCGGTGTCTTAAGTACATGTCGATCCTAGCCCCTTTAGGGGAACTGCCACGAGGCATCTGGAACAAATAAGGAATATCGTCCGGAAGGACGTGGCACGAAGGGTGAGCTGGGTCGAAAACTAAGGATACCCACCAGATCCTCTCCCGGCTTGATCTTACGCGTCGATCTGCTGATTCCAAACCTTCCACCGTATAGCAAACTCATCCCCGTGTCACTCAGCAAATAAGGGAGCAGGTCGCTCTGTAGGTATGTACACGTGTCGCTGCCAGAGATTTTTCTCTGTCGCCTGTTCACTATTTGTTCGTTCCGAAGGATCGGAAGTGTCTAGCATATTCTTTATTATGCCGGAGATTTTTATACGTTCTGTAAAAGTTTTGTTTTAATATGACCTTAATATGATATGTGTCTGCCCTTTTAAAATGCAACAAATCAAAAATTGAAAAAAAAAAAACGATGCAAATAGAGACCGACATTCTCATCTATAATACACTACTCCTGCTTGTCATCAAAGCCTCAAGATTTTCAAGGAAACCTGTTTAAACGTTTGAGCCCAAATTCGAGTAACAACAATAACCATGGCTGAGATCCTTTCGGAAATTGTGATGACACCTTGGAAACTATCGAACCGATTTTGGCCGACAATGACTATAAATTACTAACAATTACTCAATTTTGAATATAGCCGCACATTATTGCACAAATGCAAGTTTCTTCAAGCATCATCATCGCTGCACTTTAAAAAGTGCATTTGAAATTAAGGCACGAGCGAATTCATGAGTAGATTCATCAAAGTACGAGCACTGAACTATCTGAATAGCAATTGCCCGCGCGCAGTGTTCCATTCAGGTAACGATGGCAAAGCGTCACGGTTATCGGGAGGATGTGAATAAAAGACAGCGCGAGACAGGAATTGTTATTCCTTCTTAATCTCGAGGCAAAGCTTCGGTTAACCCCGTGGAACGTTGCGCAGGCCGCACGTAACGATAACACGATTAAAGTAACAGAATACTAGTCGTGGTTGGAATTTCTCATTCGTTTCGTGTTCGTCTGCGGAGCGTTCGTTTCCTTTATCAGCGGAACGCCGCGCCGGTTGCTTTATTGCTTCTCCCGCGCGACGCCTCCACAATAGAGCGACGAGGCAACGACGATAGCAATAAGAGCGGCGAAGTAATATCAAGACTCGGAACATACTGCGGAAAACGGAGCAGCGTTCATGTGCTTCATCTTGGATGATTCCGGTGCCGGGATGGGTTATACTTTCATCCTCTTCCGGCTTCATTCTTCCAACGTCTAGCTCGTGTCCCCTTTAATTCTTGCCTCGGTTCCTGCTGGAGGACGATGTAAAATGAGAGTCGCTGAAACCGTCATTAATAACTTCTGCTGTCTTTGAAATCCTGTAAATTATTTCATGTTACTTCCTTGGGATCTTACAATTTGCTATGCAGCTGCGTTCATTCATACCTGAATCTATTTCATTTTGCTTCCTCATTTGCTAAAAAATCTGTCTGGAGGTGGAAAAATTTGCATTTGTTTAGAATGTTAACGCTGGCATTAATTCCGTCGTTTATTTGAAAACCAAAAAGACCTATTTACGTAATTGCCTTATAAACTTGTATGATTGGATCTGCTAAGATGACACTGACGAAGGGTTGCTGAAGAGTCGTTTGCCCGATACTTCCGTCGTAAAGACCGATCGAGGTTTCTTAGATTTTCATTCGTACCGCGGTTTCCGGCGCGAGGCAAGTAATTTCCCACGAGTTCCATTCTGTCTCGGCTCTGGATTCAAGCTGCAAGATTGCAGAATTCGCTGGGAGTTTGGTCAATGTTTCAAAGTACAATGAATACACTAGGAAATATACCTTTCCAACTAGGACAAGTGGAAATTATACATTATTTAGAGTCCAACCTTTTAGCTTCCCTGGGCCACATTGGAAGAAGACGAGTTACGTTGGGCCAAACATAAAATGCGTTAACACTAACGATAGCTGATGAACAAATAGGCGTATGGTATATGGGCAATATATTTAAGTAATCTAAACTTCATTAATTCATGAGTTTTTCATTATAAAAGTAAAAGACAAGGCAGCAACATGAAATTCGTAATATGTTTGATATTGTTCTTGAGACAGTAATGCTTCGATGGAAGTAGTTGCAATTTTCAGTGAGTTCTCAAGGTGCTCATCAGATATTTTGTAGTATTATTAATGATATTTTTAGTCGCAATCTCGTAAAGTTCGTAAGTTTATGATTGTTTCTTGGACCGAATTTGTAGCCGTTCTTATTTCACCTTACAAATGTTTCATTTAACTTCGACGCAATTTGATTGAAGAAACAACTAATGCAAAGAATTGTGTCAATTAGTTTTAATGATTGGTGTGTGTACAACTAAGCTGAAATCCCATATGTTGTTTAAATCGCATTGGAGAGAAATTTGTACAGTGGTTGCCGCGAGAAGCCGACGTGACCTAAATACTTGCACAACTATGATACAATTAATAAAGTTTACAGAGGTGTAGTCGCCGAAGCCTGAAACTTTCTAATATGATTTAATTAGTCGAGAAAGTATAGACATAATCCTGAAATGCAGCGAAATGGTAACACACTTTTTAATCGCATCAACGACATATCTGTTTAATATTGTCAAATGAAAATCTGTCGATAACTCGATAAAGTTTGCAAAATAATAATACTAGAAGTCGATCAATTCTGAATGACTCACAAAGAGAAGAGAGCACTTTGGTGTTTTTGTTTGCAGTCCAATGGAACAATCACAAGATCAGCAACGATCGTTCAGTATAAATATCGTTAACAGAGTTGGAGAAAGTTTAATAAGGTTCCGGGCGGAAGTGAATCTCTGGGCCGGCGAATAGTGCTGCCGGTTTAATCTCTGGAGTGCTACTCGGCGAGGAAGTTTGTTCGATCAGGGTCCATTCCTGCGGCAGCCTTACACCGATCCTCCTTGTCTCGCTACTTCCGTGACGAATAGCTTCTAATTATCACTGGGTCGGATGTGGCCAGAACGTCGTGGGAAATACCCCCGGGAATCCTTCTATTCTCGTCAGAGCTCGCGCTCATTTTTCCTCCTGGTCTAACACGAGCTCCGCGTGGAAGTCGTGCAAAGACTTCTCATGTTTTTCGTTCCTCGTCTTCTCCTTTACCGAGGAGCGTCCCCCTTCTATTCGAGGACATCTGAGAAATGAACGTAGGTCTCGCGCTCGCGCAAAAAGCACCATCCATTCTCGCTTCGATGATCTCAGAATTTCAAGCTCTGCGGTGGAAAAATTGTGGTCCTGGTTAATTTGGATCGGACCCGCGAAAGTTTCCCTCCTCTCGATGGAAAATTTTTCTATTCGACGAAGTCTGATCCGAACTGTAATGTAGGTGTCATGTAAGACAAGTGTTGAACTGTTCTGCTTTACTATTATATCACTCTGTATCTGATTTATGTGCATATTGTGTCGTTTATTCTGTAGAGCAGACTTTGTAATTTTTTGTTTAACTTCGAGGTACCTAAATGGTGGGAAGTGCCAAGTTTTCTTCAAACTGGAACCAATTCCTTTGACGAACTTTACAACCTCACAATTGGCCCGAGTATAAAGTTTCTACTTCTGCGTAACAATGTACGAAAGCAGAGTTAATTTTATTTTCGTCGCTCGACGTTCTATAGACGAGACTGTAAAAACATTCCATACTGCATACTTTAACTATAAAAAGTATTCAGCGCCCGAGTGATTGAAAGTGTACAAAATGTATGAACCCTTTCACCCTCCTCTCCCCTATACCTTATACAACCCAGTACGCGGATCCCACGGTTCTCTGGGATCAATCTCACCCACTGGAGGATCCTTTCATCCCCCCTGCTTAAGCGTTCTTTTCATAATGCAACGTTAGCCGGAACGTGAAATGGAAATCGGCGTATGACCGCGTATCGATCGTCCCCGAAATCGGAATATGCGTCCTGTTCGCCTTCGCACAATTCGCCTCGCTACATTCTGACGAAAAGGGTCGGGGAATATTTTAGATCCGGCTAACCGTGAAACGAGGTACGTGTAAGTAGCCAGGCTCGCGTCTAGCCAGCTTGCTGCAGTGATCGATGAAACGAACGATCCTCGAAGGTGCTGTTCCGCTTCGAGAGTGCGGAGCCATCGTCTCGAGACGCTTCGCCCGCGAGGCTAGAGGAAGATCCCAGGGGACACGGTGAGCTGCAAGAGTCGGACAATGTTTTCCCTTCGGTGAAAATAGAAACTTTTACGTTACTCGCTGGCGGATTTGCCGGCAACTATCCTGGGCAAAGAAAAGGGATAAGCTCCGGCTTGAAATATAGGCTGGGCTGATGGAATCGTATATTCCTTGAACGTGATAGAAGGGGTTGGCTCGTTCGCCCGCGAAGTAAGCGCGAGTGGACCGTGATGGATATTATCGTGACAGTGGCTGTTCGCTTGCGTTCATCGAGCCAGCTTTACAGCTTCGTTTTGGGGATATTGCTCCTAGCGTTTCAGCCGGTTGGCTTTAGTATTGGCATAGAGATGTTGCGCCCGGAGAATGTTAAATGAGCGATTTGCTTGGTGTTATCAATTCGTAATCGTTTCTACTTAATAACAAAGTGATTTTGATACCCTAACTCTCCCTATATTCAATCAATACCAATATTTAATTAGACTGAAATTGAGAACATAATGAGTTTAATTGTGTTCCTTTATTTATTCTAAGCGAACACAAAGGTATTGTAAAGCCTCCTTTATTAAATAACATTCTTGGAGAATATTTTGGTATTGATGTTTCATTGAACTAGCAATCTCGCATGAAGTTACGAATATGTGTAACAGGAAGTATCTGAAATCTATAGTATTCCAAGAATTTCCGAACGTACGTATATGTATAAGTGCATTTTAATTTCACTGCCTCCAATATCTCGTGCCCCATGCAAATCGTAACCATTACCGGGAAATCCGGTGAAATCCCAACCACGAAATCCACCGTTGAAAACCCTCGTATACAAATCGCAACATCGAGTATCTTTATCCAACATTTATACTAAAAATCACTCAGTCCGATCGGGTACAAATATTTATAGAATAAGTAGCCGGATCGAACAGCGAGGCGGATAAAGGCGAAAGTTTGCTCAGCGCACTCGCCGATTCTCGAAGGAATCGCTTTCACGTAAATGCCGTGGATGATCGCGGAGGAACAAGCCGGATGCTGCACGGTTCAATCGCAGCGCGCTACGTCAGAGGAAGTAGCAAGCTCCTGTTGTCATAGATGGAATAAAACGGTATATTATGAAATATTTCTTTGAGGAATCCGGCAAACGACAGAGTTGCTGGAAATGTTTCGCTCAGAGACGGTGTGCCACGTGTACAGTATATTCAGAAGCTTTGTGTCAGTCTCTATAAATATAATATAATTTAAAGCGAAGCGGAAAGTTCCATCCGTGCGACGATTTCCTCTTGTTCGCGAAATTAATAAAATTCTCGCCGGTGCCAGCTTCGCAATTTAGAAGACTCAAAGGGTTACATTTTAGCTTGCAGAAATTTCGTAAGCTCAAAGAACAAAACCGTTATTCATTGTGTTTAAGTGAAATTCTACAAACATCTAAAGACCATTAGTTTAATTTAAATACAGTCGTGCTACAAAATAATAAACTATTAATTGCAAGTTTGAAAAAATGTACGATTTAATTGGAACATTTAATCTTCCCAACAAACCACCGATACCGAGTTCCACCAAAAATGCACCGAATTCCACAGCAATGGCAAACAACCCCAAATTCCCAGGGGTCCAACAAATCACTCGCATGGAATCGAACTTCGCAAACACCTTCTGTGTCCAGTTTGGCGAGGATCGAATCATCCGGTTTTGGGGTTCACTGGCGTAGCTGGCCGTCTACCAGCTCGTTAATTAGTTTAAACGATCGAACTTGGTGACCACCTGGGAGCCCTATCTAGGCCATAACCCTGGTCTCCCACTTTGCTCTTCGTCTTAGGGCGTAACGTCGACGGAGACGTCGGGTGAACCGGTGGCACGGCGTCTGCATTTATGTGTGGCCAATCGAGGTCAGTAATTGACAGGATCTCATCGAACCTGTTGGGTTTGCCTTGGGGGCCCTCGACACTTGTCAAAGGTGCGGAAGCATTATGGCGATAGATTACTGTACAACACCGTCGTTGACAATTGCTATTTATTTTGTGCACGACGCTTTAGAACGGCTTGAACGTTCTGATACTAAATTTCATACCGAACACGTGTACAAAAGCACAGTTCTTTATCTGAAAGAGTCTTCTTCCAGTAAAAACTATATCTTTAATTAAGACGCCACTACTCCTGACGCATACTTATGTGTCACCCGCTGCACAGTTTTGACCTGCTATAGTTCTCTATGAATTTCGACACGCTGAGTTCAAATCTGGTCGCAGAATTTATATAGCCCATCAGAATTTTAAACAAATCATCCCTCTATCTTGTTTCTATCAAAAGCTTTATGATTTTTAACAGAGAAATGAGCAGCTTGTCCCACTGTGCGCCGTGAACGAGTTAACACCGACATTTCCACTAAAACTGCAGGCTGAAAATTGTTATTCTTTTCGTTAGTCAATAGGAGGATCACTGTGGTGAAAGGATAAGAGGAGTGGCGAAACATCAGGCATTGTGTGAGAGCTCCACAGTCGGCGTTCCGACGAAATGGACTTCTGAATTGTGATTGATCATGAAAGATAGGGAAACAAAGTTCGCGCATGCCGTTACGTTCCATTTGTTTAACCAGTTTCGTTGCAAGTCCGTCTGTAACTCCTGTCGAAACGGGGATTCGGGTGAAAAAACATTTTTTTTAAAGCGCTGAATTCTGGCGCACTGAAGCGACGAAACAAAAACGAGCGTTTTTTGGCGGGCTGTTCTGTGTTTGCTGGATGGACCCTGGTGTTTGATATACACGCGGTGTTTGCTGAAAAGTTGGACCTGAGTTTTGCTATCCTACTTTTTTCCAATTTAATAGGGATTCTGTTTGCTGTAGGTGTTTCTTTCTTTTTTGTTGAAGCTGTCGTTTCTTTTGAATGGAACGTCTTTTGCTTTATTGTTTCTAGTGCTATTCCCGTAATTGATCTAAAGACATTGTGCATTCCAAAAATGTTCGAGTTGTGTTCATACAATTTATCACTCGATTCAGGAGGTAGTAAGAAAAATAAACCCGGGCAATTTTTTAATTTTCAATTTTCTGTTCGCAGGTCGAAATGAGAAGGTGTGGCTTCGTCGTGTGGTTGGTACTCACGTGCCTCACCAGAGACGCGTTGCAACAACAGTACAGGGAAAAGAACATAAGTAAGTCGCAGCATTTTACCGTAGTACCGCAATTACTTTAACTAACCAGGGTGATTCTAGCAAGAAGCACAGCATAAATCAATCCATTTAATAAATAATTATATATCATACGTAAAAAAAGGTAAATGTAGATAGTAAATAGCATGTACTTCCGCCTAAATTGAAAAAGTTCTCGGCAGTGAAATGAGGATTCAGACTTTTGGAAGGATACTTCGTTTCGAACTACTCCAATTTTGCCCACGAGCGGCTCCACGACATTACGAAAGACGCAGAGTCCCAACATTTTCTACTGCTCGGTTGCCGAAACGATCCTCGTCGGGATTAAATCCCTGTAGCCGACACGAAGTTAATTAGAACCACGCGTCCATTCGCCACCAAGAGTCACAACGTTCCCTCCGTTTCGTTCTTGGTGTGGTCGGCCGAGTATCTTCTCACAGGCGGAGTCGTTACCAAAAATCAAGCTAGGTCGACAGCGTGGAATTCAATTTTTCATCTCGTTAGTCGGCACCGCTTCCAATCTGTCGTTGCTCGTGCAATCAACACTGATCCATCGCGGGCGTTTCGCGTAGAATCCTGCCATTGCATGCTAACTGATCGTCAGTCATTATGTACACTTTCTTAAGTATAAGAAAGAATGATTTCTTAGAATAATTTGCGATTCTAATGATAGGATTTAATGTTGTTAGATGAGCAGCTACATGGATCTAAATTACAGGAGGATGTTAAAAAAATGGTAATTTTCTTTTGCGAACGAAAAATTCTTGTTCAACATTCAAGAGAGTCTTTTGTGGAACAAAAAAAAAATCAGTACCATTTATCCGAAATATGATGGGAAGTGGCTGGGGTCGAACTGAAGCCATTACTCTGAGGGAAGAATTCCAATTGTTATGGTAAAATCGAGGAAAAGTATGATGATACTGTCAGTGGCCGTTCGATGTTTCCTTTCTTCCCAAAAATATGTTTCCGCGAAACGTTAATGCTACCTAGAAAGGGGCTAGAACATTCCCATGGCGAGGTACCATAAATATTCTGGTCCACTGAATCCGTCCGAAGCGAACGAGAATTCGCGGGAATACGCCCGATACATCATACTTGCCAATCACACAGTGGCGGTCGCAAAGTTGCTCTTTCTCGACCGCTCGTGCAGATTGTATAAATGAATTTACAGCCACTGTACAGCGATTTTGTCGAACAAAGTTTCGTCATGAAATTCCCGTGTCTCATGAATAGTCCGCGATAAGATGTGTTCGTGCACTCACACGGGCAGCGCGAGAAATAGGGAGACACGCGCATATGGAACCGTGCATGGACGAGATCCGCTCGATAAACTCGACGCATCGAAATCGAGGGGGCGAAAGGGGTCTTTGGAATTCACTCGACGGAACTCAAAAGCTCGACGCGAATACCGGCTTGATGATATTGGGGGCAGATTGGAAGCCAAGAATCCACCACCGCGAGATTGAAAAGTTCACCCTCCGAACGACACCCGTTCGCGGCTCTTTCACCACGGACAAGACGGTCGGGATAGTAAAAGGGCTAAATTAAGTGCATCCACGCGAGCGGAAAAACCAGCCGTCATTCTCAAAGGGAACCTTGATTTTTCTCTCCCTCTTTCTCACAACTTTCTTCTGCTAATGATCTTTCTCGTTAGATTCACTATGTTCGATTGAGACACCGAGACGTGGTATTATATGATTGCGCGGTTCATATCGTTACTAAGTGGTTCTGGTGATAAGAATTTAAGGGCTGTGGATTTCAACGTTTGCACAGAGTGTTTCGTTTAATTGGTAACGGTGTAACGTTTCACGAGATTCTGAAGTAATCGAACAAATGTTCTTATAAAAGTTGCTTGGTGTCGAGAAGTGCATTGCGAAATATAAGTAATTTGGCTGTAGATGTGGTGGTGAGGGAGATATCAACACCAAATGAATTTCATTAAATGAAACCCTGTATTGTTTCATTCATAATATGGTAGCGCTTGTTAAGAGCTATAATTATTAATGATATTCTACATGATATCATTATAAACCAAGTCCGAAGTAGTCGATGCAACGGTTTCAAAGAAACAATATAAACAATGCTCGAGCTTGCTACCACCCTTGTGTCTCTTAATCCTACAAGTACTTTTAGCTTCTATATTCTATGCAACTGTCTTATCCTACCATCTTTTAATGAAACGTTCTATGGAAATGTTAGTGTTGCAATAAGTTGTACATAAATGGATTTTAATAAAAGTAGAATATTAATGTACAGTGGTTTTGAAGAGAAGTTCCGTGTAACGGGTTACCAATGAACTAAGTTTTAAAAAAGATAGATAAGCTACAGTGATGATATACCTTCCCTTCTATACAAAGCTATTAGTTTCCTTTTTATTTTTGCCATCGAGAAAAGTTATATTATTTCCCCGGCTCGAAACATTGGCCGGGAGGATAGGCAAGAGAAAGGAAAGCCTCGAAACAATGTTGCACCGTATCTGTATGATAAAACTTCGAATAGGATTCAGCTTGTTTCGACTTCAATCAGCCGAGTAATCAATTCGAACTGAAGTAGCTCTACATTCCATTTTTCAGTGCCTCCACAAAAAGCGTGGATACAGCAACGATTCAGAAAACCAAAGAATGATACGTAACATCTTTTTTGCCGTTTAATTGGATTCTTTTGATTATGTGCATATTTTTTTGCTAATTTCTGGCCAGCCTATTGTTTCAATCACGCTAGGAAAGTCTCCATAGTTAATTTTGAAGGTATCACCGTACAATATAATTGAAGTCACGACCATGTATGTAGACATTTTACCGTAAGCTGGATGAAATTATATTAACTCGCTGACAGAGATGACAAAATGATGGCACGTTCGATCGATAAAGTGTTTTAATATACGCTATTAAAGTTATAATCCGTATAAATGAACCACATTTCATTTAATTCTCCCCTCGCCGTCCCGCTATTTACAAATGCAAACAGCGTTAATAATTGAATTAACGATGACGTGGTCTTAACGAGGAGCAATAATTAGGGAATATTAGATACACCATTGAACTAATTATCGCGTGAAATGTATTTTGTATTCCAGCTTGCCTCGCGAAAATTTAAATGGGATTTATGGACGCGTGAAAGTGAAAAACTGAATTCTGCATTGCCTCACAAAGTCTTTAGGCAGCATTTCTAAAAATATAGGGATGGGTTTCTCGAAATCTCAAAACCCCTCGAAACACTCGAAGCGCTGATAAGAAAAAGTGTAAAACCAATAAGACAGTTTCAATGTTAGTGTTCTTGTACGAGAATCTTGATTAAATACTTTTATATATTGTTATGCTTTCATTTGTATTCTACTTATTAACTATGGTCAATAAAGATTTATGCAAAGATGGTCGTTTATTCAGTTCTTGAATATTAGTTTGCGACTAAGTAGAATATTAGAAATTACCCAGTTCTTAAAAACATGATTGTCTGTCATTATTATCTCTTATCTTCTAAATAATAGATCGTGATTTTGCAAGATCACTAAGAGTACAAAGTAGAATATTCAAATACAGGGAGCGGCACCTGCATTCCATCGTTCAGTAAAGACTATAATCGTGAATGCGTTTTCGTGTCAGCTGAATATCATCGAAACGCAGCACGGTTTGCGTTTGATTGCGCGTTTATCAACGCGAACGGCAAAAAGATTGGACCGTCGACCGACCGACCGGTCGCCGTGGCCACGGGATAGCGAATAATGTTTTTTTTCTCGTAATTTATGTGCATACAGAGTAAATGAATCGATCCTGGAAACAGCAACATCTGCCGTGCACCACGGTGCTTTGTGTACAGGGCTTAATTGGTAATTAGCCGGCGTATTTAACGTGAACAGCGGCTAGCAACTGGTCCCCGTATTCTCCTTCCAAATTCGCTTAACAAACGAATCGCAATTGCAATGATTGCCAAGCCCATCCACGGCTCGCATTGTGATTGCGATTTCATTGGTCCATCCTGTACGCGTCGATTAAGCTCTCTTTGTTTGGATAAAAATTAGCCTTCAGCTACCGACTGTCATTTCGTTATTACTTTGTCCTCTGCTGATTCTGTCGCAGCAGAGAATCTCTTAAAAACCTACTGAAAATCAAATCTCACAAACCTGAGATATACATGTGTGAAAGTTGCACGAAAATTTCTTCACAAACGATCGGTAACCCTCGAGGAATTAATTATGTGTCGACTAAATTTAAATTGTGGAGGTTTCTATCAAATGAAATTGATTGTGGGTAACGGTTCAAAGAGTATTGTAATATCTCATTAAAGGAAGGAGTTCTATAAATAATTATTGAAGGTCGATCATAAAATCGTAGCAACTTCTATTCTTCTGGAATTTTCCAAAAAAACTTTGCAGTCGAAGCTGAGATCACGTTCTCGTTATTTCTTCAGTGGCAGCAACGTTTCCCTGACGACGTCGATATAACGAAGACACGGTATCACGCGAGACGACACACCTTCGCGGGGAAGCTTTATTCAAACTCAAGCTATTTCCTCGGTTTTCTCCTATAATCGAATCGGTAGTATGTCGAAGAAAGGATAGAGTGGGGTAACTTTGAACGGAAGTCGAATTTCATTCTGAAAAGGGGAGACGTGCATTTTCGATATCGTGTCTGTCCACAGGGTTAGACGAGCAACAGTGAAAACGAAAGAAGAGAAAGATATAGATAAAATGGAACGAATATAACAGGGCAGTGAAAGATGAAAAAGTAGCGAGCAGTAGATTTGAGCGTACATCGAAAGCAAGGGCGTTACGTACGAAATTGTGCTGGCGAAGAAACGAGACATGAAATGGGAAACAATGGAATGCGAAAGGGATGGCGCAAGAAGTTCCTCGAAGCGTAGAAAAAGCTGAGCTGAGAAGAAGAACACTGAAGATACAGACGAAGATGGGAAGAAGCTGTTACTTCCCCTTCGTTTCTTTTTCTTCTCCTTTCGTTCGTAAATGGGGAGGGTTTTGCGGGGGATGGAAGATCGGAAGATTGCCAGAGACAGTCGACGATCAGCCGGAGGAGCGATCCACGAACGGAGGAACGCAACGCTTCTGGCAGAATACGTATTGGATCCGATTAAATCTCGATGAAGCGTTCTCCGGTTGCTGTTCGAATGCGTAGAGAGCACAGCATTCGTTGCCTGTCTATGTTTCAGCGCGTGCACCCCTCTTTGTGTGGGAAAACGTGGGGGGCGGTACGATTGTCGGGCAATTTCAGATAGGAGGAGTGCCAATAGGGCTTACGATCCCAGAGGACATCGCTCATGACTGGTGTCAATGCTGGAAGATCTTTCGCTGCCGTCATGGGTTTTCATTGTCTTGTTGGAAAATTAGGGAAGTGATCATCGACCATCGAGATAAGTAGTTTGAAACCCTTGGCAATGGTGATGGCGAGCACTTAAATGTGAAAGCAGAAATAAATACGTGAACCGACTATTTTAAGATTTATGATTTTTTGAAAATCACTTTCTGCGCAAGTTCATTAATATTTAAGATAGAGATTCAAAGCTTTCCTTGCATATTCTTATTTTTACAGTAAGATAGATTAGAAACTTTTGAAAAATTCTTCCAAGTGTCTAACAGCACGATGATAGAAATACAATATTAAAAACAAAAGGAAACAGATCATTAGTCTATTCACTTTTTATCTATCCCATTACAAAATCCCTCTTTTGCATTACTCTCCTACAAAAGTCGCAGATTCTAATGTAACTACATATGTATAAGCTGCTCCCTGCGGCATTACCGTGCAACGTGCACACGGTATACTGGAGGAAAACGAAACGCAGAAAGGTTATTCTTCGAGTGCACTCGCAAATGGGCTCCTGGGGAATCCGAGGGGCACCAGGAAGGCGAAGAGTGCGCGCAAAGTGCAAGACAATTCTCTGTCATCAGGGAAACCCGATTTTCCTTGTGGATCGGGTAAGTGCTTCTGATCGCGTCGAAAAAAAGAAACGGAAAAAGGAAGGGACGGCGGAGGGTGTGTAGAAGGACGGTACATACGAATGAATGGACGAAAGCCCGTTCTTATTTCCGGCGCGGTTCATTGTGCATTGTTCGTGAAATGGAAATGGAGCCGGTGGTAATTTGCGTTTCAATGGGCCCCTTTTACCCCCTTATTCTTCCCGCCGTTTGCATCCCTTAGATTTTGCCCCCCGCCCCATCCACTTTTGGCCTTTTCCACGGGTTCCGACAAGAAAATTAACGGGAAACGATTATGATTACTCGGCCCTTACTTGTGCTTTTGAGAATGGACCACTGTTTCTGGGAATTGTGCCAGGATCAGGGAGGAATAATGAAATTCCACTTAATTACCGTCTGCCTTATTGAGACCTCTGTTTAATAACTCTGCATAGAAAATTTCACGTAGCAGGAGCATCAGCAGAAAATTACTTATACAGAACCAATCGGTATCCATCCTCTGTTTTGTGTTACTTTATTTGTTTTTCTACGATCAGAACATTTTAAATTCCTCTTCCCGGAAACGCAATCAGTGCCAAATACATATATCGGGTGTTCATCTGCTAACCCAGCAGTTCCTCGAACGAAGGTCTTGACAGCTTTCTCGTTTGCTTAATAATCATAATTCATACATCGTCTTCCTCCAAGTAATTGGAAATCTCTCCGAACGAAAGAGATTTCTCCATACATTGCGCATCCACTACGGAACTCTTTTCGCAAAACGTTTATAAACACCTCTCGATTAGACAACTGTAAAGCGCCTCAGGCGATCCACGCGCAACGTTATCTCTATTTACAATTACTCAAGCTACTTCTCGCGTAGGCGTTGCGACCATCGTGTACCGAAGAGTTTGCATTTTATCTTGACCGCATTTGAGAGGACCGAAACAGGGTTTGTAAACTGTGTCCCGAGAATGTATCCCGAAAAATCAAAGAACACGTCTGTTCTCCTTGTGCAACGTACGTTTGTCTTCCTTCACTGTGCTCGCGGACCGTGCAACGAATGAAACGAAGCGTGCATGGAGCCCTTTTGCATTCGAGATTGGGCAAATAGGCAATTTGACTTTTATGAACAAAATGGGTTGGGTAATCAGAAATTTATTAAAAGCTTTCTACTCCTCGGTACTTTTTGAAGTTACTACCCTTTTAATATTATAACCATGGGAGCCTAACAAGACTACTAGCATTTAATATTCTTTAACATGAAGTAGGGAAATTTAAAAAACAATATTTTCAACAGAGGACTGTTGACAGTTTCAAAAAGTCTATGACTTAAGAAATATTGAAGCATTGCTATTGTATTTAAACAAAATACTGGATATATGCATTATATATGCATTCATTTTATTAACAAATGTTATTACACTGGAATACAGGTACTAGAAAATGTAAGTTCAACTACTTTCAGCTACGACTGTAACGTGTAATATAATCGAGAAGGATAAAATTCTATTCGTACAAACAACTGAAAGGTTCTTGTAACCAATGTTACCACTAATTTGTACGTCTAGTATAACGGGACTGGGTGTCTCAGTTTGATCGAGTTCCATACATATACAATCTTGTTGAGCTTTTCACTTAGCGGTGCCGGGTACTACATACTTCCAGCGAAATCTTTCCGGGCTGGGCACGTAGCTAGGACTGCCGCTGGCTTTACGCTTTTCGTAGATGAGATTATCCGAAGCCTTACGGAAGACGAGTCTCGAACAGTCCATGCTCGCGAAAACTGTTTTCGATGATACCGCTTCGCGGCCGGATGCCAGTCGATGCAGCTGAAACTGCAACGGCAGATTCCGCTTTCGAACGGGGCAGCTCCTTATTGCACGAATCACGTATACGTGCTCCGTCTGCGTCGATCTGTCCGCCTGAATTTTCAAACGGGCCATCGATACACTATGATATGTAAATAATATTATTAGCGGGAACATGAGTGAAACTCCTGAGATATTTCGAATCCGAAATTGGCCGTAGGAAATTTCATTCTTAATTACTTTATATTTAAAAGTGGATTTTATATTTTATTTTGTCAATTTTAATATCAGTGTCCATAGATTCCAAGGATGAATGTTAGCACTCAGTTATTATCATTGTTTCTCGAGGATTATTCACGCTTGTTTCTTTAATTAAAAAATCATAAGTGTTTCTAAATACAATTACCAATACAGAACGTCAAGGTCTTGAAAAATGAAGGGAATAAAAGTATCCCAACATTGCTTAATTCCACGAAACCTGTAATAGATTCCCTTGCTCCCAGTTAAATGAATTCTCTCCATCAGCATAAAAATATTCTCCTGCCAAGCAATCGCCAGTCCCCCGTGTGAATATTTTTCGCCGACTACGAGGACCGTATTTAACACGAGAGCCGGCATAAAGCATCGAGCATTTGCCAGAGTGCCGGCTGTCGAGAGGCGTGTCGGAAGTCGCTGAATAATGAAAGCCACGCCGCGAATCGAGGATGTTTTCCCTGTGTTCCAGGGGCACGACATCAAACTCGCGCGGCTGCATATACGTTTCCGGCATAATTGAAGGCCTCCCTGGGCGCGACGCGAGTTGGTGAATTCTAGCGAATCGTTAAATAATTCGGCTCGAAGTACCTTTCGGATTCGACCGGCTGTTCCGATTCTGCCAGACACGGCACGCTGACTTTCCTCTCCAGCAGAATGTTCGAGTCGACGTTGCACGTGGTCGCTGAAAAATTGATCGCACCGCGCGTTCCGTCAACGGCTGCCGCGTCAGCCTCCGTTTCGTTCCTCGAACGGTTTTCATCTCGCCTCGTCGATTCTACGCGTTTCGCGACGTTCTCCTCGATTCTATTGATTACGGTAGACTCGCTGCCGGACGTGCTCTCGTTCCGCGTTCGTATACTTTCTTCCAGTTCCGCTAAATCGCGGAAGAACGTTCGGCCTTTGAGGCTGAACAGATCTGTTCTGAAACATTTGCGCGCGTGTATTTAAGGGACAAAGGGCAAGCACGGACGAATGGTGGGTACCTGGTCTTGGAACCGCGTCTATTCCCACGCATCACGCTTTCGGTGTCGGAGTAAGCCCTCTTCAGCACCGTCTGCTTTTTCTTCTGATGCCTCCTCAACTCCGAGACGATCATTCGCCGGATCATGGCGTTCAAGTCTTCCTCCTCCTTCCCGTAACCCGCGGATCTTCTACTGCGGATTTTGCAAAAAGACTTTCACCACGACGTCGCGTAATTGTACATGCGAAGTATGTAAGAGGAAAGGGGAACTAGAGTTTTTAGAAATTTAATGATACACTTGATATTTCTACGTTTTACTGTTTCTTTCCATGAAACCACAATGAAAGCGAACTCTCAATTGATCAGAGTGGATTCAACGAATCAGAAAGCGTTAAATAGCACACGGCAAGAGGACTCGTAGCACCGTGCTCACAATAATTCCAAGCAATCGTCAGGATAGTTGTAAATGACATTCATTTTTCGATGAAAGTGTTTTCGTCACGAATATCGGCGCAATAATATTAACCAAAGATCAATTAAATGTTTCGTTAAATAACACTTTTTAAAAGAACTCGTAGCATCGTGCTCACAATAATTCCAGGCAATCGTAAAAATAGTTGAATTGAAATTCATTTTTGATGAAAGTGTTTTCGTCACGGGTATCGGTGCAATAATAATAATAATCAAGATGAATTAATTTTTAATCGACTTACAGTCCATCCAAGAAAATCGTTGATTCTGTTTTATGACTATTTTTCAGTGGATTCCCCTCTGGAGGCGATCCAACCATTTCATTTCTCTCCTCGTTTCGAGATTGCGTTGCGTTCTGATTCGAACATATTGCGGATACTTTTTTCATACAATTTGCCTTTCTTTCTGGGACTACTCCAAATTTTTCCTCGAGATAATTGTCCACCCTCTGCAAAAATATTTTACTATCATTCATCGGGCGAGTTAATAACTTCTCCATGTTATCAAATACCTTCGGACCGTCTTCATCCTTTTCCTCTTCTTTCTTCGTTTCATACAACCCGGAGGAATGTCCAGTTTCATCCGGTGCATTTGTTTCGAAAGACGTTGTTCTTTCCTTCGGAAGCTGCTTTGAATCCATCTTGAAGAAACTTGTTTCTTGCAGAATCGAAGCGAGAAACTTTGCTGCCAGAGCACGACTCACTGACACCATTGGATCTTCCTCGATTTTCGTTTCCAAATTTGTTGTCGGACGGCTCTGTGAAATTTGATCGTGTTCCTAAATACGTATGCAGGCGTCAAACATTGACTATGTTTCATGTTTATATTTCTAGGCTTTGCAGTTTGCATATTTTTTGTTACTGGCTTTAGTTGTATTTGCAATCATTCAGCTACAGTAATTATGTTTTAAAGATTGTGCTGTCTGTAAAATAAATATGAACAGCTAATATCATTTCTTTTTTCTTGACAGACTTTACCAAGTAGTCAAATTTCAAATTACTTGGTTTAAAGTAACATAATTTACTTACAAACGAAACAGTAATAAATTAATAGCTTTGCCAAAATGGACGATATGCTTAGAGATGATAATAATATGTATGTTTACGTAAACATAAATGTAGGAATGTTTATAGCATATGAAAATATTTGTACTCCTCAATTGCTATTATATTCGCCTTATTTTATTTTCGCCTTATTTTAGCGAATTTCGCTCACTGTAGTCTACAATATGTATGTATTACGAACCTCATCATTTTTCGACATTGCATACTCCTTCAGATGATCGATCGCGTTCTTTGCATAGTTCTCGTCTCTTGGATCTACGGAGACTCCTTTCATCATAGTTGAAGCGTCGTTACTAAATTCTTCTTTATATTGGCTCATACCACTCGAGGAATACATCCCCCTTAAATTTCCTTCTTCATTGATCGGTGCTACCTTCGCGTTGTTTCTTTCTTTACTAATCGCCTTATGCAAACTCCATTTCTGTTTAATGTCGTACGACTTTTCGTGCAATTGATCCTTCAATGGAATTTCGCTTCCGTAGTTGGGCTGAATCATTCCTGCACGCGTCGTATCGTTGCGGTTATACTTCTGATTGTCAGAACTGCTTGTCGAACTTTCCGTTACGAATTGTAGAATAGCTTCCGGACTATTTTTAAGTAGATACTCAGCCAGGTTCGAATCGAATGCTGCAGCCTCTTGCATACTGAAATTGGATGCTCCAAAGACATTAGTATGATCCTATGAAAGCTACACACTAATTATATCATTACTATATGTATAATTTATTCTGCGTGAGATTTAATTAAAAACTTTGACTCATTATTGCACACAATTTTCATCGTTCAGCAAAATGAAATTAAGCAAACTTTTGTCATATTCACTTGCTTAGAATAATTATCCCCTTCAACTTTCAGTAAACAATGACGTTCAATTAACGCACTTGCCAACGTCGATCCACGATAGGAAAGAATAAATTCACGTAGAAACGTACCAGATGTAAAAAGCAAATTGGTCCATCAGCGAAAGCAATAAGAAGATTAGAAAAGCTAAAGAAAATTGGTCCAACAAACCATCAAACTGTTTAATCGTGTCTAATCGCGGAGTGCTAGAACGAAAGTCAGCTTCGAAATTGCGTGAAATCGATGAACCTTTCACGATCATTCGATTCAACGGGCCGCGATTTAATTACACTCTACTGTGCTCGCGGAAGCATCGAATTCTAGCAACGAAAATTCATTGACGAGCGCCAAAGTGCAATCGGAGGGATACAATCAATTAAATTCGATCAGAAGGTGGTCACGCGTGCGAACGGGCTTACAGAACTACGTCGACGTAATCGAACTCGTTCTCGGCGAGAGACTGGACCAAAAACTGATCTTCCACCCTCCACGGAACGTTCCCCGCTTCCAAATGTTCCTCCTCGGTCTCCCTTGGTTTGACGTACTTGCTGATAGACAGTAGATTCAAAACGCGTGTCGTTATTACGAAGAGAAGCCAAGCTAGTGCAACCAGTAAACAGCTACAGATTACGTGGAATGTCGTGTTCTTTGGTAGCGAGATACTGGATATTTGCATAGTAGGAGAGTTACGAGGGTAATATCAGTTGTGATAAAAATTTCTCCATAATAATGTAAGGATGTTTCATTGGTGCATTCTTGCGGATTTTTTGTACGATCAATTTGTCTTTCCAATTAAATGGGAAGCTTGTGTATTTTTGTTTCTGTCACAGAAAATTAAGGTTACCAAAAGATGCCACATTTGTGGATAGATTCGCGAATGTTTTTCTCGATCATATAATTTTCTGGCTGCTTGAGTACACGCGTAATTAACGAATTCTGAAATTCAATTTCTTCAAAGCGAAGCGTGACATGGAAAAATTGTATTCTTCGTTTCCGATGCATTTTGATATGGAGAATCATCCTCTTTCAGGTTTCACCACAATTTCTAGTTATACTATTAGAAGTATTAGAAGAACTATTAGAAGTATAGTTATACTATATTAGAATTCTTAAACTCAATTTTCTCGGAAACGAAAGGTGAAACGAGGAAATTTGTTGCAATCTTTCGCCTCATCTATAGATCGTAGAATCACTCTGTATAAGGTATTTCGAAACGCACGCAGTAGGTTGCTCACCGTAGAATCATTATCCTAACGTAGGAATTTCGGGAGGAGACGCATTTCGAACATGCATGAAATAGAAGTCGATGGAATGCAAATGTTATTATTTTGGCTTCGGGTATTAAGTGCGACGTCTTTGGAATTGCAAATGTTCCGCATTACACGCCGATGGGTTACGAAATTTAATACCGGGTGACGTAACGATTCTGCAGGCAGCAGATGCAGCTGAGTTACGTGGTTCTGATCCAATACTGACAACCGTGAAGTACCGAGGATACGATATTATGAAATTTGAGGCCGTGAAACCTAGTACTGAACACTTTACATTACCGCAACCCGACACTAAGAACGCAAGTTCGTAAAACTCGATATTCTCTGAACCCTGAATACCTGGCGCTGGAGAAACTTCGGCCACGCAATTCCATATTAATGCCTCGTTAGATTATAACAATTCAATTACAGTTACACTGCTGGATATTTCAGATCGGTAATTTTAATCAGTACAAATTTAATACTCCATGCATATTAATTCTTGAACCATCAATAATTAATAACTAGACTGCGGATTTTTGTAGTAACTCATATTTTTCAGAATATATCAGGTACTTTGAAAGGCACCATAATTTTGATAATTTGTGTACTCTTCCATATCACGTGTATTTTGTGCAATTTAGCATCTTCAAATGTCCTATAAATGCATAAAAATCTGCAAACTTTTTTCGTCACTGGTTCAAACGGCTTGATCTTTTGCGAAAAGATTTTTAAACGTTTGTAGCTGTAACCAACGTTAACCTTGGTTAGATTTACAAAAGGCATTTTTTTTTTTTAATTTTCTTTATAAGCTCAGATAACAGATTCGAAAAGATGGCTTTCATTGTTTGTTTTGTAGCTTTGAAAATCCTGATTTTTCCAGAAATCGAAAACAAGGTATCTAATGAACTAGTAAAAGCTCAAGTCGTTTGCTCCAATTACAAGAAAATTATTCTGTTTTCAAGAGTGTCTCACTATTTTCGAAAGTCACTGCAAAATCATAAAGCATATAGCACAAACCAGTGTACGAATGATAATTTGTTAATTTATATAAATATTCCGGTATAAAGAATAGTTCGTAAAATGGAAATTACAAAGAGGGACGTTATACGATAAACCATTTATTTGCGATAAAATGGTAGAACAGTAATGCACCTACTGCGATAGATTGTTTTAGTAAAAAAGGAACAGATTGCTATGTGCGGTATGAAATATTGTATAGAGTTTCATGGAAACACGAATGATGCCGCGTGCTCACTGATCGAGTGTCCTCTCTCGTTCCTTTCTCATGGACGAGTATTCAATATGAACCATTGTCCCGCCATTGTAAACACACAAGTGCATTTTCTTTTTCCGACTGATGCATCGCGCATTATCCTCTGATCCTCCCGCATCGCGTAACCTGACGTTTGACGGTTCGAGGATGCTGTTGAACGTCGAACGCACGCCCACGCGGTCAGGACAGTCAAACGGATTGTCCGGCCAGGTCGAGTATCTCCATCGCATATCATTTACCTGTTACCAGCAAACGCGGTTACACACTTGGCATAACATCGATGCTTTTAACCGCGCGCCCCCGGGTTCGGTTACCGGGATACGATCCGGGAAATTCCTGCACCGAGCGGATCGTAAGTCACGAGCTAACGCGACGTTTAAATTCCGTTTCCGGCTATTTTACGGTTAATCGCGTTCGCGTGTCGTTGGACGAGGAAATATGGCTTGCTATGCGATACATTGTATTAGATATCGATGTTATCTACGATTCAAATTGAATACAAAACGCCACGCTGCCAGCCAGCAGATCGTTATGTTGCAATACCTCCTAAATAATAAGCAGACGATATGTAATTATGTAACTCCGAATCTGCTGGAGAATTTGGACGGTTTTGCTCCGCGAAATCCTTTCACCCTGCATTGAAATGCTTGCCGGCAATGCGAGTCCCGAGCTCCTTACATGGGGGCTTCCGTAAGCTTCTACTCGTTCCGACACGAAGGAGGACGCATTATTGTTTCGAGCTGATAAACGATGCTGCCGCCGAGAGATGAGCGCGTAGCAACGAACTTGACGCTGAAACGTTCGAGAAGCAAGTAAATCCGTTGATTGCAAGGAGGAAATAGAATACGCAGAGAGGCGAGACAAGTATCCCGAGTTCCTAACGTAAGCTTCGTGGAACGCGTATTCTTCCATTCACCTGTGCGATGCAACTGGCCCACGTCATCACCAACAATCGCACATTGTTACCCTTAAGGATCGGAAAATAAAGGTTAGCAATATCAACGGAGGGGGAGAACGCCTGTCTGGCCGCCACGGGGAGAAAATTGCTGCTCCAGTAACGGCGTCTTCTCAGAACGATTCCCTCGGCTGGTTAAAAAGCTGCCACGGAAGAAAGGAGTGGGCCTCTTAGGAGCTCTTACCGTGCGGTACGAAAAGTTTCATGCATACGAACGCACGAGGAACTGCAAATGCACGTCGTGTCAGGACATGGTCGAAATTCAGACGGCTCAGACGGGACGGAGAGTGTTTAGGTGCATGCGGGAGAGGGCGAGATGTGCAAGTAATATAGAGAACCGGAATGAGAGAAAGAAATAAATGTGAAATAAGAAAGTGTTGGCCTGATTACGAGAGCAACGTGAATTTCTGTCTTGCAGGCGGCGCCGAGACAGATGCGGTTCAGGCGATCCTGGCCAGATATCTTCAGAGGCGTCTCCAGGGCTCGCAGTTGTCGACGCCACCGCCGCCGGCTGTCCTCTTCAGTAGCAATAATCAGGCCAGAGTCAGACAGGCCGCGCAGAGGGCGACCAGCAATGTATTGCCGAGGAATGTCAGTGAGAAAGGGAGGAGGGAACGGGTGGAGGATTACGAGGATTACGAGGACGACCTTGAGGGCTTCGAGGACAGTGAGAGGAGCAGAACCAGATTCGATCTCTTCACTGGTAAATCCTTGAACCTTCCTCATATCCGATGCTCCGAATCGATTTTACTCTTTTTTTCGCGCCTTGTTATTTTCCAATCAATGATTGCTGTACTGCCGCGAGGGCAAATTTGGAAGACGGCAAATTATGGTTTAGTTAGTAAACGGTGAATTGTTCCTCGAATTGATTTAAGAGATGGACTAGCAAAGTGATGACGAGAATCATTCTTACTTTAACAATATGTTGCTGGCAAAACAAGTCGAAGGTGTAGAATAATATTTTCTCATTCTCGTAGCATCACCCTCTAACCGGTTGCACCACCAACTACGGAACACCCTGTAGAAAGTATTATTGTATATTAACAACGAGGGCTGAATTTTCATGAACCTCTATGTTCTAACGGTAAGGTGTACGTGACGTATATGACGCTTAGTTGATGGAGGTTAATTACATTAGCACTTAGATGAGAAGAAGCTTTAGCTACATACGAATATGGACCTTAGAATAGAAATTTGACACGATGCGATAGCGTGCAATGCTGCTGTAAAGCAACTGTCAGTTTACTAACTCATAAGTAATAATAGTCAATCCTCATAGTCCTATAATCATGAGAGGCTTTTATAAAACATAATCATCTAATTTTTAATTTCGCGAGCGTGGATACTAAAAACTTATTCTTCAAAATACATATAGAACCATTGAACATGTTTTATTTGAATGAAATTATTAGACAATCAGTTGGAAAGTAAAACAAAAATTATCTCGCATAAATGTTCTCAGCATTATTTTGCACATGCTGATTGCGGACCTTCCCCTAATATCAGACTTGCGACGAATTCGTTCAGCAATTTCCATGGCACACTATTACTCGTCTGCAATTACCACGCTTAATCCGGTTATCCCGTTATTTAGCCAGCTACTCCTATTATTACGCGTAAAATACAAGGATGGACGGATTATAGAGGCAGCTCGAGTGTAGCCGTGCCGCCTAGGATAATCAAATAAAGCGAGGGCTAATCGCGCAATCGAAGGTAACGCGCGGACGCGGATAGAACTGCATCGCTACATTAATGTCGCCCTATTCGCGGAGGCTTACCACTGACACAGCATATTGCTTTCCGTTCACCAGTCAGTCCGCCAGTTTCCGTAGTAACAGATGGCCATTCCTCTTCACTCTACTTCCCTCCACGTTTCTTTTTACTTATTTACTAAAATGGTAACGTCGCATCTACTGCCTGCGTGGATTATTAGCAATAGTAACAAGAGAGTTAATCTCCCATTTTATAGCACAATCTGATGCACATTGAATAGTGTCCCAGTCTTTGATTTACATCTGTGCGTCACTGTATTGTTTTCATCGATTTAATTGGAAAACTTTTAAAAATTAAGTTCACTTTTACTTTTTATGGTCGGTTTAATGTTAAACTATAGGCGGAATATTCTCTGCATTCGATAGTGATATTGTTAGTACAATGTTAGACCGGTTGCAAGACTATTCACCTTTACTCTTTGTATTGGAACGAAATTTTCGAGACGGACTATTGTTATATTTTTCAACCTATTCGCTGAATGGTGAGATCGATGCCCACCGTCTCGAAATTAGCCACCTGCTGCATCTAATGCGGCGACAAGAGTGTAGAGGAGCGTGTATTGACGTCACGACGCCATACACCACTGTTCCAAACCGTTTGGAAACGTGTTGAGTAGTTCGACAGTGAAGCACGTCCGTCGTTCCGACTGCACGCTTCAGATCTTGCCTGCCGCTTCGACGTGGGCATGCGTTCGTCCGTCACAAATGCAGCTCGTTCGCCACGCTGCCTATCTCCGTGGAGCAGCACGAATTTTCCGCCGTGCCTCGTTTCAACCGGTATCACGATCGTGCCACCACGTTCGGGATTTTTTTTTTATCGAGGGGATACTAAACGTAGCGGTATACCCGCCCTTCACTTTTAAAAGTGTAATTTTATTGCAACATCATGGGGGAAAGGATTTGACAATGTTCTGTCAGCAATTTGGGCTCAGTCCCTTAAAGCTTAATTAATTGATGAACTTCCAGCTCAGTTTATATTGCGCTTCGCCTGCAGACTTTATGCAGCTAATTTTGATTTTCTAGTCTGCCGTTGCCGCAGCTCCCATTTAATTTTCATAAGAGTTCTTTGAAGTTCTCGACGAGGTAAATTGTACACTTGATCCTGGAAAAATGGGAATTGAAACTTTCCCTTTGTCTTTCAAATTTCAGACTCTCTAGGAAGTTCGCCAGCATCGCGTATAGTCTTTCTACGAAATTCACGTCTCACCCTGAATCGTTGGGATTCAGTAGAAGAGAGGCGTGCCTTTAAATGTAACACGCTTGGGCTCCATTCGATTTCGTTCTCTTTTCTTTTTTAATTGTATTAAGGAAACGTTTTCTTTGGCTATCACCTCTCTCTCTCTCTCTCTCTCTCTCTCTCTCACGTTCGGCCGCCGTTGAACGACTTAAAATACGGAAAGCTCGATATTCCAAAGCAGACCTTGTCGTGGTTTTAATTCCACGCCAGGGACTTCGATATTCGTCCCATGCAATATGCAATCGAGCGGGCCATCCAATTGAACGTTCGCGGATTGTCGATTGCATCGAGAAGCGGCCGGCAGCCGGTACGCCTTGTTGATAAGCTTTATTTGTTGATCGCCACTCACCCCCTTTCCTTTGTTACCGGTCTTCCGATTCATCCTCGTTCGACGTTCGTTCAATTAAATGTTCGCCAGTAGTTACTATCGTAAACCGTCGCGTAGCAATTTCTCTCTCAACTTTATTACATTCGAACGCTAGTAAATTATTTAATTGTTGCTCGCGCTTGTTGATACACGGTGCGTGGATTCAGATTCGAAACTGGCACTACGTTTAGTCGAATGGGGAAAGCAGATAGAATTTCAGGATGGCTTGTGTTTATTTAGTAAAACGGTAAAATTGAACGATTTATGCGATAAATTCTAGAATTTACATATCTGTGTGCTTAATTATCTGTGGCCAGTGTGATTTATTATTGGAATATATATTATGGTTAGATGCATTGTCCTGGATATCGCTTTCATTCATAATTAATTTAGTTATTCAGCTTTCACTTCTTTAATCTTATTTTAACTTCTGATATATTCATTTATCCCTGAGTCCCTTTGTATTATGCCTTTATTTATTATAATATAATTCCCTGTACTGACTTCTCAAAATATAGTTATACCAACGCTAAGGAGGTATCTCCATTGACAAAGACCACGGGATAGACAAAAATCCATAGCGAATTGCAAATTCGTTTCCTAGGTCCGAGCAAAGGAAGTGTGTCAAAAGTGTTTGCAGTATTTCGTCCCCCATCGCTTGGAAGTTTCCTTTGGCCGTCGGCGGAACGGAAATTAACAGATGTGTAGGCGTGTTTGCAGAGATTCGAGCGAGGAAAAGTCGTGAAGAAACTCGGGGAAGAGGCACGAACTTTCAAAGGCTGCTTAACGTGGCCTTTTAAGAATGTTAGGAAGGCCTACCGAATCTGAAAAAGCTGGCACAACTAAATTAATCTCCTTTTTCAAAGGATAGCATGGTTCGTTAAAATATATGGAAGTACATAAATGTTTGCAATATTGCAAGAATAAAAAGGAAAAAGTCGAAAGCATACAATTTGGTTTTAAAATTGACAACTGTGTCTTTAGTTCGACTCGTCAAATTTCAACCTTCAACTGTTGCACCTGAATAACTTTGAGATTATAATTAACTCTTCTTCAGAGAGATTCACAATTGGGAAATACAATATTACCTAATTCTTACGCAAAGAATTATTGCCACGTGATTTCACACGATATTAAATGTCACTTATACACATACATAAATTTTGTTATTAAATGTAACATTGAAGTATTTGAATTACGTAATTAACTACAGCGCTATGAACCTACTCGTGACAGATAAGCTTCGACATTTTCTGAGAAACATTGTATTGCACTGATTACTTATTTACTGGTACACCGTGAAACTTGCATATTTCTAAAATGGCATTTCGCTGTTTATAAGAAAGTTAATCTATTTCATAATGGCGCGCGAAATGAATGTCTGACGTACACGCGTTTTGCACGAATAAATGGGTAACTGTTCAGTTATCCATTGTTGTCATCGCCAATGAATTCTCATCTTGACTGACGCGCGAACTAAATACATTTCCACTGTCGTATTTTCCCGCACTGCTCCATTTCAGAATGCTAAAAAAAAAAGTGTAGAAAATTGTAAATTTCCTTTAAGGAATTACAACATTCGCTTAGGGAAATTAAACACTTTATCGGAAGACAATTAGAGTCCCATCAGAATTGTTTTGAATACTATTATACTTATTAATTAATTTACTTATTCTCTAACATCTAGCACTAAAAGTATCTCCCTCAAGAAACTCAAGAACATGTTACTTTTGATCAATGTTTTACATTCGAATTATTTCCATATTTCTCAACATTTCGTTTCCTATCGTGATTTACTCTATGTATATGTCACTCGATACCTCGGAATATCCTCAGTTAACAATTCCACAGGAGATGTACTCTCGCACACCGTGTCCTCCATTCACAAAGCCGCGACGCGATTTCGCGTGTTGGTGGAATTACGTTTAATCGTGAATACGGAACGCATCCGCCACGGCCAGGTCCAATCGCGTAAAACAGTGGATGAAATTGCGAATAGTGGCGATATCTGCTCATCACCTGTCAGCTGTCCGAGCTACCATATCGTTCCGTCGTTTCCTCGACACTTGGCAGGAATTAATAATTGTCCATCCACGCGCATAATGCGCGCCGATGCGCATTCATATTCGCCTCACCGTGAATAATAACCGTTCACTGTTATTCCAGCACCGTTCATCGCCCGTTCCAATCGTCGATTTATTTCGAAATATTTCGACGACAATACGCTGGATCGACTGGCTCGACGGTTGTTTAATTACAGCTTTCCAAGGGAAATATTTGCAGATGGTTCGTTTAACTTTATTTGCACGCGGTGCTGTACGATTTCGTATTGATTATATTTCAATTTAAAAGGTAACAAAACGCCAATTAATTCTTTCTATAATCGAACATGTGTATTCCGTATATTGGAAGAATGGGAAGATAGTTAAATCACGTCATCTTCCCTATTTAACGTTTTATTAAAAAAAAATTAATCAATGGACTCCTTTATTTATTGTACGAAATCCATGGATATTGCTATTTAAATAGTATCAGCAATTCATTATAAATTTCGTTGATCAAGAGTATTTATCTTATAAAAATTAAAATAAGCTAGAATATATTCGATGAGTAATAGAATAAACAGGTTTGTTGTATTCTAATATCTTTGTAAGGAAAAAAATATTCGTCTAAGTGCACTGGTAAACAAACTTCATCTGTTATGACTCGATAGACAATCAGTCCGTGATTGTTACGTCACGATCAACATAATGCAATTCGAAAGCCATGTGTCCGTGCCACGGAGGGGGCAGAGGTCTTGCACACGCTTTCATCAGGAAGTTCGCGAACAAGAACGACAAACCCAAGATTTCTATCCCAATATCGCACGCAGAGTTCTGTAAACAAGCGGGCAGCGGGTTTCACTTCGCGTAAAACCCTTTCTCCTTTCCCTCGTCTCTCCTTCTTTCTGCAGTCGCCTCGATCTTGGAGCTTTGCCGACCGTTCGCGAAACGTTTTTCAACTCGGTGATCCTTAGCAAGCATTTTGGAATCCTTTCCTGATCTCAGACTACTCCGCTGGCGGTACTGTGAATCTTCCGGACAAACTTTTACCTTTTACTGAAACTCCCACGGCTTCTGCTGCTCATCCGCAGGGAGACTGTTCTTCCGTCGTAGTTTCTCGTGGACAAAATCAGGCTGAACTAGCTGTTAAGAGACTATGTTACGTTGGGAAGGAAATGGACGATTTTGAGAAAATTCTATTCTTACTCCGTCTTCTTCTGTTCATGATATCGTTTTGCCACCCCCACCCCCCCCCCCTTTCCTGACCCTTGCAATGATATGTACTTTTCAAATAAACGAAGCGTTGCAAGCAGCGAACTTGAATTAATTACTTGGACATCATTGAACTAAAATACTTTTGGCCAATCTATGTTCTTAAGCAAAATATCTCCCATATCGAAAAAAAAGAAAGGAACATTCGACACATCCAGCCATAAAGCAAATAAAATAGCGATAAAATAAAATAAAAATAAAGTAGAAACACGTAAAAATTGAAGCAGAAACAATTCTTTTTAACAATGAAAGGAATTACCTTTTGTATCTGAACCACTGCAAAGGAAACTTTTATGCCCTCCAGCTCGAACAGAAACGTTTTTTCAGGCCAGTCACCCTAAAAAATATAAAATATACAGCGCGTTCTAACATGAAACAAGGCGAAGTTGTCGAGAAACTTAAATTACATCCGCGGTTCGAAAACGGTAAACCGTTCGATCATTTATTGTCGACCGACGACCGTCATCTCGAGGGGTGGCCTTCGCGGCCCAGCCTGTTCCGAACTTTTAATCAGTTTACACGATTTCGCGGGAATTGAAGTTTCCGTTGGCCGCTATAAACGCTAATTAAGCCGCTTCACAGATTGGGGCGCGTTGTGTGCTCGGCGGCGTACAGGCGTTTTGCGCCGCAATCGCGGACTTTAGACGGTGACGGTTTAATTAGGGTTACATAGTTCTGTCCGTCGAAATTAGCGCGTTTGCGACGTGACAAAGGCCTGCGAAACTAGCGCGAGTCGACGTGGGGCCCGTTATTAAAATTGCGACACTTTGTATTAACGAGAGCGTTGCGTTGCTGCCTCGTCGACGAGGTATAGGCTTGGATAACAGTTATTTGCCAGGCTTGTTGCGAATAAATCCTTCGCTTTGCGGAAGATGGAATAATAATACTAACCATTTTCAATGATGGTCCAATTGCTCACGAAATTCGAATAAATTGAAATTTCTTCGACATGAACAATTTTGATATTATTTAATATTTTATATCAATATAACGTCTCATTTACATTTACTATGATCAATTATGATTTAAATTCCACCAAAAAAAGAAGGCAATCGAAAATCCTATAAATAATCGCTATCCTGGGTCATGTCGAGGTTCGACGTTTCTTTATGAGTGATTCCACTTGTAAGTAGTGATTCACAGCGACTGGTATTTACCTTTCGCGAGTTAAGATCGATTTTGCGAGGGGCAGCCGGCAAAACGAGAAACACGAGGGCCAGATCCGTACTTAATTACGCTTCTTAGGCGATCCAGCGTGTGCACGAACGCCAGAGTAACATAATTCGACTGTTAAGCAGCCTCCGTCGGACGTGTAGCAGCAGAAATGCGGAGATCTCGCAACGCTTCCGTGTGATAATTCATGCTAAAACACATCGGCGCGTGTTGCACCGCGATTTCTGTGGCTTCCATTAGCGTTCGCCCCTCAGAATAAGCGTACTCGACGCTCGTTGGATTCCCCTTGCAATTGGACGACTCACTTCACCCCTGCCGCGATAATTAAGTGGGAAGAATAATTAATGAGCGTTAAAGTGTGCCGGGCTCAGAATTAGTTTTAAAGGAGGAAAAAGTAGTTTTGTATACACTTGTGCAGAGGGTGGACGAAGTTGTACTACTTGGAAGAGGTGACGTGGTAATTAGAGTTTTTTTTTTATTTATACAGAAGCAATTAACGTAGCAAGCAGCAGGCATGACCTTAATTTAGAAAACCCTCAATGTTGAATTGCATTTTTAAGGGGTTCATATCATTTTTTTTTTTCATACGTTTGGTCCTTTAATTCGTGTGTTGTATTTATTTATTGTGTATCATTCTTTGTTGAAATAACAGCGTTTCGATAGTTTGAAAGAACGCGACTTGGAAGTTTTTCGTCTTCTTTCTTGGCCGAGCCACTTCAGTGCTTTCTCCTGGGAAAGTGCAACTAAACTATGGAAATTTTGTTATGCAACATGCCTCGAGTTTGTTTAGGGTAACGCAGCTCCCTCGTGCATTCCGCCTTGCATTCTTGCTCCTGAATATATTTCAACCTCCATCATTCTGACGTCGTTTGGACGTTTTAAGCAAACAATGTGCAGCTGCCGCTTCTTGACTTCTCCTTCTCATTGCTGTTGCACTGTTTTTTAATTAAACATGCCGTTAATATAGAATGAATTTGTCCTCTTCAACTGAATGATATTCAAAAGAAGGACTTTGTGATATTGCAAAATTAATTTAGGATTCCGTATACTACGAAAAGTATATTAATAACATATCACTTAAAAAATAAACACAGCTCTCCTTTATTTATTGGACGAAATTCATTGCCATTACTGTGTAAATTGTGTCAGTGATTTATTACAAATTTCATTGATAAATGGTATGTACGAGCAATGTGCAAATTTTTCTATTTAACTTCTCATTCTCATTGATGTTGCATTGGTTTTTTTATTATTAAACAGTCAAATTATTTCTAATTGAATGATATTTAAAGGAAAGTCTTTATAATATTGCGAAATGTTCAGCATCAAATAGAAATGTTAAAAAGTTCCACAGTAATATCTCTCAATTAGTATAAAGACGCCGAATGAAAATTCTAACATCTCCTAAGCATCCCATTACGAGTGACTTACGAAACGAGCTAATAAATAATGGTAATCGCTGGAATCTTCTGGACGCGTCCGAATTTGTAAACCCAACTCTTTACAGATTGTCTTGCTCCTCTCCGCGAGAGAAATCGGCTTCGCTCAAAAAACAAGAATCAAGTCAGATGCCTGGCCGGTGAGAAATGCAAAAAGCGTTCGCTTTCTCCCATGCTGGAACCTGTCGCGATAATAGTTACTTTTATCACTTGCTCACAAACTCTCCGCAAAAAACAAACCAGCCAAAGTAATCAAACAGAATTTAAGGTACGAACTTAACTGAGGGTTCGGATTCAAGTTTTTACAATTCGTTCATAATCATAATTATTACACATCGTCCTCGTTATACCAGAGGCATGGATGTGCAGCGGAATTCAAGTTAATGAAATAATTTGGAACACTCGTGTATCTGGCATGGTGTAAACAATCGTTCTTAGACAAAACATTTTAACACGAATCTTGGGGTAAAAGAAGGCATTCAGTACGCACTTTAACTCAATAAATAAAGATTCACACGTTCGTGCATCTAGCACAAATTTCTTAGTAATTCGAAAAACGATCATAACAAATATGTACATATAAAGGGCTACACCTGGAAATAATAATTTATATCAGTTACCATCGATCGACACATGTCTTAATAACAATTGGGGCATGCAACGCCCACGTCAATGATGGCGGGGTCTCACGGATATTCCAAAGAATCTGCCCTACGTTGATCAGCAGCTGCAGACAAAATGGGGTATTATAGCATTATGCATCGAGGTTCCTCGAGAAGGCTTACTCACGTGCCGAGGAACCTTCAAAGAGACCTCGGCATTATGCTTGGAGGAACGGAATTGGTTGTTTCGAATGCTACCCCTTTTTATTATCCGCCCTTGGCATCAATTCTTAGCCCTATAATTCTCCTCCTGGGAAATCGAAGGAAATTCATTATTTGGTTATCATTATTTGCAGTCGATCGTGAAAGTGGTGTTATAAGTCACAAAGATTATTTACGTAAGATGCCAGTCTTCGACGTAACTGAATGACCTGTGTGCACAGGTTCGATCGAGAGAAAGACACCGCGAATCGTAGCCAGTTCGCTTTGCCAAGGTCGGTCCCCTTTGGAGAAAGTGATTTCGTGAGCAGTACTGGCTACGACAGTTGCTAAATCATGGTGTTCATGCTGCGTCAACCTTCCTGTAACATTCGACAACTTTTGTTCTTAAGGTTTTCTTTTTAGTCTGCACTGCGATTTCGTAGTCGAAGGGTGGAATTCATTTGATTCGGGGCGAATTAAATTTACATCAATGTCTAGTGGTAGGAATCGCAATTGATTAACTAAGTTCTTTGATTAAACTGGAACTTGTGAAAGTGGACTGACTTTGACAATTGCGTAATATATTCGTCGTGATAGCAAATTTAATCTTGCTGATATGAAATATTATTAGGAAACTTGATGAAAGAACGAATGAAGTAATTAGAATTAATAAAATCCACTTATGGGAGATTGCAAGACAAACGATGCTCGTAGAATCTGTACTCAGTATTCAGTTAATTCATGTTTGGAGGTGAATTTATATAGCATTTTCCGAATAGATAAATTGTCTGTGAGAATCGTTTGTTTCAAAAGAATTGTGTTTTATGAAAGCTTCATTTGATGCTCAGTGGTCATATTTTCGATAGTGGCTCGTAATTGGTGTTTCTTCCACATCGGCTGTATAATTACGCAGTACATAATTAGCCATACGATTTTGCATGAAGCAACGCTGACATTGACATTTCCGAATGCTTCTGCATTTCGACACCGATGTTTTTTACTCGTCTGGCAACATTTACGAAAATACCTTCGCAGTCCTATTAAGCACTTCCTTCCAGCATACAGTAACAAATAATTAATATCGCCTGGCTTCCAGAACGAAACTTCATTTGTTATGCACATTCAGCCGAATTGAAATTTGCAGCACATAGCATAGAAACATTTTATTTTAATGAAATGTCACTGGTATTTAACATGCAATTAACATTTACCTTCAGAGGCACGAACCAGATTGCTTTCTACCGATTTCAGTCGGAGGTGAAAAGCGATTGGACATTTTGGAGCGACACGAATGGCGTTTCCAACTTGGCTTGTAAGTTCGATATTGTCGAAGATCGTCGAATCTCTTCCTGTGATTTCTCTAATTAGCTGTCACTGCCTGGTGCGTCGTTGCAAAATTCGATGGACGATGACAAGGGGCCCCCTTGATGATGAGTCGATTATTAAATTGAATATCGATATTTTCCCTGTCGCCTAGCAGCACTAACTCTGTGACATGGGACGTCAATAATTTTAATTAGGAATCGATTGACCCCAATTTTCGTAAAGGACTGGAAAGGGTGGCACTTTGTGCTGGTGAACGTTCAGAGGGAATTAAAATCAGGCATTCTCTTTGACCCACACAATTTATTTAACATTATTTTACAATTATACAACATACATAAAACAGTTTTTACATCAAGTGACTGTTCTGAATGGAGTAGGAAATTAACAATTCCTTAAATGTATATTCCTAATAACAGTACATTGAAATCTGTTACGCACTTTAATTCATTCAATTTATTTAATATTACTTCACAACTATACAAAGTATATAGAGTAGTTTTTACATAGAAGAACTGTAAAAATGCATATAAAACGAACTTAACATATAAAACGCTAGCTTCTTCTTTTTTCTCTGAAATGTGTTATTATTTTCTTTTCCCTTAACTCTATACACTTTTTGCTTCACCAATTTTTCGGTACAGAAAATGATGACACATGCTTCAAGCTTGCCGAGCTTCGTCCCAATTTATTTGCTGAAGGAGGTGCATCGCTTGACTTATTCAGAAAATTGAACGTGCTCCTGAATCCAACGAAGAAACAATAATTGCTGGAAATGACTTGGGCAGAGTGTGTGTCGTTTAATTACGATCCAGTGCATCGTGGATATCGTAAATGCGTTTCAACGATGTTCAGCCAGTAGAAATGGAGAAGTGGAAACGTTGGGTTACATGGAAACGATAAATTAATCGTCCAACGATAATAGCATCCAATTTACTCCGTCGGAAAGGAGTGAATCCACATGCTCTTTCGTTTTACGGAGTCTGTACTGAAATTATAATTCATACGTGGATATTCATATTCTTTCACAAATATACATGTAAATATTGCATGAAGAGCAAAGTTTTAAGCAGTAATAATTAATGGATTGGAGACACTTTTGTAAAAGACATATTTTGCTGTAATTGTATAATTTCTCACTAATATACTGGACGATTATCAATTAGTTAAAAGTTTGCTGAACACCCTTTAATCTATTGATAATCGTTAAGTAACTGGAGAAACACTTATAAAGAACACATTTCGCTGCAATTGTATAATTTCGCATTAATATAATGGACGATTATCAATTAAACGAAGGGTGTTCAGCAATCACTTTATAAAAGTGAAGTTTCGTATTTAAGGTCGTACGAATTACTTGAATCTCTTTTTTGTTATATTAACCACATTCGTTCTGTAAGCTCTTTTCCTTCGCACTTCACACGTTGCACTATGTCTCAGCTGGAGTGGACGTGCAAGTTTGTTTAAATTCGAACAGGCGGACAGGCACGATTTTGTCACAGTTCAATTATTCCGCTCGATTCCGCTGGTAGAGTGGCTCGAAACATTCTGCGCCACCAGAAACTGGTCGGCCCTCGGAAGACTTTCATTCCAGATTTAAACGGTGAAACGATTGAAATTTCTACGGTGTCACTCGCCACGGCCGAACGGGTTAGACAACCTTGAATCGGTGAGCGTGCTGCGGTGTCCAGACTGCTGTGCATCGTCCTTCTCAAGATCGTTCGTCAGGTCGTCGCGGATTCCCCGATCGAACCGTGGAAAAAGCTTCTGCGAGAACCTGCCCACGCTCAGCAGAAGCTTTTGGCTTTATTTCGCTGACGTGAATTAAGCTTCCATCGAACTTTCATATTTGTACAGCATTGCAAAGCATTCGATCGATGTGAAACCTTTTTTCCGATGTAAAATCGTCTTTACTCAAGGTTGCATCCTCAGTGCCGTCATCCACGCAGCATTTTGGAGCCAAGAGAATAGCTACGGGCGAACGAAACGCTTCTGGCGCCTTTCTAAGCGTGACCCTGGTTACGAAACGAGCCACGGTGGAATCACGACTTTCATTTTCTACGCTGAAACTACCTTACGACGCGCTGGGCGCATGCTGCAGCACGTGACACGCGTCGTACCTGCACGTGTATGAGCGTATGCTCTATCGTGGCAAGTGCATAATGTCGGTCATTAAAGAGCGCCTCTCGGAAGCAAGAACCTGTTCGACGGACGAGCCTTCGATACGAAACCGCAAATGCTTTTCTGTTTTTGGCTCTGAAGGCACAGGATGCTGGAGGGCCTTATGATAATGGAATGTATGTAATGAATTATGGAGGCACAGTGGGTGATAGTCAAACTGAGTAGGTTTATGGTGCTAACCTTTGGGAATGTGGAATTTATGATTATGCAAGTTTAATGCGGTTAGAGGGGGGAGGGAACTGATGGTAAAATGATTGATGTCATTTAGTATTAAGAAACAGAATTAATGATCCACAATTTTGTTAATGGTCCAGACTCGTATTTCCAATTTTCCAGTAGCTGAAGAATAGTCTCAGCAGATGCTTCATTAATAATGATTATGTTATAAATGTAAAATAATTCACGGGACTCTATTTACTGCACAGCATATTTCCTAATAGTAAGAAATGCTATTTCCACGTCAGCAATGTTTATATGTATATTGACACCAACCCATTCCCAATACCCCAAAGAATCCTCTTGCCACTCGTAAATTTTAGTACTTCATCGGCGCAGCTTTTAAAGTCCATACCGCGACGATTGAAAGATCATCTCCATCGTTTCTCCACTTTGAGAGGAGATAAATTTGACTGAAATGGCTTCGTCCTTTTCATTGCTTACCATCTCGGTATAATTTCCATATCAAGAAAAGAATTCTTGACTTGGATATAGATTTTATGCAAATCCAGTCCGCTCTTTCATCTTCAGCACGGTTTATTTTTCTTTTACTCTCCTGGAATCTGTTTTCAAATAACATTGCCCTGATCCTGACAGGCTGACCGAGGCCTACATTCTTGGGACGTGTGTTCACTAGTAAAAGGCGTTGCGAAAGAAGCCGGCCGCTTCATTCCGTGATTGGACTTACCTCAAATAATGTTGCTGCGTCGATCATTTATCTTGTGCACGTTGATTAAGGAAAAACTGAAGATGGAAACTGTTTCGAAAGGGTCTTAATGATTAGTAGAATCAGCGTGTCGAAATTGTGAGAAAAGACATGTTTTACACATCCTGTCGAAAATACTCCAGCAATCAGACTTTCATCTAACAAATGTTGAACATTTTAATAATACACTTCGTGCATAATTAATGTGGGAAATGTTTTACACTTCTTTACTAATTAATGAATTAGAATTTAGTACCCTTGCCTTCCTTAATGGCTACATCAAATAATACGCTCATCTATAAAAAATAAAGGAACAGTGGAAAGTTGTCGAAATTTGAACAGATGTAATTTCGTAAAGTTGCTTTCTTTCGGTGAAATTTCACAAATTCAAGCGATTCTACAGAGTCCACAAAATATTTTGGGGAATTCACTTTACTTTGGCTTTGCAGAGGGAAGTCTCCCTTCTAAAGTCACCGCAGGAATATTCGCGTTCGACTTTTTTCACCGTTTTATCGTACTTTAAATGGAAAGTGGTATTAGAATTAACCAACGTGCAGCACGCGGAGGCTGCAAATACACGATTGAAAATACCAACATACATACATAATATTAAATACGGATGCGGCACCGATCGATCTACGCGGAACCAAGCAATGTGTATCAGTTTGCCGGGCGTCACGTATTTTATTTTCGACGTTCCCCTGCTATCGACAGCGTGATTTATCGTCACGGTGACGCCTCATAGTGTTCTGATCGAAAGTACGAGGAACAGGATTCTCAATCGAGCCCCGTCACACCGATGTCGTCGAATAATCTCGCTAGAAATCGCGCTCATGAATAATTCGCGCACCAGTTGTCGATACTTGCGTGTATTTGCTCGCCGCGTTCTGTCGTCGTACGCGTGATTCGAAGCGATCGTCTTTGTAAATACCGTAGTTGTTACGCTTTCCCGACATCCATCACAACCCTCGTGCGATTTACCAGGGCCTCATTTCTCAGGGAGAATTTCATCGCTTGAGATGTAAAAGGGTTGATACCGTGATCGTGATATGACAGAGTCTCTGGGAAAAAAAAGAGTTTAGTGATGCGATGCCTCCAACTGACATGTTGTTCAAATAAATAGCGAAAGAAGTTTTATTCCAACCTTTTTATGTAGAAATTTATGGAGACGAAATTAGCACCGATTATATTTATTACTCAGAGTTATAAAATTACTTAATTCCTCTTCATTCACTCCAAAAACAAAAAATTTGAAAGAAACAGGAGAGCAACGATTTCACCAGCAGTTTCAAGCATCCCCCCCAGAACCATAAAACTTCACCCCCGAACAATCGATTAAGAAAACAGCTCCGTTTACGATCCTTCAATCCATTGTTCTGTAAATTGCAGAAAGCAACGACAGCCTGCCGGTGACATTCGTTCGGCGTATACTTGTGCTCCAAGTTCGCTTTTGCGAAGTTGAACGTGAGAACAGGAGGTTGCCCTCCCCTCAGAGCACTTCCGCGGGAGTTGTACGCGCGACTCACGTCGCGGCGTCTCGTTATCTTGCCGGATTAACGGTGGGGTTCGCGAAGGCGAGGTCCTCTAGCATATTGTAATATCAGACGTCGATCTTTCCGCAAAACCGCGGAATCGTTCGCGCGCGAACGACTGCACAGCGAAGCTGCAATTTCAAGGACCGGTGCCGCGCTGACGAACGCCCGAACATGGGCAAATCTGACTCGAATTCTCGTTAGCCGGGGCCTCTGCTGAACTTTGTCGTGGCGCGGGCAGACGTCAGCCGAGGATTTTCCAGTGAACCTGGGGCAAACGTGACGTCGGGTCGAGGCGCCACGCACCAAGTTCGCCGAGGCGAAAGATTTCCGAAATTCGGAAGTTCGAGGGAAGCGTGGAAGCAATGCTGGGGCATCCTGTGTTTGAGGAAAGCTTTTGATCGCGGGGAAACGAAATTATTTTGGAGCATTTGCGAGGGATTGGGTATAAATTTTTGAGAAGCGCGAAGTTGCTTAGATTTTCACGAGCGGGATAGAAAGTTCAAGCGACCAATATTATTCTTTTGGGACAGCTGAAATCAATTGGAAGCTACCGAAAGTCCAACAAAAACGCCACTAAAACAACGACGATCTATCAATAGCGCACGAATCATCCGACTGAAGCTGTTATCGCGTCGACACTCGCCGACGCAAATATTCCTTTCGCTTCGATTCGTTTTTAAGTGACCGCAAGCTGTCCATTTTTGGGAACCAGGCGGAACGATACTTCACCACCGTTGCTCCCAGACAAGTTTACTCCTTTCGTCCGTGTCCGGTTGCAGACGATGTCATTTTAAAATTCCTCAAAACTCCAGGATCCTTACCAAAAGCCAGTTTGTTTTATGACACGTACCGCCTCGGCTACGCGGACCAGTCAATCTGATAATCCGAAGCGGTTTTCCCTCGCATCCGACGTCAGCAAGAATCGGTGAAGGCCGTCCGCTGTGGAATCCAATTGAAAAGCGAACGCGGCCGGTGGTTGCAGCTCAGTTCGTCGTTGTTTGCCCAACGAGCTTTACTAGCCGGCTTCTCCTGCTGACTCAGGTACCCGAAAATCCGTCTGGCCCCGCGCGTATTGTCCTCGCGAGATCGATCGCACTTGCGTCCGAGCCTGCTCCCTGTCCCTTGCACGAAGAAAATCGCATCTTAAGGGGGGAGCCTGGTGTAAACGACTGAAAACAGAGGAATTTTCAGGAATTTATTGCGAAGAAAATATTAAAGCAGTTTCTTTAAAACTTGGAGGACACTTTAGCTTACACTTGCGCTGAATAAACAATATTTTACGAGGACCAAAAAAAATGTTCAATTCTTCAGCATGAGCCTACTTGTTTAATTTTATTAGGAATCTTTTATGTAGGATTTTTTTGCCAGTTTCGCATTTTTTAATTTAAAAATAGGTTCATGCTGAGCGTTCACTCATAGATTGAAGAATGCTGTTTGATTTTTTCATTTCGGATGAAAGGGATGGTCGTCATATTCCACAGCGCGAAATTTGACGGGCTGCACATATGACCTCATATCTGTAATATCTGTGGACTTTTCACAGTAACAAACATTTTTCCGTGTAGTGTAACTGTAAGGTAAAGTGTCTTCCAAATTTTAACGAAATTGCTTTAGTATTTCCTTCACAACAAATTCCTAAAGATTCCTTTATTATTAGCCATTTACACCAGGCTCCCTCCTCAACCATTTGCATTGGACCGTGATTGGTTTTTATGCAGATGTTACTCGCACGAAATAAATGTAATTTTTGTGTAAAAGATGGGCTGCGTTGATCATTTTCAAGTGTTTAAGATAGGAGGCGATCTTGAGAAGTTTAACTTTTTTAGAAGAGTTTCAAGAATAGTAGAAGAGTTTGACGATTCTCTTCTTTTTGATTGAGAATCAGAAGACAGTCTGTCAAAGGGTTATCCGAAGCAGGGTAAAGTGCGTAGGCCTTGTCTTGCACAACATTGTTTTCATTGAAGGCGAATTGGAGAATACTATAAGATGCTTGAATTAATGCTTGTTTTGCACTTTGATCTTTTGGAGGAATTTCTGTGACGTAAGGATGGACGAGGTTTCTTAATTCGCCTTTCGCACAATCACGCTTCGTACGTCTCGGCGATAAATCCTTCTTCTTAGAGAGTAGTCATTGATACTGTTCAAAGTAATTAATGTTTGAAATTAATCGATCAGTAGATTTTATTTTACATTGAAACCTGCATAGAATGGAGTATTTAGATTTGTATTATTCGTTGGAGCAAACAGTAGCACGAAAGCGTAGGGGATTAACATATGGAACAACTGAATGATGGGAATCGGTATCCCATAGCCTTGAATTTAATCTAGTAATTGATTTCCTTTGACTTCCTTAATTTATCCATTATAGCACGGTGGTATTCCCAATAATTGTTTTACTCCTCGTAATCAAGGTATTAGTACGTTGCTATCTAGGCAATCACAAACCCCGATGATTCCACCGCTTTTGAATTTAAAATCATCGGTCCCAGGACCAAACTCTTCCCATGATTGACACCAAATTCCACTAACTCCCCATTTCATCCCACTAACCGACTAACCACCGGCTTTCGATTCGGCAACCGTTCGGAACGCTCGTTGCTTCGCCCAAGCCTTGAAAGTGTCGTGAGGCCGGGAAGCAGGGACGCTCGTCGAATAGTTTTCGAGCCTTCGACACGGGCGCACGAAACGAGTTGGAAAAACGATCGCCACGGCATTCCATTCCACAATCCACTCGCTGTAACTTGCACACGTTCGAGGAACGAGACGCACGTGCGAGACTCCATTCACTTTCTTGGCAAGCGAGAGTCGGCAGCAGTACCGCGTCGATCCCTGACAAACGAACACGCGCGTCCGCGATCCTCCGGAACGAGGAGCCGAGCGATTTACATGCGGCCCCATTGTTCAGTAACCACCTGAGGAACTCCGGATCGGATCTTATGGTCCTGGCTGCAGTCACCCGCCGAACTCCAAGTGACGAAAGACAACGATGATGGCGAAGCTGATCCTGCTCGTTGCACTCGTCGTGGGATGCTTGGAGGCTGTCCCTGGGAGACTGAACGGTACGTGTCTCCTACAGTTCTGGAGATAAGCTTGCACCCGTATCACTAACCCGACGATCGCAATACGGAAGTGTTGTCTACGAAACGAGGTGTTTTCGTCCCCAGTGATTTTGAACAGTGCTTTTTAAGTTCCTCAAGAGTTGACGTTTGCCATTTGGCTGAGGAGAAAGCCGTTGTGCGTTTTAGCGAGGGACTGTTTAATCCTTTGGATTACAGAATTTTACCACTGCGTTTTGTTATTTTCTTTTAGAGGAATGATGAGAGTTTAAATGTACGTGTAGGAATTGCTTCTTTTGAAATTATTATCGACTGTCTTTTTTTTTCATCGAGATTTTTCTGTGCGACAAACTCTAATCAGTTCACTACACAACCATCTCGCTAATGACCTAGAAGTCGGTGCAACGTTGAACGCTCGAATAAATAAATAACTGTACTTTTTGAGGGACTGAGATTGCGTGGCTATGTAACAAGTGATAGAAACGTGTTGCACGCACGTTGTAATTTACGTAATAGATAGTACAATATATCGTGATTCATAGATCTCTCGATCTACATCACTAGTTTCGCTAAAAAGTAGACAAGTAGTCCTTGATGGAATAGAACTGCTACTTTGAATCAATAAAATGGCATCCTCGATGGGAAAGTACTTTTACCAAATCTTGCGCCATGCCTTTCCCGCTTTCTAGGTCGTGTCATACATTTCACACTCTGGCGCAAGGCAAATTAATTCACTAAATTTCCAAATACAGTTAGGGCCTCACTCGTCAATCCCTAAAAGCCGTTTCAGTGAACTCAAACCTTGATCGATACCTTCGTTCATCTTCGTCGAACGATCGCCCCGGGCGATTCCCCGATCGGTTTGGACACCTTTCGCCGACCGTGATCGAGAATTCTTCACCAACCTTGAAACGCCCGTCGAGCGGGTATGTGGATCATGGATATAGCCTGGAGTAAAATACTTCTCCTCGATCTCGTTTCACGCGTGCATAAGGAAGTTTAGGCAGATTTCGTGTCGTCGAAATAGATCTCGGTACGGCAATTTGGAAACAATGAGTGAAGTAGTTGTACCGAGTAATGATTTGCTTCTCTGTTGACATAATCTGTCACAATTTTCTTATCGAAATGTCATATCGCTGAGGAGATGGCCTTCGAGTTTTGAAGGTCACCGTTTCGGCCCACTTTCTTGTCCTTCATTTTCTTAGCTAATCGAAAGTGTGTCGCTGAATTAGTACAAATCTAATTCCATGGTGGATTATTTATTTACAAGAGTATTGATAGGATGAGATTCCTAAGCTTAATGCAAAGTTATTTACTGTTTACGCAGATGTTTATAATTAATTTCGTTATTTAGCTACATTGGACATGCCAAGCGGGTGGAATCCTTTGTATAATAGTTTGCACTTCCAATATTTAATTCGCCTTAGAAACCCTCGACTTTGACTAAACGCAAACAAATACCAAATCGCATTCCATATGCCAAGTTTGTACAAAGTGTTGAATAATCTTCTAAGCAAACAAACCAGTTTGACAGCATACTGTACGATTACGGGGAAAAAGAAGAGGCTGTTAAAAGTACCGTATACATAGTTCACATTCGTTCGCAAGAATTAAACGTAATCTCCGGATGCATTTGAAATCGAGTGCCCGATCCGATTCACCGAGCACTCAAGCCGGCCGCATCGACTTTTCTTCTGTTTCCTTTCACGTTTCCTCGCTCGTTTACTTCCGCCGGCCCTGGAACGATTACGAACGATCCCTTCCGGTGCGCTCGCCGGGGAAAACGCGCGGCTTCCCGCGTGCACACGTAGGAGGAAATAAATCACTGGTCGAGAGGTCGCGGGACAGTGAAAAAGATTGATGAATCTACTGTGGGCAAAGAGCTCTAGTTTGACGGTGTTGCGGAATGCCAGAATGGGGCAGGGATTAGCATCGAAGAGAGCAGCCGTGGTTTCGTTCCGACGAACAATAGAATTATGTTCCGGAGCGTCAACTTTTCGAGCGTGACGTCGTTAGTGCCTCAGCGAAGAGAGCAAACAGCAATCGAATGATTCGGGCTAAAGTGTGTTTCGCCTCTTCAGAGTAGAACAATCGTCGCTGCTGCGAATGGTATATTATATCTGCAAGTACACTCGCCTTTCAATCGGAGCTTTTTATGGGCCGACTTTTGCAGTTGATTCCCTTGATTCGGTACGGTTGAACGGAAGGGGTCCAACGACCAATAAAAAAGTCGAATCACAATATGTTTGCCTATCCGTAGTAGTTCCGTGAGCGAATGCGTACTTGCACTTTGTATGCCCCGAAATGGCAATTAAAAAATTGTTCTAAATCGAGGTTCTCGTTGATCTTTTAGAATCTGACTTTTTAAATAATCTTTCAATACGCCGATGTAATAATTGGACAGCGGATTTTAATGGAAATGCATATTTTCGATAATATAGTCAAAACAGCAGTATGTTGGTAAGAACTCATTTCACCTGCCAGGAATGATAAAAAGGTCTATAATTTGGATATTTTGTATATGTATTCGTATTAAATGCAGTTTCTGCAATCTTGCATCTTTAAATTTCTTATAAATGCATAAAAGTTCGCAGTCTAGTAATAATGTTTAGAGCAGTTCGCAATTTATTAATGAAATTAATTAATATTCCCTGAATCTTCTTCTTCTTCAAACGATCTTACATTTATTGAGGCTTTTGTTTGCATTTTAGAAACTGTTCTTTTAACGAATTTTTTAGTTCGCCGGTGCAACAGTATTTAGAGCAGTTTGTAATTTATTCACGAAATTACTTAATATTCCCTGAATCTTCTCCTCTGTGGAAATGCGACCGATCATATCAGTTCTACGTTTTTGCAATGATATATATCTGAACATGTCTGAAAGTGGTGCAGAATATTCGCAATCTGAATTGGAACTCACCTCTCATTTAGCGTAGAATTTCAATCCTCCATTCACTTGGAACCAAATTACACGGCTCGCATATTCCATTAGTCTTAATATTCGATTCGTATCCTTTCTACAACTGGCGAACGAAGCAGCAAATCTAATACAAGCCCAAACTCCGACAACGAATTGTGCTCCAACAGGTCAGGTAGTACGATTATGAATAATATGTTAGATTTCTGTGTAAACTACACTTCGGAGAGTAGCCTTTCCATTTTTGGTGTTTTTATGACGAAAGCCAATATAATGGCTACATGAACTTTCTCCTACCTACCATGTCGATAAACGCAAAATCGAACATTAATTCACTGCCCATAAATATGGATCTTGCAAGGGAAGTTGTCGTTTGTGAATACTTTATCGTTTGTTCAATGTTAAGTATTTAAGAGCTGAACATTTTTACATGTTTCTGTATCTTGCTATTTTAGTTCTGTGATTTTTCCTGTTGCGTCTCGTTTCAGAGTTTGCAACAGCTGCCTATTTATTCCTTCTTTACAATCCTATCGAGATTTCTTCTGCAACAACTCTCTCGAATTTTGTGATTTCATCTCCTATAAAATGTTTGGTGAACGTACACCAAACGTAAATCGATCGCGGTTCCTTTCCTTGACAAAAACTGTTCTTTCCTGTAGGACACTGGTATGATGAAAAACTGAAAAGAAGTGAATTAATCATTCTCTATGCGCCGCAGCGTTATTAACATCAATTTTGTTATTGATTTAATTTTGTTATTGATTATTTACCCAACTGATCGGTAATTGGACGAAGTCTTCCATTTATTCGATCACTTTACCCGATTTAATTACTATCTAACGCGGACGTGAATTAGTCAGTTAGCATGGTAGCACGTTTTCTATAGCTGGAATAATTTCGCCGGGGAAGGAGTTTATACGTTTTCAATACTCACGAATTTTAAGCATCGAAAGTGGTAGGCGTGCGAGGGATTCGTAACGGGAAGAGGGGAATATTTTATGCCCAGTTAACACACTTTCTTATAGAAAAACTCTTGCCTGAAATATATTTAATGCATACCCTATTATGATTTTATCAATAATAATCGTGAATTGGTGAAATGAAATTCAAAATGAAGACAATCAATTCATTGATTTCAAAATAAATGATTGTACGATATTGTGTAAGAAGGACAAAGTATAAAAATGACTTCAATCGATCTCCACACAGGTTCCATTCTTGTATCTTTATAATTATCTCTTGAATGTTTCTTATAAAATAGGCGACAGACGAGTCAGTATACATACATATGTACACATATTACCTCTATGTTTAATCCAAAAGCAAAGGAGACCTCTAGCGTACCCCTTTGACACCGATAAATCACTTTCAGATGATGATCACAAGCTTGGAGAGAGGAAAGTTGCAGACTAAGCTTCACAGGTGGAATTTCATGCCTCAGAGAAACTCGGAGGCACGTACGCACGATTGTGCATGCTTATTCCTGATCGTAGAACCGTAGCTTCATATTATACGATTCCTTGAACTTTCATGCGCGAATCTCCTTTGCCTGCTGCATCTATATTTTCCTCGTGCAGTTTGCCCGCGTGTATTGCCAATCCTCAATATTTCCTCTCTGTTTGTAACAAGCTTATTACGAAAGCGTCAAGATTGAAGAGTTCATTATTTTAGGTTTCCACGGCCATACCAAAAGTCGTAAGTAATAATAAACAAATCCTATTTGAATCCCTTTCCATTCATTGTAACATCGAAGGATATTAAATCTAATTTATTTTCCTCGTTCAATCAAACGAAGCGATTTAAATTAGTCATGATTGAAACATTTCTAATTTATCTGAAATATAGCAAATTTGTCCGCGGTTTCAGTGCTGTCCTCGCTTCTGCTTCCATTTCCGATGACGTTTGTCGTGCAAAGTACGCCCGAGACTCGACATTCCGCTCGATAGAGCGTACGGGGAATCCGGGAACGGTAGAATGGAAACATTCGGTCCCAGGGGATTCCACCGCGACCCGTAAAATGATATCAAATTCAAGATACGCGCATTTAGATCGAGTTCCTGATAAACGTGAGCCTTTTGCTCGACAATATCTTGGCCGCGATCGTATTTATGTGCACGTGAAATAAATGGACCAGGCGGGGAAGGAACAACCTGCCGTCTGCTCCCCATGGTTCCACGGATGAATTACGCTCTTCTCGTTTTTTATTCACGGGCGAAAACGGACGGACGGTTTAATGGAAAATGAATAATACGGGGTTGCCGGGAAGGGTTGAGTAGAAATATAGTTCGATCGTTTTTTATTCGTTCGCCTGTTTCGTTCGGTTGTGAGGGGCAGGAAAGTTATGACGTCGTTGATCGTTCGAAAGGAACTTGAACACGTTTTTCTTCTTTTCTGATTGAATGGTGTTGTCTGGTTGATTTAGTGTGATTGATATCAGCCGTCTACAGTGCTAGTAACTGTCGAGAAGCATCAGAAATTTTAAGTGAGATGTTAGTCTTTTTAGAATTAATTGGTGATAGTTCAATTCTGAACATGAGAATTAATTTGGTGCTCGTGAAAATGTACCTGAATCGACTACTAATTTCAAAAACAGAAACAGTTTCTTATACGATCAAATATTATTATTACTTTAGAGTAATTGAACAACATCTAATTCTACAAAAGCGTAGTTGTGAAAGCTATTGTTGCAATAGTAGTTGGGGCTTGAAAGACTTTCTTTTTCGGACGCATCAAATTTCATACGATAATATAATAATAATAATCTTGTTACTTGCAGTCGCAAGTATAACAGTCTGAAGCACGCTACCAGCAGTAAAGCAACACCTTGAAAACAATCACGGAGTACGACAAAAGCGAAACACCTCTGGCTTCTGCAAATGCTAATTGCATTATTCCAAACATAGTTTGTTGCCCAGCAAAGAAACTTCGTGGCTTCATTATTCAATTACAATTGAATACACCATTTCAATCTTGTTGTAATTTATCGTAATAAAAGACGTTTAATTAACTAATCCGCGCCCGAAGACGCTGATTGGCGTTTAGGTGAATGTTCTTATTCGCGCAACTTCTAAAAATGTGCTGGATCTGAGGGTCGACCGAGTTTATCATATACATACATATTAAGGGGGGAGCCTCGTCTGACCAGCTAAAAACTTTACTTAGGAATTTATTGTGATGGAAATATTAAAGCAATTTCTTTAAAACCTGGAGAATACTTTAGTTTACAATTACACTAAATAAAAAAATGTTTGTTGTTGATCAAAGTCCATAAGTATTATAGATATAGGAACATGTGGAGCTGGCCCAATTTCGCGTCGGGGAGTGCAACTAAAAAACTATTCAATTGACCTTGCATACACATATTCTTTAGCATCTTTTTCACAGCATGAGCCTACATGTCTAATTTTATTAGCGTACTTTTATTTGGCATTCTTCATTTCGAAATACTGCATTTCTTTTTTTGCTTTAAAAATAAGTTCATGCTGAGCTTACACTCATAAATTAAAGAATGCTTCTTGTTTATTTTTCATTTCGAATGAAAGGAACGGCCGCTATATTCCCCAGCGCGATATTTGACGGGCTATACATATGTCCCTATATCTGTAATATTTGTGGACTTTTCACAACAGCAAAGTTTGTTTCATATAGCGTGATTGTAAGGTAAAGTGTCCTCCAAGTTTTACAGAAACTGTTTTAGTATTTTCTGCATAATAAATTCGTAAAAATCCCTTTACTATTAGCCATTTACACCAGCCCCCCAATTAATACACAAAACATGTAGGTCTTACTGAATAGTAAAGTAGCAATTTAAATACGTTAAAAAGGATTAGCTTTCATCGTCGATCTTTTACGAGAAGGACTTAAAGACTTATTTTTTTTTCTTTTTACGTCCTGGGCGATTGTTAGAATTAACGTACAAAAAGCGGCTGCTTCAAAAGAAAGGCGACAGAGAAAGTTTCAGAACCGGTTAACTCCGTCTCCCTCGGCAAGGTTCTGTTACGCGAGAGATTAAAAGCGAATCTGTCCTTCCTTTCTAAGCGTATTACGTTTATGCGCTTTTTGCAGTGCCTAGTACTAAATCGCTGACATCGGTCAGCAAACTTTTTACGGTACTAACAAATGACAAGTTCTTTGAAAATTCTCAACTTTGCTCACTCAATAGTACGAGACAGTTCTCCAATAGACATTTTCGGAGAACATCAGGTTGGCCCATTTATATAGAATAATCTTCCGCTTGTCGGAAGAATTTTCAAGTCCCCCTAAAAAAAGCTCACGCCTCTTTGAAAGCTTTGGCGCGTCCACACCGGCACGTTTCCACCAGGGTTGTCGGATGAAATTTTTCGCTTCATGCGTCTTCCGGGATGCACACCCCCTGCCTGCCGCCTTAGCGAAGAATGGAGATAAATAGCGGAATAAATAGCACCGCAGTGAAGCAGTTGGCTTTTACTAATTAAATCGGCTAATTGAGGAGTTGTGATGGGATGATACAATAAACATTACATTTAATCAGAAAATAAAATAGTGCACTTATTATAATCAACTATCGCAACGACATGAAATGATCAATCAACAAATTATATCATGTGAAATTATCGTCGCCTAACAGAACTCATTTAAACAACTTCACTCTCATAATATATTCATAAAACAAAACCCCCCACAGGAGTTTCTAATTTTCCTGGCCCTACGATGAGTTTACAACAAAGTAACAGTTTGCATCGTGGACGGAGACTATTTATCTAGATACTTCGAAATTCTTAACGTCGTTATGCAATCGTTGTCTTTGGCGGGGGCGAACGCAGCGAAATTATGATGAACGCGTTTGGAGTTGAGCTAGAGAAGATTTATTAAGATTCTGCTGCTGGTTACTTCGATTTTATCGATTTCACTTTGAATTAATATTAGTCACTGTCTAAGTCGTTACTTGTCGTTACGTTCATGAATTACGAAATATTCTACTGAACAAAGCGCCAGAATTGCTCGAGTGCAGAAGAGCTTTTACTTTTTAATTTCGGAAGTGCTTCAATGTGTTTCAAAATTGTTGGAGATCCTTTATGGAACAAGGTACTCGGTGAAAGTAAAAAGTGCGATGAAGAAACTCGAGTTGCGGTCAGGCTAATGGATCCTTAATCGATTGAAATCATTATTTAACATCTTGCACGTGGGCGTTAAATAAATGAAAAAATGTTTGCCTCACTTTATATCCCAATTTTGTCTTCAATCAGCTCTTTAATATCATCTTCATTACTTATCCCTTCTTCTGCCATCAAGAAAAAACACGCTCGATCATTGCCATTACTCATTCTTTATACGTATGTGGATACGAGAAACGAAGGATCCGTAAAAGTAACATTTATCAGGTATTTTATGACTGTTTATTTAAGTGAAGTCCTCTCCTGTGACAAGCGTAAATAAAAATACATTTTCCCCGTTTCACGGCGACATACGCGCAGCATGTAACCGGCGTCTGTGTGAGATGGCTTGCATTTCTTCGCGTCTCAATTCCGTAACTCGATTCCGGATCTTTTAACGTTAGATGGAAACCTGCCTCTTCCATTTCCATGGAACGATCCTACTGCTTTCTCTCCTTCAACGTTTCAATTCGGCGGAATTGTTTCGTTTTGCGGCGTCTTCGAGCACTGTGCACGCGAGGCAAATCTATTGCAACCAGCTACAGATTACATCACGGCGAACTTTTACCAATGCTTTTCTTTTTACATGCATCAAACGATACACGTAAATGTACACGCAAATAAACGAATCCATAACTGAACCGCTACTAGAAGAACTACTGGCCAGCGTATACAATACTTTCAGTTACGCGAACATCTGTTCCTACACTGTATGTATGTAACATGCTCGTGCGTTTGCCTAATTTAAGAAACTTCTGGTATTGAGAATTAACTATTTTATGTTTCTTAATAAATACGTATCAGCACTGACAGCTTAGACAAGACGCACGATTTTAATAAATAACCAACCCCAGTTTACCGAACACCGCGACGGCCTCTATTATCCGAACTAAACCAAATGGTTGGAATAGGTAGTGGAGCCTCTATCATTGGAACAGTTGGATTATCAGAACTTTCTTGTCCCCCGACCAGTTCGGATAAGCGAAGTTCTACTTTATCGCAAATTTTTCCTACCGAAGAGAATTTGCTTAAAACAAGAAAAAAAGAGGATCTATGATTAATATTATCGTACGTTTCCTCCCTTCACCCTATAGATCGCGTTTGGCTCGTATTTGGTGTGACAAAGTGAACGTTTTGACGCCGCGTTAAAGTCCAGACAGGTAATAGCCAGTCGCGGATTTGTGAATTCACGCAATGGATGTCGACTTGACTGATTGTGCATTCAGCATTCTGTAAAACAACGAAGCCTGTCGGTTTCGAAATCCCGCGATTTGTCGCTCGTGCTCTGTTAATTACACCGCGGAATTTCTATTACACCGATTACGCGACGCACCGTAAACGAACGATGCTGCCCGTTTCGAAACTTTCCATTGTCTTACTTTTTCTGTGGTTTACAGTGATTTTAAAAGGGAATGAGGCAAGCGCTTTGAACAATTTTGATGGGAGGTGAAGAATTGTTTCTTTTTATTTGAATATTGGGTGAACAGAATGGTTTAAAGCGCTGGATGATTAATAATACAGTGCGGATTTTTATGCAAATTCATATATCTGATAATACAGTAAAAGAAGCGGAACGTTGGTAGAAAATTATCTCACCTTCATATTAAGAGCATCTTGTGCAATTTTTCATTATAAATGTATCAAAATTCTCAAGTCTAATGATTAAGCGCTAAAGTATTTATTTAATAATGGATCGTGCTGCATGCAGAGATTATTCCAAATTTTTATTAAGGACCCGCGGATACATTCCTTTTCCTGCAAGTGGATCTTCCTGATATTTCTCGCATTTTCTCATTTCCTTATTACAATATACCCGTACCAGTATTTTCTCGCGCACGTAACAAGCACACGGAGTATTTCCATCGACGGATGCCTCCGTTCCATCATGCTAAGAAGTTCGTTCGAGCAGCGAGGAACGCTCGGCTGTTCCACCTCGCGTATTTCACTTCGTGTCGAACGAACGGAACACGATTTCACTTTGGATGATTGTTCCATACAGCAACAAGGTATTTAACGCCCGTATTAATTTGCCATCGCGTTTTAGAACCGAGCCCACTTACGCCTTCGTACTTTACACTCGACGATTTCTATACAAGGAATCTAGAGATGAGAATTCAATAGTGAAGAAAGTGGTCCTCCTCGAAGCTCATCTTTTCAAGCAGTAATATTCACCGTTCGTAGTCGACAACCTCTTGAAGTGAAATTCCGTGGACCCACGCAGAACCGGTCCATTTCAAAACGATCCGCAATCTAACCCAGACCCTAAACACCGTGGTTGCGTGTTCAAGCTGACCGCTGCATTGCGAAACAATAGCCAGCAGCGTTCAGGGAAATTTAATAGCAGCACCGACCGGGCGTCCAGCGATCCGTTGCTCCACGGTTTCCGGAAGAATGTCTTGAGAAGCGACCGTTAACGAGGCTCCAGCTCTGACCTCTCTTTCGTTAATAGCCTCCTCCCCCTCCGTTTCTTATCTTGCTAAATATTTTTATTGAGACCCCGGGGGAAGCGACAAGTCTCTGAAGAGGCGTTTTCACGCCGGGGAAAAAAGTGGGTCAGGAAGCAAGAGGCGGCCTGCGTCTATCAAGGTAGATCCGTTGAATATTAATGCGAGAAGACGCATTCGTGGACGCCGCGCCGTGGACCGCTGCACAGCGATTAACGAAGTGATTATTAAAATATGCAGAATGCACGACCCAATTAGACCGTGGAAGAAACTCGGATGTCGTTTTGCTCGTCGACCATCGCGGCTAGATACCTTCTCTTGGGGTGAAGAAGGACAGGAAAAGAGAGAGAGAAAACACCCTCCTTGGCGAGGGTGAAATCTTTGAGGAGACTTTCTTCTCGCACGACCTTTTATTATCATGCTCGATTACACGGATTTGTTTGGCTACGTAGGATTACCTAAGGGATGATCTTTGATGCAAATGAGAATTTCAGAATTTTTGAACAGAACTCCACTGGATGGATTAATCGTGAAAGAGCGATGGTAGGGGGTAATTGGAAAGTTAATAAGCGGCTGATCCTAGATAACAGAATAGAGTGACTTCTTTTTAATATACATTGCAACATTTGTTGATGGTCGAGCCTGCTGTAAAAGGCTAAAAACAAAGAAATATTTACGAATTTATTGTGAAGAAAATACTAAACCAATTTCTTTAAAACTTGGAGGACACTTTGCCTCACAATTAGACTTTATGAACAAATATTTGTTGTTGCGAAAGTTCCACAAATATAACAGATATAGAGACATACATACGTTCAGCCCGTGAAGGTTCGCTCTGGGAAATACAGCACTCGTCCCTTTCATCCAAAATGAAAGCACCAAAAAGCGTTTTCGTTCCTAAAAAATGACATATAAAAATGTCCATTCCCAAAGACTCCTTTGTTTTTAGCCGTTCATACGAGAGAATTTGGAAATGTCTGTTCTTTGCAAAAGTTTCATCATGTTCACGAGTAATCGTGGCTTCGTTTTGGTAATTACACTTTTGGGTGACTAGTTCCTGAATACGTGATGGCGTTTTCGCGAATTACGTCGTTCGGGGTATTTTTGTTTGCACGAAGAAAGAAACTTTCGATGCACCGAGTTATTTATATAACGTTTTACGTGAATAAGGTGACGTTACGTTCTGTGATGGAACATGTGAAGCTCCGAGGTCAAATCGAAGAGAGAAATTTCTCTCGATCGACTGCTCTTGGCTTGGAAAATTTCTCATTCCAGGTTGCATAACGCGAGCCACGTAACTTTGTGCCCTCAGGGGGAGGATCTAGCTTTTCCTTCTTTACATACAGCGAAGCGATCCATGCACTAGCGCATCCCTTTTCATTCTAATCCGCAGTTTTTTTCCAAACGAATTACGATGGAAATTTTGCTTAAATCAACTACCCTGGGTCTTTGTGTAATTCACTTTTACCTCTGCTAATTAACTTTGTTCCATTATACTAATTACAATGTACGCTCCTTTGTTAACAGAACACTTTTGAAGCTTGAAAGTAAGGGGAAGACTTTGCGTATTACTTGCAGCTTCCAACGCAGCAGTGAAATGTTGAAAACACATTATCCTACAGGAATATCGTTTTATCCGGAAAATGTCTAAATTGATAGAAATAATTATCCAGCAGCTCCATAAAGATCTCCAAGTTTACAATGCTTACGATAGGGTTATTAAAGCCACCAGAACTTTTGAATACTCTTATTCTTCGGCCTCGTTCTCATCGTGAGTTGCGTTTTTGGGAAGTTCTTCCACGTTATATTCGTTTCTGGCACTAAAACTCCGGACGACAGTATTTACGCGGCGGCGCGATGGTCAGAATCGCGCTTATTTTACAGTCTATATAATCCCGAAGTTCCCGTTAAGTTTCTCATCTCCATAGGCGTGTTTTATCGCCAGGAACATTAAAACTTTCGCCCTTGGCCAGAATTATGACACGATATAATGGTTCATGAAAGTGCGGTCAAAATTAGTAGCCCCAGTCGACGTGTCTTTTATAATGCAATTTTTACCCGTTCATTTTTTCCCCCGAGCCGCGTCTTTACGTGTCTCGGATTCGCTTGGATCGGTTGTATCGCGTTATACGATGCACCGATTTCATTCTGCAGAAAGCTTCTAATTGTATCTTCTCACGATGCAACTGAATTACTACAATCATAACTGTGCTGTGGCCGATACTGTAGAAAAAAGAATGAAAATTTCTTGTTCATTGATTTTAAATACAAATACTTCATCTAGAAGATTTTTGCTTTTGCCAGATTCTCACTACGAGACCAATTATTGTAGATTATTTATAAAAGAAGGGATTAGTAATTTTTGTTTTCTTCTGGCCCTTCAGTTCAGCAATATTTGAATTAAAAAGTTGTAAAAATTGACGAATATTATAATTAATAACATCTATTTATCTATATTGAATGTTTTATTTTCTACTAGGCCAAAAGTTACGTTATCCTTCCAAATCTCTCACAAATTCCCCCTTTCATTTACCCTTGAAACACTTAAGCGCGTTCAACGATTTATCTGCAACGAATTCACGTGATCGCCGCCTCTGTTTTCACAGATGACTGTCCAAACTGCGTGGACGAGCACAGCGGAAGCCTGGCCGCGTCAAGATGGACGATGCCTCTATTAAAGCTCGGGGAGAAGAGATACTACCTGGGGATCTTCTTCAAGGTACCACAGCTGCCAGTCGCTTTGATTTATCTAGCCATAGGGGAGACGCGGCCTGCCGGGCATTATCAAATTATTTCCATCCTCGTAACTTTCCCGCCCGCTGTCTCTCTGACGCTTCACGGTGCATGGAATGCCAGGCCGGCCTGTTATCGATCTGTTCACCTGAACGCAAACGCGTCCACTCCTTGGTATGGCCTGTGTCGCGACGCAAAGGGCGCAGGAAATTGATCTTAACGAACTAAAATTGATCTGAATCGAATATTCGGGGAGTCGTAATGATTTTCTGTTAAATAGATCGCGATAAAATCTTCAACCTTGCAGAAAAATTTCATCACTTCATTTACACCTGTTTCAACATCACTGACACTTCAGTCAACATCGGACTTGCAATTACGTGCAAACTCAATTCATTCACGTATCCCATTCTTAACGGCATACCTCGCTAATTTGACATCCAACTTGATCCCCAATTTGTTTACTTACGCGGGGGAGTTTGGTGTAAACGGCTCATAATAATGAATCTTCAGGAATTTCTTGTGGGAGAAATATGAAACGAATTTCTTTAAAGCTTGGAGGATACTTTCGCTTGCAATTACGCTGAATAAACAAATCGTTGTTGGTGAGAAAAGTCCATAAATATTATAGATATAAGGATATACATATGTGCAGCACGTCTGATTTTGCGCCAAGGAGTGTAGCATACACACATTTTTTAGCATTTTTTTCACAGCATGCACCTACATGCTTAATTTTATTAGCAATTCTTTATTTAGTATTTCTGATTTAGAAATAATGAGTTTTGCCCATTTCGCATGTTTTAGTTTAAAAACAGGTTCATGCTGCGCGTACACTTATAAATTAAACAATGCTTTTTGGTTTCTTCATTTCGAATGAAAGCGTGATATATTCCTAAGCGTGCAATTTGACGGTCTGCACATATGTCACAGCAACAAAAATTCGTTCATACAGTGTAATTGTAAGGGAAGGTGTCCTCCAAATTCAAAAACAACTGGATTAGTATTTTCTTCACAATAAACTCCAAAATAATTCTTTATTATTAGCCGTTTGCAGCAGGCTCACCCTTTAATCAGGCAGAGCATCGCGACGCTTCGCCTCGGCAAAGATTGATGCTGAGAGCGTCGTTAACCCACTTATTACATATTCGTGTCTAGTTTAGATCACTCGCCTATTTCGTTACGTCGTTCCCTCTAACCTAGACCCCTTCTAGATTTCCCAGTTCGACCTCTCCATTCCCTGGGAAGTAGAGTCGTCCATGAATTGCACGATCGACACGTGAGGATCGTTCATCCAGGGGAAACAGTGATCCACGTCGCCAAATGGATCGATCGATCGAACAACTCTGTTGGTTTTGCTCCACGAAACCGGTCACTCACTTTCCTTGGCTCGCTCGCAGCAGAACCGCATTATTAAGACGGATTTTGCAACGCCGACAGAGCGTCCGGTCTGCGGCCTTGCAACGATCTCTCTGAAAAGGTCGGTGGAAGTGACGTAAAGCGCCGGGCCGGTGTTTCGCAACAAGCGGTGTCGCTCGATCCTTCCTGTAATCGGATCAGCGGAGGCGATCGCTCCCCTGCATGTGGCTAGCCTTTGTTTCATCGGTGAACTATCACTCTATGGGGAAGTTCGTTGCTCGGGTAAACCTTTGGTTAGACCACTGTAGGAATTCGGTTACAGCGAACAGCGTTTCGTGACACGTTTCATTATTAAAGGGTTAACAATGATTCGAACTCATTTAGATCGAGCGATTATTCGGGGTGAATTGGTTGACGACAAGCTCAGTACATTGTTGTAGCACAAATTCAGAGATCTTAAATTAGAATAGAATAGTAAAAGAATGCAAATATTAATTATACATATAGCGTTCACATTTTAATTCAGAGAAGAATTAAGAGTCCCATAAAGAAGAAGTATTAAAATCTTCATTATTACTTTCAACGTGTTTCTCTTTCACGTTGATCTCGTATATCGTTGCGTAGAGGTAACAAATCGGGAACACGTTTACACACACACACACAGGCATATTGAAATAGATTTGTTGGACGAGAACAGGACACGCGATATAATAGAGATACTTCAATGGCAATGCAGCATGAAATATGCAAATGCCGCGGGCTCTGTGTTTCTTTGCGCTTACCCTATCTCACGTAAAATACGAGAATGTTTGTTGCGCGGTCATTTGCCAGCCGTAATGGAGCGTCCTGGCAAATTTATACAGCTTTATGCTCGCATTTTTTGAGTTCGTACTTTCACACCGGAGCGTCCAGCCACTCGTTTGCTCCGCGCTGCGGGAAGCTCGTAGAGGAATGTGTCTGGGCTACGAACAACTAGCAAACATAGAGGAATTATTTTTAGGCAAAGTTTAATAGAACGGCAAATGGAAAACGAGGGGATTTTTCAATATCCTTTGAAGTTGAATATGTACTTAGTGATAAACTACAAACAATCTGTAATGAAATGTACAGCTGCGTGCCAGCAGAACTTTAATTACTAGCTTTAAGTAACAAACTTCTGCTCCACTGGCAGATAAAATAACTCCTTTCATTCGCGTTTACATTGTTTGCTCATGAACGGTGTTTTATTGGAAATTACATGTTTATATGTGTAAAGTAGCTGCGGAGTTGGCGGAAGATGAAATGAAAACGATTCGCAGGAAGCACGATAGAATGATCAAATGGAGTTAAACGTTCTTTCTTTTATCGCGTACAAAGTAAAGGGGTAATTGCGGCAGAAACTAGCCGGTCGGGTATATACGGGTTTGCGAATAATTCTTTTCATGTTCATCGACCTCCGTGGGTAATTTGTTGAAGAGAACGAGCATCAGCCCTGGTCAGTCTTTCAATAGGCAACCGGCATTTCCAACGATAATCTGCGAGCAAATTCGATTAAAACGCGAGGCAACCGCACGCCGGGGGTTACATTGAACTTCCACAATCGTTTCTGTCGTGGAGGGACAAAGGTATCGGTTATGAAAGAATAATGAGGAAACTTTTCGTTGAAGCGAATACGTTTGAACCTTTGATAAGAATTTCTTTGCATTTCAATGCGGCCATTGTTTCAAAGCGAATGAGAGAAGCAAGTTTATACTTCAACCAGGCGTAAGGAATGAAAAAGTGAGTAAACGTACAAATTCTCCCGACATTTAATTCGATCGAAGCTCGACAACACGGAAATCGGTAAAATTGAATAAAAATTGTTTACTTAAAAAAAAAAGAAGAAATAGAACCGAATGCATCAGAAGAAAAAAAGGAGAATCGAGAATAGAATATTCAAGGGATGGTATGATCGTAAACGAGCTGCCAGAAGTCACGGCGTTACACCGGAAGTGCACGTTCGAGCACGACGGAGGAAAGCGGAAGGGTGTTTGGGCGACACCGGTGCAATCGCAACTACCCGACGCTCTATTTATCGCGCTTTATTTGCATTCTGGCCAGGTTACACGTGATTTTTCCTTTCCTTCGATCCTACGTTTTTGCGTGACACCGGGCGGGGGGCAGCAAGCTAGGGAAAATCATTCCTCCGTTTCAACATGAAAATCGCATTCGGCCAGACTGTGCGGTGTCAGTCTCGAATTTATCACACGTCGCGCCTTTGGCACTCTCGTCGCAGAAAAATATTCGCTACGGCCGCGACGTGCGGTGCATCAACAACACGGAAAGGATACTTTTAGAATCTTGTAAAAGAATGTTCCATATGAAATGTAAATATTTGGCTGCGCGTGTTTGTGTGGACAACGAACGTTCATTGAAGACGTTTCGATTACTTGTTCGTTTATTTATTCGTCGTGTTTCGAGGAAATAATAACGAACGCTTTGGTAGATATTGATATTTCACAGTGGATACGTTAATTTGTGTAAAAGATTTTTGCTCGTTCAATTCTCTTCTGTCGGGCCCGATGGTGAATAATTTACGAGACGTTAAAAGTGAATATATCATCCGTGTATCATAGTTAAATAATTCCACCAATGGGCGATTTTAAAACGTGAAGGATCTACTATTACATACAGCAGTTATGAGTTGATTCGATGCAAATTGCAAACATGCATATTTATTTGCAACGAGCATGTTCCACAGCTGGGAATTGCAATTCTTGTATCTGCTAATATGTCATTTCGATATTGATTATTGTCTTATGCTACATAATCCAGCGAACAATTATCATTAGCAACCAATTCAAACGATTAGAATAAATGATAAAACGTCCACCCTCCTATGTTTTATTAATAAACGACAGGTGCGATCCCCCAGGGGCAAGGTGCAACAGCCCGCGAGTATATTTATAAATAAAACTATAATCCATCGTTCGTCCCTTCCGAGATAGCGACCAAGCTTAAGTCAGAGAAACTATTAAAGAAAACATTTGCTGAGAGGAATTGAGAAACGTCATTTCTGTGATTTCGTTGCAGGCCAACTGGTATAGGGCATCTCAGTATTGTCGGTATCACGGAATGCATCTGGCGAGCATAGCCTCTCAGGAAGAAAACGACAGGCTGGAGAAACATATTAAGGACTTCGGTCTTGGACACGAACACTTTTGGACTTCCGGCACCGATCAAGCGGAGGAGGGCACCTTCTTCTGGATGGCTAATGGCAGGCCCATCACGTTTGAAAATTGGAACGTCGGGGAGCCAAATAATTTCAGGTATAATCATGTTTCGTTAACCGAGGACCAATGTAGAAATCGTTTCTCGAAACGCAACACTATTCAGGATAAGTCAGATGTGCATCCATCCCATTTTTCATTTATATTTCCCTCCATCTTCCAGTGCTACTGTATTTGCTTCATTCGTGTCGTCGAATTATTGGATAAACAAGAACGTAATTGCATTGGTAATATCCTTATCAGCCTCTATCCTCAACGCAACGAGAAGAACATCTCACCAAGTCCCAACCCTTTCGGAAATGAACCGAAACGCATCTCCTCAGTAGAAGCCACCAGATGTTTGCGCAAAGATAATGACAAAGTAAACACCGTAATTCGTGTGTTTGGTTGCAGATACGAGAACGGCGAGGAGGAACACTGCCTCGAGCTTTGGAACAGGGACGGCAAGGGGTTGAAGTGGAACGACAGCCCGTGTAGCTTCGAGACGTTCTTCGTTTGTGAAGTGCAGTGATCGATGGATCCACCGTTGAGTTAAACGAAAAACGGATTCGACGGTCATGGAACAACGCGATTCGAATAACACGAATCATCCCTTATGCTATTAACCCAATCGTTTTCCATCCGGAACCTCGGAGGAGAATATAAAAGTGACTCCAGGCGTATGTAAACGTGTTTGCGTGTGCGGGCCAGGATTCCTCGTCCCTGTTGGATCCGACGGTAGAATCTTGCTCTTGTCAAAATCTCGGCAGGACGCTACGAGCAGCGATGAGGCATTTTTAAGGGTACCTTTGTGGAACAGCAGCCTGTGCTTAGACTTGGAATCAAGTTGCCTTCCCAGAAAGTGTGACCTATTTTTGCTACTGTAAAATTTCACTGTACTTGTTATTAAAGTATCTGCATAGCAGATAATAGAAACATAATGTTAAATTGAGAGGGATCGCAGATTAATGTGCTATCCATCATCGTTGTCTCGTTTCTGTAGATATTATTATTTTCTATGTATGCTTAGATATTATTAAGATAGACTCGACTCTATTTGTTCGTAGATCAATCGTCCGCCGATGTTATAAGCATGCTTTTGGGTAACAAGTAGTTTCGACGACGTACAAGTCACCCATTACGTATCGCGTTTGCATCTTCCAATAAGAACAATGTAAAATTAAATGCGCATGATGGATAATAGCTCCGGTAGAAACGAATAATATTTGTAACCAGTGAGACAATCGTGCAAACTTGAGATTTTGCAAATCGATGGAAATGTAGCGCACAGTTCAATGGATAAAGGATTTATAGACTTCGTCGATTCGCAAAATCTCCAATTTTCTGTCAAACTACATTTCTTCTGTTTTGTTCCGTTTTCGTTACCGAAAGCGTTGGAGAGACACGAGGAGAAATGAAAAGACTTTAGTTAAGTGAAGCGAGCATTAACAAGTGACAGTTAAAAGCAAGTAACATAGCGATTATTGCGTTTTGTAATTAATAACAGAATTAAGATAAAGATATGTTAAATTTGTCCGTCAGAAATTGTACATCGCGCGCCGCGTGGTTAACGATCCAATTTTATTTTCTTTGAACTCCTGCGATGGGAAGATCGCGCGAATTTCAGTTGGTCGGACGCCGAAGCGGAAAATCCTGAAGCAGGAAGCGACGTTGTAAATGACATCATTTAGCGCTATACAATAAAATCCAAGTTACAGTTTAACATCCTGCAGTGTTTCTCGATTTCCCTGGAACGTCGAAATGATATCATCCGGGATATTTCAGCTTCATTTTCGCGGTGATTTAAATGTATGAAACAGAAACAGGTATTCATTTTCGAATTAGTTTGAAACAGTATTCAGTTTATTTGCCTCTTAAAGGAATGATCAGTTTTTCGTGGCCAACCCAGCAACGTTTGAACGTCGGAATGAATTGAAATGCCAGAAGTAAATGCGCCCCGTGCGTGCTTACCGAAGAAGCCAGTAAAACTGATAATAAAACGAGAGAAAAAGTTCATCCGACGAATCGGCCAGGAAAAGCTTGCAGCTGTAACGGAAACTGGTATTTCGGAATGTTGTATTCCCGTAACGAGGCGGCCAGACTGACGCGACCTGTGCTCCGTTGTTTCAACGTTCTTCCTGCCCCATTTCCACCGCCGCCTTTTTGGCGAACACGGTCTATCAGCGTTTCAGCTGCCTGTACAGGATTGACAGAACCAATTAGTGGTTCCCTGGATTTTTTGTCGCTTGTTTGTAGAGGGAAAATAACAACGGCACCGGGATAGATAGCAAGCTAGGGAAAGGGAGAAAAGGAAAAAAATATCGGACGGTGCCAAAGTGGCTGCAAGAGCGTGGCACTGAAAAGGGGTGAAAAGGTGGAAACCGGTACGTGGATAATGGTAATGAAATTGATGGGGTGTCCTCCCGTCTTTTAAGGCTGCATCGGAAGAATTAATTACGATCAGTGCAATTGAATCTGTAGGGGTGGTTGAAAGTTCTAGGGTGTGCTGAAGCTTTCTTATATGTATTAACTATTTTTGTTCAATTTTCTTTCGTATGTAGTAGATTGAATTGGAAAAATAAAAAGGGAAAGGTGAAATTGGAAATCTAATGATAGCAGAAAGACAATTATTCAACTGAAAGTGAATACTTTGTAAAGATTTTTCTTTAAAGTATTATATTCCAAAATTACTATTAATAAGCACGCATAAGAAACCTAACGGCATTCTTCTTATATTGAAAGAATATTAATAAATTGAATTAATGTTAAAGATATAAACCAGAAGTCACTGTACCTGTACTACTATGTCTAAAGGTACGTATTGAAAAGTGAACTGTCATTAACGAATGAGTGGATATTTTTTATAAAAACACTGTGCATTATCTATGTAATGTAAAATAAACATTTGCATGACCATCGTCTGATTAACAGATGACAATTTGTACCTGCTGACGATATCACAGACGAGAGTACAGAATGGACTGTGCAATGCACAGTGCGCATGCAATACTTTTCTCAACGTTACCGAGTCAGTAGAGAACAAAACTGGAGCAGCATCAGTAACGACGCGAATTGTAACTAAAGAACGGCGTTGAAAAATATGTATATCATCAATACGAACTAAGAAATTAAACGATAGTTTTATCAGAATTGTTTAATTTGATTTGAAGTTGATAAAAGAAGCCGAAGTGCATCACGGGTCACTGTCTGTATTTTGCGACGGGATATTGTCATAAATTACTAAATTCATTCGAAATGATCAAATCTTAATCGTACCTGTTTTATTTATACTTTCGTAATTTTCGGAAATGTCGGACGGTCTTGGGACGATTCGTTTAACGAATTCGTCTAACATCCGGGGTGATGGATGGGCAATGTACCCGCAACAAGATTCGTTGGGTGGGTGAAGTTGAGATAGGTGCGTTTCGGGATCAAGGCTCTTGATCGCTCTGCTATTAGTCACGCGGTAACTTAATCTTGGGGTCATGTCGAGGAGGCATTTACTTCGGGGATATGTAGAGTACTCCTTTTCCGCGCGTTTAGAGGTAGCTGTACTTAGATTTGTAAAATATTTGGTACTTTATCATTTCTGTAGCTGCGCCATGAATGGGTGGCTATTTAGGGTCACGTACACCCCATCCATGAGTTGGACACTTAGTAAAATACCATTCAATATTTATTTGGCTGAAAATTCTAAGTCTCCGCTGACTTGTGCACAAGATCATACATATTGTAGCAACCTCCACGTGGCGTGACCTGGGCGATCGATATTATACTTACCACATAATTTTCGAATGATGTTGAAAACAATATCGAGCAAATAGGTGCGAGTTTCAATACTTGCAGTAGACGTTATTAATTACGGTATCGAACACTGCCTAATGTTGACTAAATAAAAAAGAAAAAAGTGAAAACACCAAAACTCTGTATAGTATACAAAACAACAATGTTTTATTTGAAACAATATACAATCACGTGCCACATATGTTCCTTAAAAGCCTTCTGGTTCGCACGTTCCGCGAATCGATTGGTCGACGATATTACTTCTTCGTACCGTAGAAATGTGTATGCGAAATTGTCAATGATTTGTCGTCGTCTCATCGCGCTCCCGTTGCCCCTCTTAATCCAGATCCTCGCGGAACTCGCGAACGCCTCTTTTCACATTCTTTTCCCGCTTGCGAGTGTTATCCCATAATTCCCATTCTTGTTGCTTTATTCGTTAATAATTATCTTGTTTTTATTTCTTCTCCCGATTAAAAATGCACGCTGACGCATATACGATGCATCTCGGTTTGCCTGAGGAGGCCTTTGAAAAAAGATATCGAGCTGGCGAGGTTCGTCGTCGCTAAACTGACTTCCGCCGGTCTATGCTAATTCTACGATTTCCTCTTGTCGCTAATATCCTCGATGGTGAAGACGAAAAAAGCACGAACGAGGACACCCGAAAGAGGCCGCGGCCCCGTCTTATACAATCCGAACGGTTTCTTTTTCATTATTTACAATATGTAGACAAGTACACCGCACGAGTATTATTACATGCAAACTGGTACAATCGTTTATACCGTTTATACACGCACTCCTAGTATCATACTTATTATAATAGTGACGTCGCAACAATTATCCTAAACCATTTCATTCTCCATGTTTTAATTAGTATTTTCTCTTATGTCGTTCGGTTGGCACAAAAATTACCATCGGACGCTGACGGCTGTTTCTTTTTATATACATGTATCTCACTAATCTAGGGTTCACTTGGAGATGCGGTTCTTACTCGACTTATCGTGAACAAAACCTGGACTCTCCTGGACTACGATTCATTTCCCATGGTGTTACTTACTAATAAAATAGTTTCAATGAATTCGCTTGTAATCAAATATCCAAGTCTTGCTGTCTTTGTATTTAATGAGCCCGGCGTGTAGACCCGTGATAAATCGTATTTCGTTGTACTTTCCAGTGAAACGATACAGACAGGTCGAGACTGAAAATATTTCCCAACATCTGCATCTAAAATTTGTTACAAAAATTATTTTCCTTCACTTTGCACACTGAATCTATGCTCGGAAAATTTATTTGACCCAAAAGTAAATGAATGTTTTGCTCCTTAATTGATATGCTTGTACTCAGACAACATATTTCTGTTTGTTACCTTACTATTTTACCCGTCGCCGCACTTTTTCCTTTTTATCAAAATTGTTTGGCACATCTTGTTTCAAATACGTATAAGGAGGCTGAAAGGAACGCATACATCGTTCTCTAATCTAACAATCGTGCGTCGATCAGAAGAGTCCGGGCGTGAAATGAGAAGGTACGAGGAACACGAATCTCGGATGAGAATGGCGAAAGGAAGCCGAGTGTTCGCATCGGGACGACTAATCTACGATTACAGGTGTCAGAGTCTTCGGTGATCACGAGTACGACGCTGAGAAATTATCATTAAGGCCGCTATTTTCATGTGTGCGCACGATGTTTTGGTTTACAGGACAGTCCTGACAATCCAGGCCTCTTTTACCCCTTGCTTCGTGCCAATTATCACATTCCACTAAGAAAATACATTCAGCTGGCACGATGAATGATTTACGTAAAAGGAAGAAGCCATAATCGCAGACGGGAATAAATGAATTTTCAATACTTTTCCTTCATTTTTTCATAAATTGAGATTATAGAAGCTTCGTAGTACGCCGATCACAAAGCGGTGTCAGGGATTATTGACTGTTCAATATTAGCTTTCCAGTTAAAGTGTACGTCTAATTTTTGTTTTGTTTTTTTGAGTCACCGAAAAAAGGGAATTCTCGAACCCGTTCGTTGTATCGTTGCGCGTTTCCTAGATGAAATTCAGGTCCGTTCGAGGAAAGATCATGCAGACACAAACTATTACTGTGGAATCATTGGCTGACTATTCATTAATTCGTGTTCTTCCACGGGGTGCGCACACGGTGGAAAGAAATCTCTAGTTTGTGCCGGATGGAAGCAGCGTTAGCGAAAAATGGCTAAAAGTTGACGGCGCCTCTCTTGAAGGTACTTAAAAGTAGCAGATAGAGATATTAGTTACGGCGTTAATCGATACGCCCCACGATTTTCTTCATTTTTCACAGATTTGCTCGTTCTGAAAGGGTGAACTAATATAATCTCCGTCTCGCACGTTTGCTGTCCTTTTCCCGAGACGTAACAACGTAACACTTCCATTATCTTTAACAACAACAATAACAACATGTTATCCGATAGTAACATATTTAGAATTATATATATTTATATATTTTTATAATCCAGCACTCATATCTCGTCCTCGGAGCAGTAGCGTGACTCGTGGAAAAGTGCCGCTTAAAAACCGGTCATTATTACGAATATTCGATACAGTTGCTTGTGGAGTTTTGCTGAGCAAACGTTTCGAATGTAACGATCTCGCGTGTAATAGTTGTGGCTCGTTTCGCTTGCACGCGCGAGGAGTCGAAACAAGTGCCTCTCTTTACTGAAATTTATCGGCGTGCGGTGTAAGCCACAACAGCACTTTGTTAGAAAATAAGTAATCGATATTGCATTTTAACAGTAAAATTTGTTGTCGCTTCATTTCGAATATAGCCGGGATAATTTAATGAATAGTAGGAAGCAAATCGCAATTTATGCCGTAGCGTGCTTTGTGGCTTATACGATACAATGCGTTTTATGTACAGCGGACGTAGTTTTATAACATTAAGCCTATCTCTGTCGATTTGTTTTTCTACACACACACACACACACACACACACACACTATATTCTTGGATATCCTGCGTTTGGCTCAAAATAATTGCCTCTTCCTCGGCTATCCCATACAGAGATAGACCGTCTTTGTTCTCATTTGCGAAAGTTGTAAAGCGTGAGAGTGTCAGATCCATGAAATTAAATCGATGCTTCTAAAATATATTTCGCGTTAACGATTATGTGCTTGAAGCCCACTGTCTCAGGCGCAATTGCTTGTTTTAAGACATTTTTATTCTAAATTTGGGTTTTCCAGTTGCTTATGTAGGCCTGACACCGATTACACCATGGTTCGCCACTGATTTTCGTCTGATCTATTTTCAAAACTGATGCAAATTGATTATCGCCTATTTTATGAAAACAATAAATACTTCTTATATACTTTTAACGCCGGCAATACAGTTTAAAAAAGAAATGAATATTACAGCCAGTTATCTTTTGCTTCATTCAATTTTGATTGGGCAATTTCCCATTATTCTGAAAACTTTGAGGCAACAATTGTTAGTACACCACCCTATTTCCTTACCATTGTTATTAAAAGTTTGACATCCGACACCCGACACTCCCATGTGCAATTTATTTAATTGTTATACCCGGCGAGTCGTTATTACGCGTACTTCTTTGTTGAGCATGTTACGTCCTCGAAGTAGGTTTCTTTTAGAATATTTCATTGTTCTTTTACCACAAATATACATACTTAACCTGCAGTAGTAGCTCGTGTGTACATTACGTATTAAATACATATGTATACATATATTTATATATGACACGTACGAATACCATCGTTTTATCTCGCGTGGCAAACGTTCGCATTTTCCATCAAGATCTCGATTTTATGACATCCGTCCGTCTTAGCGTTCGTTTTAACGAACGATCGTTGGCTCGAGGCTGGCGCCCAATTTTTGGAAAAACGGGTCGAGATTTCGAGATTACAAAGTTTCAGTGAGATTCGCAAGAGACTTAGGAATTTTCAATAACTATCTATTGCATTGTTGCTGCCTGAACGTAACTTACGCATCTCGTTTTACGATTTTTCTCACCAAAATTGTGTCACTCGACTTTTCAAAAGTGCCCGAAACTCAGCTACGATTGTTTTAAAAAAAAAAGTCTCGACATGATACCAGCTTTCTGTCGCGACACTGCGACTTTAATTCTGGCAGACGTTAAAAACTGACGATTACAATTACAAAAATCGTATGCTCGACTTACAGATTTCTCGAAACCGAAAGACACCTGCGTCAAAGAAGAAATGCCATAAGGAAAAGCATCGGAGTCAATGAAGAATACGATAAACACGCTTAAATTTCTCGCATGCTTAATCGATGTTCCATTCACTGAGAAATTTCTACAGCTTCAAAATTCAATGACACCTTTCCTAGAAAGAAAAATTCCACTGAAGGAAGTCACTCTCATTATAGTCCATACGATAGACATCGAAAAGCAGCGTGCTTGTTCCAGGCGTCCCAAAATCGTGGGCGCGATCACAATATGGACACCACGCACATCCGGTTCTTTACGAAAGGGATCCGCAAACGTGGCAAAAACTTCGTCCGTCGAGATGGGAACGATCGTGATCTCGACGTTCCTCGGTTCTTCATAGGCACTGAGAACTCGAAACTCAATTTTCATCTCGGCTGGTTCCTTCTGTTCTTCAGTCGCTGCCCGAAACAGCGCTCGGTTTCGGGGATTTCGCGTCGGGGGGTGAGTCTCGCGAGGCTACGAGGCAAGAACTCGTTGTCCAGAACGAAGGGCCGATCCTCTCCCTGGAGACGTTCACGGCAGCGCCGGCGAGGCTGGGCAATCTTGGCCGAACGTCTACGATCACAGAACTGTTTCCATCTCCGCGATTTCCGTTCTGGCCGCGCCATCGTCAGGGATCCTGCATCGAGCGATTCAATTTTATCCCTCAGATTTGGGGAACTTGCAAGGATCTTGGATGAATAGTCTGGCAATTTTCTCTACTTTGTAAGGATTAGGTAGTTTGAGAATTACAAGAAATTAGCAGCAGGCTTTCTAGTCGATCATTTTTAAGATAGTTTTGTCTTTCCAATTTCTACGACAACTTTTCTACATTAAGTCTAAATTGTTATATTCAACTATGTAACTGTATTGTATTTACCTGTAGATCTCTGGAGGTAAGAATTTGTTGCCGTACTCCGTGCTGACCACATGATTTCTGGTCATGTCCCTTGGCCTGGCAACTTCGATCGTGTCGATGAATCTAGATCGAAGAGAATAATTCATGGAGTGATTTCTGGGAAAGATTCATTCTTTACATACCGTTTATAGACAAGCGGAGAGACTGAAGTGTACACAGATTGGGTCGCGTAACATTAGGATCAAAACTATTCTCATTGCTCCAGATGTTGATAAAAAGATATCCGTGGAAGGAAATTAAATAACGACGACACAGTGAAATGTGAAATAAAATACTCTTTCTTTTCATAAATTATTACTTAAATGCCCATCTTTTGCCCCACACTTGCCAGCCCCATATTATGTCACATGAAATAATGCAGCTTTTATCATCGCGACATTACACGGACGTCGGAGAGATAAGTTGGATTATATCTCGGATCTCCTTAAATCGAGGAAGTTTAACCCTCTCGAGGAAAATTTCACCGGAACCAAGTTACAATTTAAGGTTTACGGGGGACGTGTTTGGAATGGTACACGGTACAGAGTGAATAGTGCAATTTATAATACGGGGACGCGGTGTAATGCAGTTTATAATACAGAGAAATCGCGATAGTTCGCGAACCAGGTCAATACGAGTAGCGAAGAGTTTCACCGACATCCGGAAAGCATTATAAATTCGTTTAACAAGGCAAATTTCCTTGCAGGCGAGCAGAATGCCAACAGCCTTTTTCACTTAAGAATCTCGCAGTGTCGGTGCAACGCTCTGCAGCAATTCCGGGAAATTATCTCTAAGACTGCACGGAGCCTCCCTTCTAATGAAACGGAGCTGCACCAATTTTCGAGAAAAGTCGCTTGAAGTGTAACTTGTGTGAGAGGATATTTCCTCCCGAGAAACAAATCCCAGTTTGAAGTCAATTTCTGTGTGCAATACATTTTTATATTCAATTAATGAATCATCTTCGTGCCAGAAGGATGGCAAATTTTATACGATTAACCCTTAAGTAGACGCAGAAACTTCAATCTCTGAAAAATACAGAACGCATTTACTTTTCAAATTCCCATTTTCAGTAGATTCCTATCTTAGGACGTTGTTTCGAATTCCGTAGCGATGGCGTTTCTGAAACATATTTTATAGCCTCTGCTGTGTTCCAAATGCCAAAATATGTATTCGTAATCAGTAGACTGCAAATTTTTCTGCAAGTTCATATTTTCGAGAATGGAGTAAAAAAGGTAGAACTTGGATAGAAAATGATTTCACCTATTAGCTATTATAAAAAGCACTACAATTCCGATATTTTATATACCTTCCCATATTACGTGTATTCTGTGTGATTTTGCATATTTAAATTTTCTATAAATGCATAAAAATGCATAGTCCAGTGAACAATATCCTTGTGTACTGGATGCGATAACATCGATACCACAAAATAGTGACTGTTCCTAGATTATTTTTCAGCTTTTCCAAAAAGCATATAGTATAACATTGACAATTTTTTGAGCACAAAAAGAAATGAAGCGAAAATCTGTTTAAAAACCCTTGTTGTGACGGCGCTGGAGCTCCGGGAAATTGACTGCTTTTCCCGAGAGCTGCCCCGGGGCTTGCAGCACAACTTGAACAAAATTTATTCTATTCACTTGAAATTTTTACAGTACATTCTAAACTATATTCCCCATAGAACTACATACGAGTTTTACGATCTCTTTACAATTACTCTTATTGTAAACAATTTTCCAAGATATTTTTTATCATAAAATGAAACTTTTTGTTCTAATGCTTGCCGTTTCTATAAAATACAATATTTCAAAATTTCTATACTTACTTCCATGGGGAATGTAGTTGAGAAAATACTGTTGTAAAAATGTCAAGTGAATCGAATAAATTTTGTTCAAGTTGTGCTGCAAGGCAATTCGCCGGAGCTCTAGCGCCGCTAGTTTTAAAGCAAAAGGTAGCTTTATACTACTTCAGATGTATACCATAGGGAGCTGTAAAGAAAATTTCGGTTCATTTCTTTTTCTTCCCACAAAAAATGGTCAAAGTTGCCCCCTCAATGTGTAGAAGAAACTGTTTACCTTTCGTCGTGAACTGTGTGAGAATCTATTCAGCTGTGGATCTTCGTAAAAATAATGCACGTTAATTATCAAACTGATTTGTTCCCCTTTATTAACACCCCTTATTAAGAAAGGTGGAGTTACTACTGACTCTATGCGACCACTTGTGTAATGTGCGTCTACTTAAGGGTTAAAGGGGGTAAAGGTACTTCAATTGAAGTACCTTAAATAGAATTCTATTCCACGACAAATGTACTCGACTGGACACTGCTATTAATAAATTAATGAATTTAGCAGAAAAATTGTTCTTCCCACGGACACATTTACCATGGCATCACGGAACAATGGAAACACATAGAATCCCACTGTCGAGCGGCACACTCTATATAAATGATTCGATCACCGTACTACATTCTTTTTCTAGACTGTCCCTAATTCACAGCAATTTCCCCGACCAGAATGAATGATCGCCTGCCTGCAACGTCGGCTTGTCGCCGTCGTGAACGATTTATCATTCCGCTGTGCGCTCTCGATGCAGCCGCCGCGAGTCGATCAAGGGGTAACGTCGTTCAGCTTTTGCATGCCATGCTTCCGAGCACATGAAAAGTGAGCAGACCGAGGCGATACGGAAATACGAGTTCGATAATAAGATAGAAGATATGGTAGACATGTGTAGGAGAAGAGAGTGAAATGAAAGGAAAGCGAGATGAGGAGAAGAAGTAAAATTCGTATGCACGCGTATGCAGACTTTTGAAACTACCAAGCGAAGCGTACACTACTAATCTACTTCTATCCCTATCGACTTCAAATAAACCCTTATCGTCGATCCTCGCGACGCTCTCGGCCCATGTCCTTTCACCGCCCCTAGCACTTTCTGCAAGACTCGTTACATGAGCGTCCATGGTAAAGGATTTCCATCTCGAAACGTATCGTTGAGAAAAATGAAACAAGTGCTTACCGAATTGAACTTACTTTAATCTTTGAATAATTCGAAGATTAATCATTGATTATTCGATACGTTATACAAATTAATACAAGAAATTGAGGCATTTGATGGGGAAAGTACACACGAAATGCTATTTCGAGAAAATGAACTTCAAAGTTTTCATTGTGGTATCGTTTAATAAAAAGTAGTGCAGTAAAATTCAAGTTTCAAGAATGCAGGAACATGTGCTTAATACGTTACGATACGAAATAACGTAAAACCGTAAGAAAAGCTTCTTTCCCTTATCTATTAAGTAAAATTCTGCACAGTCGGTCTGTTCTAAATTTGTTATATGTTATTTAGACAGAAAATATAGAATGAATAACGAAGCGGAGCAAAAAGCTTAATCTTTCAAGCAAGTACTCCTACAAAAGTTTCCTGTGTAATTTAATCTGCCCCAAGTTTATTTAAAAATTAGTATGTTCTTTCATTTTGCTTGTTTCCTTGTAGATTCAGCTTCGCTTTCCATATTTAATTGTTCCAAACTTAAATGATTTAATGAAAAAGGGCACATATGCTTGTGGGCCCCTTTTCCATCGAGAGCCCCAATTTCATTCTACAAAATGTAGTCGATAGAATTCTCTCAGATCAATTCGGGATAGAAATTCATAGACACAAATTAGTAAATTGTACAAAAGAGAAGGAAAATAAGTTTCATCTTATCAGTTCAACGCGTAAACTCAAAAGAATAGTGTATTCATATACCATTCACGCAGGTGTTGAATATTTATTAGCAACGATATATTTCAAGAGGAACCATAATTGTTTTCAGCTGCAGATATAACCTCGTGCCTCGTGAATAGGAAGGAGACCATAGGGCCACGCGGGACTAAAAGCCGAAACGAGCCTCGCGAGATCGATTTTCTTCCACTCTGTCAGAGGTGCACAGATTTATCGACGCTCGAGCAATCCTTTCTGGATCCTCTTCTCGCTTGACAATTTTCTCTACCACTTGGCCAAACAACTGCTACCTCTGTAAACACATGCATCGACACGCCGATTTTCACGTGCACCCCCCCCCCCCCCCCAAAGACACTCTCTTTCAAAGCGACGCAGGAACCTGTTTCAAGCGACACTGGGAAAATACGGACTTGACTGATTGTGTTTTCCCGAAAATAAAATCAAACAAAGCATCTAAAGGTAGGATGAGTCGCCCTAATACGCAACACTTTTTCTTCCCGCACATATTTCATTTGCTCGAAATGCTATTATACGAACTTCAATGTTATGCTTTTGTATGCTCTTTTGATAGGTAACGGATAAATTGAAAATATAGCGACTGTTTAGATAGTATTTATTATCTGTAAATATTGTAAATAGTGTGTTTGCCTAATATCGAATAGCACACACTGGTGAACAAAAAGTTACTGTGATAAGGGATTAATATTATACTCATATCTTAAAGTGTGTTACATATAAATAATTTACATTTAACTAACACCTTACTGAATTAAACGAATATTGCAACAAATTTCCGATTTAAACAAGAATAACACAATTTGACGTGGATTAAATGACAAGACAGTAACATAGAAAATAAAAGGATCTATATGTATAACTGTAAATCTTTGTTAACATCTTAAAAAGCTTAGCAAGTTAAAAAGCTGTGCAACATTAATCCTTAGAAAGAGAAGCTAATGACCCAATTTAGTTATGGATGCGACTGAAAATAAATTAATTACAATAAAAATAATATATTTTTTCCATAATTTTGATCCATGGTTCACCACGCGCACGAAATCGCTTCTTTTAGCTTCTCATTTTATTTTTTCCCACATTCATATACTATTCCACCAAGTTTTCTCTGTAGGTTTTTCATAATATTAAGGGCCGGAGATAAAGTTAAAGATAATAGTGTTGTATAACTTTAGCTGTACGGATTGCTGCGTTATCTTGCTGGAAAATGAAATTTCCTGCAGCTATTGTGCCAGCACACCACTTCTGAGTTTCACTTTCAATCAATTTCAAGTAATTTCGTCTTTTCATGCAGTCGTCAACAAGTTTACGTTCAATACCGTGGTGCTTGATATTAAGCTATGCGTTCCATATTCGACCAACTCACCCTACATTTATTTGCAACGCGTTCCGGATCGATTGGACGATTCCGAAATTCAGATGTGTCGTCGAAAAGCCGTCGATCGGAAGACAATATCATTTTCTGTTTAGCAGACGTGCCAGATGTCAAGCTTCTACCATATGCCGCGTTACTTTTATTCTTTCGCACGCGGTACAGGGTTTGCTTTTCAAATGGCAGACGCCTCGAATACGATAGCAGCTGGCGGACAAGCAAGCGCGCGGTCCTTACTGAATATTTGGCACTTGATTCGACGTTCGCTTGTCCCGCTGCCAAGTCCTGGCTATCCCTGACCCAGTAAATGCACTTCGCGATTCTCGTTCTTGCTGGTTAAGAAAGATGTCTGGCGTTGCTGGAATCGGCCGCAATGATTGTTGCTTTTCCGATATGCTGTTTGTGACGGGGTAATTTATAGTTTCGTTGGAAGGGGCAGGCACGTTTTGTTCGAGTTTGGGAAATATTTAACTTTGCGCACAAGTAGTGATTTGTGTATCTCAATTTCATTTGCAGCGATTCTGATCTCCAAAGAAACGTAGCATACTTAAGCAATAAAACGAGTTCAATCTCTTTAAAAAGAAAAACACATCAAAGTTGATTTTGATTTCGACAACGATAAAAAATCCGATTTCGAATACGACAGGAAACACTTTCTGTTACCCAATTTACTAAGAAAATTACTTTGATTAAGTACTGGAATTAACAGCAGCAAAGATGATTGAATATCCTTCAGGGACCAGCTATCCTCCCATTGTCCAAGATGGAAAAGGACGTAGGCGGCGTTCAATGGACTAGAAATGGAAAAGCAAATAAGCCGAACGAAGCATTTTGTGAAACGTTGAGGATGCTGACGCGATTCGCTTTCTTCGGCCAGCGAATGTCGCTGAGCACGCTGGAAAATCGTGGGTCAGGGCGAGCTGACACGTCGTTCGACGACACACAGGGGAAAAATATTATTGCTTCGGTTCCTGCGTCACGACGAGCTTTCTTACGTGTTGTGGGCGTTGCGGACTTACGAATCGAAGTATGGCGGTAGCGGATGCGGAGCTTCCACCGCCAGTGTCTCCGCTTGCGAATGGCGGTCCGAGCTTTGGAAGCATCCTCGCCACCAGCCGAGACTTCTGCTTTTCCTCCTTTAAAAAAGCCGACGTGGATATGTGCCAGGCTTCTTTCCCACCATCGTCCACCGCCGTCAACCACCGCTTAACGCGATCCGGCAACACGTCTCGAGCGACACGAGATCTTTCATCCCCCTTTCGTTAACGACCCGTCGTCTTCGTCACATCCGTTAATAAGTCCTCCCCTTTTCGCGCCAGGAGAGACCGGAGGAAACGCGGCTCGCGGAACTCGCCGATGTGGCACGCATCGAGAAAAACACGGTTTGATAAAAGCTGGAGAGCGGTTTTCGGAATTGCTTGCAAATGGAGAGAAAACAGATTTATCTCTAATTTCTCTTATTTGTTAAATAAATTGTTTAAGCTCGAGGCGGGACGATTTCGACCCAGACGTCCGATTGCGTTGCCGAATACCTCAGATCGCGACGATTGCTTTACGCTAAAATCTCGGCAATTAAAATCACAGAATCACATGTTTATGTAAAAGAAGTCGTATGCGATATGGGTCTACATGGACCCTTTACAGGGCCCTGTGCATCGGCACTCCGAGGATTAATACGAATTTTCCATGTATTTTAGTATGAATCTAATTTCAATTCAATCAAGTATCATGAAAAATCGTGTAATAATTTAATTTCTTATTTCTTTATTATTTCTCTAGCTTCTATTTCTGAAATACAACAGTTTCTGAATTGCCGTGGCTACACTCGGTCTAACTAAACATTACAGTTTCCGAAAGAGCGTGAAATAAAAGTTTGAAAGTTTGCCATTTATACGGTGCGCGAGTATCGCGATATCGGGACTCGCCTTTCCCAGACGTTCGATTACTCAGCGTTCGCGATTCGTCGAAACAATGTACCGGGATTCTCCGTAAATACCCACGGGCTTATCCGGTCCAAGTTTTCACGGGAAGCTTTTCTGGCCCCGGGCAGCGGGAATTCTCCGTGAGATCTCGTGTCGTTAAGAAGTTCTGCCCTTCTGTGAGCAACATATGTTCTCACCCCTTCGTTACAATTCCAACCTGTCCCATTTTGTTCCCCCTCGTTCCGCCCATTATGCCCACGGGGCAACTTCTTAATATGGACGGATATCCGAAGCCAATTTGCCGTGAAACAATCTCGTACGTGATGCGGTGAGAATACGCCATTGACCTTTCAGCTTGAGACCATTGTCGTTTCATTCATATCGATTTCGGCCAGTTCATCCATACGCAAAAGTATACTAAAAAATGCTGCTGTTGCTAAAGTTGTAACTTCAGAGATGTCTTTGAAAAAATAATTTTTCCGTACTTCTATTACAATAAAACAAAAAATTGATGACCAAAGATGTCTAGTGAATTATCATACATACTTCGAAGTAAAAAAAGATAAAGTACATAATAATTTATTGATTAAGTAGCATCAGAGAAGAAACAACGTCTCACGTAATGATATAGCAGAATTTCAGTAGTACAAGTCAATCATAAAATCGACCGCGACGTACATACATATAAGAGGTAAGAATACAAGGTAGATAACAATTTATCGAGTAAGCAAAATAGGGCAAGAAACAATTCGCTATTATACAATTGTATAGAATTCCCTTTTTTCTAGTGAAAAGAAGTGATCGATTCTTCATGGATGAGTATCTTTTCGAGTGATCAATGTCTGTGGTCTCAAGCTCATGATCGCCGGTGTACGCAAAAAACGACGCAGATAGATAAAGAAGAAGGAGAAATGAATAATACGCTCGTGCCAATATCACGATTTTAGCGTACCCAAGTGTATATAAGTATACACGTGAGTATTGTATATACAAATTTTGCGACAGCATATACGAATGTATATGTATGTATACACGCGCTATACGTTCGTAGATAGGTGCATGCTGTGCGAGCCAGGCTCCAAGTGACGTCAGAAAGTAAATTTTTCTTGGAAGACAGGTGAGATAACTATGCGGTAACATGCGTAGTACTTTCGTTTTCGTCAGACGCCTTCTGAATCCGACAGAAGAGATGTCGACCTTAAAAGAAAGCATTCCAGAACAAAGGTCCGTTGAGTATACTTCGCGAGGAGCAAGCTGTAACTCGTGGCATTTCGCTTCGGAAGCGACCGACACTCGAAGAAAGGCGGACGTATGGTCAATAATCTAACAGCAAAGACAAAGTTGGCCGATAGTACGTGATAAATTCCTTCGGGATAGATATTTCCCTCCCTCTCGCCCTTTGTTCCTGACTTCTTTCTTCAAACATCGAGCGGATCTCGCAGACTCGATTGTCTAGAAGACCAATTCAGCTAACGCTCTAACAAAAGCTATGTGCATTTTCACAATGATTACTTGTCACTCAGCTACACAACCAATGACTCACTGTTACCAGTTACGATGCACTTACGATAGGAAAGAAAGTTAAAAAAGAAGATAAGTGATGCAGTAACGAGGAAATGAAACGAGCAACTAGTTACCTCTCAAAAAAGAATTTCAATTTAGCATACGTATAGGTACATTCTTTGAGATCCTCTCGGTTGTACTAAGGTCGAGAGTCTCAACTGCGACGCAGACGTACTGTCAAATAACTTCGACGATGGGGGGACGTTAAGTGAATTTAATTAGTGCAAGAACTTACTTGGCTTGAGTGGGCTTTATCCCGTGAGCCTCCAGGTCCTTTTCCAACTGTCGTATCCTGATCCTCGCCATGTCCAGCTCGTGTTTCACCTTCCATAAGTGCGTGTCGCAGATGGGGTCCCTGCATCTGTGGTACCTCAGGATATCCTGCGCCTCGTAGACCGCGCCACGGAATGTAAGCGACTTGCCCATGCTCTTTAGAACAGAAATCGTTGAACAAATCGAGTACTTTTCACAGGTTAATCATTTCGAAGGGAAATAATAAAAGATATTAGTGAAGAAATAATTTAGCAAGAAAATAATGCACAAGTCATGATGTTGTATCAACCCTTGGCCCACTCCAACCGAATTTCCTCCTAATCTTTTCATGAATAATTGTCGATATTTAAACTGTTGTAACTCCGTGAGAAGAAATCGTACAACAATCCACCTGGGCTCGTTTTTAAGCGCAAACACCCTCCTGCTTTTCTCAGCCGTGAGTTCACTCTTTTTTAAAAAATGTTTTTACATCGTGCAACGGGTGAAAATGTGAAGACACTCGATATTCTAACGTCGTCAGCACACTTCCCGTTTAGAGTCCGATAAAACAGTAATAGAAAACCGTATATCAAAAACGAGGAGGTCGTTTTAAAGGGGAGACTTTGGGCTTTAAATTCATGATGATTCGAAATACGAAGAAAGATTCCTCAACGTCCGTAGACACGTTTGAATCTGTAACATTTTCAAACAGGAAAAGTGTCTTCACCTTCTCAGCTGTTACATGATGTAAAAACATTTTTGGAAAGGAATGAACTCAGGATTGAGAAAGTAGAGGCACTGCATGCTTGAAAATGAGCCCAGGTGGATTGTTGAAGGATTTTTTTTCGATAAGTTATAACAGTTTGCAGAATGTCTCTACAGAGGGGACAACAGGGTGCAAAGGGTGTATCAAATACAAGTGTCGAAAATTATAAAATCCTGTGGATAAATGAACTAGGATGTGTGTAGATATTATTGCACGAATTAAAGAAGTTAATATAAGCGTCAACTTGACGCGTCCCCATAAACTATTATAAAAGAGTGTAGGAGAGCTGATAAAAACTCCACTGGAATAAAATTCGTTACTCTGCGATGGATAGCAGGGAATAGATCATGCCATCCGGAAGTGGCTTACCAAGCTGAAAAGTGCGCAACAGCCTCCACCGTCGCTTCGCGCCAGGTGCTGCCTAACGTACTTGAAATACAAATGTTCCAGCAGTAGGAAAGCCGCGGCCAAAAGAATTCCCATCATCAGTAAGAGAAATGCGGACAAGAATTGTTCCAGTGCCAAGGGATCACTGCTCTTTTGTACCTCCCTGCCAGGCTTGCAAGTCCCTGTCATCCAATACCGCCTGAGACGCTCCAGGTCCCCTGGAAATTAAATGCTCTCGTTCTAATAAAGAATACATATACAGAGAGAATAGTGTTCTTAGAAAGAACCTAGGACCTTTTTATTAACGAAAGCTTTTTGCCAATTTTTTCAGTACTTTCATTTTCTTTTGTGTATAAAGTGTAACGTACGAAAAAATTCCATTTAGGATCTAGTTTGACTAAAATAAAATTTGTGTAAATATAAGTACCATTATCTCTATAGTCGAGCAGGCGTTTGTTGAACATCTGCAGGTATTTGGAATTCCTCGAAAATGCGATACCGTATCCAGTCATCGCGTACCAGGAGCCCACGGTCAGTAATCGGCAGTCTTCGTCCTGCGCTACTAAATAGTCCAAAACTGTCCCATCGTAGATAAACGCGTCCATTTCCCTGTTTGCAAAGGAAACGATGCCTCTCAGAAATTTGAACGGATCGAACAAGTAGAACGGCTGATCGTTTCATCCTTATCCATGAAACTTTTTAGGCAGAACAATCCTTCAGTTTTATCCCGACTACTGCATCTTTCGAACTTTCTCTACGACATCATTCTACCCGAAACTTTTCTCGATTTAAAGTATCGATTTGTCCACTGACGAGCATTAGTACAGTTACCTAACGTTACAAAATGAAAACTTCATTTCCTTGCCCCTTCTTTATTAGATGTAAAAAAGACGCAGGTGTGCTACTGCACTCATAACTCGCTCCTTCTCTTACAATCACATTGTACTCCCCAGCCGCTTAAAACATACTAGAACCGTGAATCGATAAACGTGACCGAAAGCCAACGAGACTTGCTTGCAGTGTTTAGCGATTCCGTTTCGAAAACTTTGGTAACGAGCAATGTATGTGTAATACGCGCAGATTAAAGTGTACGAGGGTCGTTTGGCCAAGTTCTGATGCGATCGCAGCCTTAGCAACAATCGAATTTCTAAGTCTCACCCGCTTATTACCGCCTCGATGCCCTCGGCCACGCTGCTCTTGTTGAACTTCTTCATGTACGCGTGCATCTCCTTGAAGTATTTCGCCAGCGTGCTGTCCGTATGGCTCCACGGTATAGTGCCGAACTTGAACATGGGCTTGTGGGACCACGGCTTGGCCAAACGGTGATCGTCCACACCGGTGAACTCGTGAAACTCCTCCCGCGTGATCATGAAGGCGGCCAGATTGGCAGTGTATATGGCGAGAAACACAACGGCGAACAGTGCCCACACGTTCGTCATGAATCTAAATCGCATAGGTACAGTAAAGACAGGCGAATAAAGGAAATGGTATAAATGTGAGCCATCACTTTTACTTCAGACATTATCGTCAAATCAGTTGATGGTTTAAAAAGTTCAATACTACAGTGATTATCTACAACACGTGCACTACACGATATGCTGTTCAAATGAGCTGAACAAATATCGTGTTTCTTATAAATTATGTAGTTAAGAGAGAAGTAAAAACTGCACAAGCATTTCGTGTCCACAGTCAATATCAACAAAGGAATTTTAGAACAACAAACAGCACGCCGGTTTTGATGAAATTTACAGGGCTGATACTGGTTTTTCCGTAGAGAGGTTCAGCTAGGCGGATTATTTGCGGAAAACCCGGTACTTCTTAAAGAAACATTTGACACGTATTTTTTTTTCTTAAAGGCAATCGCCCATGCTGAAGGGGTGAAAGCAATCTCAAAAGATGAGGTTAAAAATACTTTTTCCTTTTAATTATCTATATTATCAAGTAGTTCAGGGCGTTTCACGGAGATTAAGTGAAACTACTGTATTGCGGCTGGCTACAGTTTCTTGGCACCAGAACGTTATGCCTCTTTGAGAATATACGTAGCTTATATCGTAGCAAAGAATCGCGTCGTAATTTGAGATACTGCCTTTTTTATTCAAACCACTTTCTGTTGCTTACACTTCACTCGTATTACTCTGCTTTGGTGCGATACCAATCCAATGTATACAAAATTGTCAAGTTTATTGTGAAAATAAAAAAAAAATGATCTCTGAAAGCTTTCCTCTCTCAATTAAAAATAAATTGAACAAAAAATTTTGTATACTCTCGTACCATGCATTTTGCAATATCCATCAAATTTCGTTGAATAAATCATTCAGAGTTGTTTGAGAATTTACAATTCGTTGCTCCACCTTGCAAACAAGAAAACGGAAAGAGGTGATAAGAGATAGATGAAACTGAATTGATTCATAAAGCGTGCAGTTTTGCTGGCCATTCGCTTCATCCTTTTCATCCCACTTTCATCCCCCTTCGACGAAGTGAAAAACACTCTAACCAGGATCCGCAAATTCTTCCCCACCTCCTCTCTCTTGTTCTCGCGCTCCTTGACAGATATAATTTACGAAGGAGATTTTAATCCCGATAGAAATTGTTTTACCGACCTGGCCGTGAATCCCCTGGGTGAATCGATATGGACGGCTGCCTGAAATAATACGGCCCAGACCAGCCAGTACGTACGACAAAAGGAGAATCGGTGATTCGGCGACGGATTCTTCTGGAACAGGCGGAAAGAGTGGTCTCGTGCAGATTTATGCGCAAATACTTTACGCGAGCGAGCGTAACGGTAACGATGCAATAATAACAAAACGATTTAAGCTATTGAGCAGGGAGAGATTCGTGCGATCAATTATAAATATGATTGGGGATAGGATGGTGTTTGTGAAGATTATTTGGTAGCGATAATCATTCGGTAATTGTTGTGTTGGAATATTATTTATTTATGTAATATTTTGAGTATGCACAGTTTCAAAACTAAAGAAAACTTTCAGTGGTAAATATAAGTTCTATTTTTCCTTAAATGCAATTGCAATTCGTTAATCAACACTTTTGGGATCTCTAATTTCATTGCAAGCATTACTGTGCCATTAAATAATATTAGAAATTAATAGTCATACGGACATTTTTCTTTAATTCTGTATTGTAACGAGAGAATCAAGATATTTAAAATTTATCCTCGCTTGAGTAAATGAAGATATTTACATGGTCTCTCGCCAACGTGGAATCCAGTTGTAATCAACGCTTTAAACTCTACATCGTGTCAACAGCAAAAAAGCACGAATATTTTTTCGCGTTTTAGTAGAACAAAAAAAAAATGACAGAATTACAGCGTACAATGGAAAGGACAGAGAAGTTCCTCTAAAGCTCAGCAATAAATCCTGTTTTTTTTTTTCATTGCAGTGCCATGGGGAAAGATTGTCGAAAAGATTAATGATTGTATTTGACGAATTATTTTCTACGTGGGAATTTAATTTGTCAGGTGCGAGGAAACATACATTGCTAATAAGAAGCGAAATAAATAGTACCGGTTTCTGGTCAGCGTCTGAAGGGTTTACCTTCATGTTGAATCCGGATGGTGATAACCACTCGAATAGTAATATCATAACGGTGGCTGCGTGAATGGCGACGATGCCAACGAGCATCCAAGACGCGGTATCGAACGGTTCTGAAATGATCAATAGTCAAATCGTTTCGTGGAATATTAATTTCTAATTTTTTAATTTCTCAAATTGGAAGAACGATATTAATATCTAAAAGCCTCTCATTAGCGTTTGGAATTCTTTAAACATTCGAATTTTTGAAATTATGGAAATATGAAATATGAATAACGGTTGTCGCAAATGCGTTTCATATAATACTTTACGTTAGACTACGCTTGAATTTTTAGGTTTAATTTCTAAGGACTTCCATGGTAATATTGAAGGATTTTATTAAATTTATCTATTGCTAAATAATACAGGAATATTTCTTTCTACAAATCGGTATAATATACAGTATACGATTATATTATTTACAGAACAAGGTTTCAGCTACGTGAAATCGAACTACGAGACAGCGATTTCGAGATAATTGGCCAATATAAAGAGGTGAAAAGACAGGGGATTTCCTCACGAAAACCTTAATGTTCGATAAAATGTTTATGAACGCTCACCGAGGAAGGCAGTGGGAGATATAATACCAGTCCTCTTCGCCACTACAATGGCTATGCCAGTTTCCATGAACGGCACCGTGAAATCAACTACAGCTTCCCTTTCAGAATTAATCATCAGAGATGTCATCACCATGTCCGTTTTTCGATTCACCAGATCTGCTATCAAACCGTTCCATTTTCCATTCTACAAACAAGAAAACACACTGCTGTATCACTCATTTTGTAAGAATAATACATACCATTTCGGAGCTGTGTAATTTCACCATAAATTATTCCTTTATCAGGAAATACGACTGCAAATTATTATGCATTTGGTAGCCGTTATTTTCAGTGGTGTTTTGCATACGATACATAACTATGCGCAATAAAACAGACTCGTTTATGTATGCAGAATGAAAAGGCTGTGATCACCGGAGGACACTTTGTCGCCCCGATACACGTTGATTGTTCATTCCCGAAGCACATTCTGGGATAATGGGCCTGTTTTCAATTACGTGTAAAGTTAATCTATATCGCTATCCGGCCGATACCGTCGATATGGATTAAAATCGGAAAGCTTGTATTAAACTGGTTCTCTATGGTACAGTTATTTTTGCGATCATCAAAACTAAACCCCAGAATTAAATGAATCTTAGAATCAAGCTTTCATAATTGGTTTTCGAAGAAACAACTGTACGCTCGACTAATCCTAAATTGTCATCTTAATAAAACGAACGGAATTTTTTTTCATTTTTATGAAACCCTTCAATGTAAGAGAAATTTATTTGTCGTGTCTCAAGATCATTTCTTTTTGGAACAAGTCTGACGGCCATTTGATAACATTCTTCACGGCTCACCTCTAGTGTGCCCCATTTGCCGTCTTCCACCCTAACAAGCTCGTAAGTAAAGCCGATCTCCTCCGAAAACTTCTGAAGCAGGTCAATGCAGAATCCGCTGCAGCACTGATAAAAGCTCTCGTTCTTCTGCGCCGATTGTAGATCCATCCTGAAAAAAGACGGACACTGGTAACATCATGGTCCACTGGCTCCAGGAAATGTTTCACTCCACCCGTTCTACGAAGCACTGAAACGAGACCACCCTTGATCATCCCCATAACGAAATATATGTTCACTTGGCTAGGTTCTGGTTCTAGAAGGATGCGTAAATAGGACGATACTTTTCAGTACCGTTTGACGTGATTAATACATCAAATAAGTCTCGACAGTGTAGGTTTCTTTAGGGATGGCAGGATACTTAACATCAAGAGAATATTAATAGCTCGGGCAAAACTAATAATTAGTAATAATTAATTTGAAATTGACGACACTTACGATAGAATAATTAAATAAAAATAGCCTGCCAACAATGTTAAAGCGAGTAACAAATGATTTATAATATAAAATGTTAAAGTTGTTACAGTTCAATTTGGAAACGTCTCAGCATAAAAGCAAACCGAACCTTATCATAAACTAAACGTTCCCATTAAACAGCCAAGGTGAAAATGTTCACTCTACGAATATTCCTCGAAATTGTCACGCGAAAATTGAACCACTGAGATTCGATCACCCCTTAAATAGATCGCGTCTGCAATCATAATTAACTGGCCATCTTCAAAGTGCTTCTCGCAAAGCAAACGTCGATGCTGTTACGTCAATCAAAGTCCCCGCAAACTTGGGACACCGTTCGGGGCGTCAGTCAGAAAACTTCAGTGCCACCAGCATCGAATTAAGACGGTGTCGTAGATCATTGAAACGATGCCCCGTTAATTGCGAAACGCCTACACGACGCTCATGCGTCCTAATTAAACTGGCATAATGGACGTAATTGTCGAATAAATTCGCCGGGAATAGGGCTCTAATGATAGACGCGTTAGACAAACGAAGAACCAAGCGCACGCCTCCGGGACTATTATGCAGGAATTTGCCTGCTGACAAGGGGGCAGCTCGCACGCTCGCTGTAATAACCGGCCCTGGATACAGGTTGGCTCTGTGTCAACCAACAGTGACGTACGGATATTCGCGACTCCCGTTTTGCCTGGCGCATAAACAAGTATTACCATTATTCTGCAAATTGCATTCGAGCTGATTGTTGCAGCTGAACAACCGGAGCTGTTGTAATTTGCTAGCCTGAATTCGACTACACCGCACCAGATGGAAAGTTTTATTGAAAATAAATAGGGTTTAGACTATAAAAGATTTTGCTTGACAAATTGGCAGACGAAGGGCATAAAGGACTTGCGGAGAGGCGAAAAGTCTTTTCGTTAACGGAGAGACATTATCCTTAATTGGGATAAAGCTTTAGGCCGTAATTTGATTTCAGGGTATGATAACACTCGTAATTACTATGTTTCCTTGTAAAACTAATCAAATTGTACAGCTTAAGAGAAATCATTGCTTTATTTGCACAAATGAAGATATGCAAATGTGCATAATATAATTTTCATATCCTGAACATTTTCCCTTTCAGACAGCTGTGCATTAAATATTCGTTTAGTTCTTGCAACGCTACGCGGAAAGGACAATTATCTCCTTTCACGGCTGGCCGTTCGCTAAATCCTCGCCACTTAAGCAACAAAGAGATTACATCACTATAGTACGCCTTGTTCCTAGATACATAACTGTTTGACTCGTCAAGTAATCGTGAAACAAATAAATCGATCTTCAAAAAAAGTTTCCAATGTTTTTAGAGCGCATGTTGCACTTAAAATTCTTTGGCATCATATTTATAAACCACGACAATAACGTAATGATATTGATTGCCCCTAAATAGCTAGTAATATAGAATTATGCTTGAGGAAGTTTAAGCTTTAGCCGAGCTTTTCTAAACATTTCAACAGCTTCTGGAACATAGCATTTAACTCGGTTAAGGTCTCCATAGACTTGGCGAAACTTGAAATCTGCTTTGCCGTGCGAAACGTGGTCTGACATCGCGGATTGACAGCGAAGTTCATTGGAGCTAACCAGAAGTCGCGAAACTTTGACGGACACCGCTGAAACTATTCGAACCATGCCAGGCCGCGTAGCACTTTATCGAAACACCAACTTAAATAGGCGGTCAACAAAGATGGACCACTGAATTAACGAGGGTCAGTGGCACTTTGCAAAATCTGGCAAGACCAGTCGAGTTTGGAATAATTCAGTAAATTTCCGAAACTACTGTATTTTATTAAAACGTATAATCTTTTGAAGATTGAACAATCTACTGTAATTTACCCAATTACGCTATCGTTCCTTGCTGCAGTTTTCCTAATTAACAATGATGCAAAGCAACCCTTTCGGAAAGAGCATTGTTTCGCCAGATATTAGTCTTGCGTCGCGTGGGGATGTTTACTAGCAGCAGGGGATGAAATTAATGCTTGGAAAGCTTGGCTTCGTTGTGTTGTAATATTCGCACATCACGCTGAATATTTATAACTGCTATCACATTTAATACCTGCGATACAATGTAGGGTAAATTGTACTGCATTGTGCATTGGGTCTACTGTTTATTGAAAATAAGAATCTTTATCGTGCAGTAGAGGTGGATATGAATTTTTCGTAAAATCATTTTGCAAGGTAGCTTATTCTTCGAACTATCATAACTATAATATAAAATTTCATCGCGCCTATAAGTAAACTTTGAGAAAGAATTCCACATCCTTGACGTGCCAATTCCTAAATCCTGTTACTCATTTGTCAGTGACACGTTTTCACCGTGGCATGGATTACTACGAGATAGGAACAGCATTAGACGATTCCGTGAATTGGAGAAGTGCACTGTGTAAATAGCACACAATCTCCCTATTGCGCTCTCGCGAATTGAGTTCGAGGATTATCCCCTCGAGAACATCGTTGCAAGGATTAAAATCTTGCTGGATCACTGACCGCTATGGAAATCGTTGTAATACTGCACGATGAAATGGTACTCTTCCGATTTAGGCGTTTCGACAAGGGCGGGGGGGAGGAGAGTGTAACAAACAGGGGATGCAAGTAGCTGCGGATTAATTGCTGGAGGATCTTGTGCCTCTCCAAAATTACGTAGCTAGTTTGAAATCAATGGGATAGAAATGTGTGGTCATTACTAAACTTCGGATTTTCATGCATTTATAGGAAATTTAAAACTGCAGAATTGCACAAAATGTACGTAATATAAAAAGATATACAAAATATCCACGTTATGGTAAGTGAAACAATTAAAAATCCACAGTCTAGTCATTACTACTACGTTACTGTGTATCGAAAATAAAAGACAAGGCCGATCCAGTGCAATTTCATGGGAAAATCTCGTCCAGAATTTTAATTCGGTTATGATGCACTTTATTATAGCTATAATGCATTTTACGTTTCTACAATATTTTATCATTTTCGTACTTTCGTATGTTCTTGTCGTACTTTCTACCGCAAGCAGGACAAGAATGTTCAGGGTGCCGGGTATAAATGCTTTATTATGTTTTTCATATTCAACCTCTCATTTTGAATCGAGCCTATGATGAGTCAGCTCGCGTATTCTTTCCCGCTCAATTTCATTTCTTCAATTCCCTGGCGTGATCGAGGTGATGCATATGACGTCTATCGTATCTGCTGGGAGTCTGGCGATGAATAAAGTTGAACGCCTTTATATTAGAGCAATCTGAAAGAATGCTGATAGCATAGCAGTTTTATAAATACTTCTGCAATCGCGTGAGTTAAATGCTATCCTCTTGTCAACGTGAACTTACTTCAACGATTTATTTTCGAAGAAAGAAATTGAATAGAGAAGAATGACATTATTTATTTTTGCTAGAAACCGAAATCTCAATGTTTAAAAAACTGTCGCTCAATTCTATCACACCTTATCTTCAATTATTGTTCTGCATTTTTTTTTCCACAGCGCTGTACCAGAAACATACATTCTTCCCTTTCTTTTTTATTCCTCTTGAATCACCTTTCGCTGTGATCGAGCGGGAAAGCAATTTCGAGGGCGAACGGCGTCGAATTAACGTGGGCCAGGTCGCCGAAATCCCAGGTCTCGTTGTATCCTCGATTAACTTTATCTCTTTCCCGAATCTGTTCCCCCGTATCTTTATTTTTCTCTTCGTTACGCGCACGCCGGTTACACGGAGGGAGCGGAGAGGTTCGTTCGAACACTCTGACCCAGTAAAATGTAAGGATAGAAACGATGGAATCGGTTCCCTCTGTACAACTATGTAGCGCGATGATCGAACAAAGGATAGAGTTTTACGATTCCCTCAAAGGAATTACGGGCAAAGCCGAGAAACTCGGTTCTGGAAGACGATCCCGATAAAAACTGTTTCCTCCCTTTTTCACATTCCTTAATGCAAGTACCTGCCAGGCAATGTAGGTAGATATTTATTGGAAAAATCGTGAGATAGATTCCTTTCTTACGCCATTTAGTATTCTCATTTTTATGCAACTATTCGACAAAGCTGGCACTGTAAAAAATTACTATTTTAGAAATAGTGCTCCGTGAATTTGCCAAGGGGGAGGCAAGATTTGCCGAGCGAATAATTGAATTTACAAAGCAATTCAATTAGCATAAATGAAAGAAACATTTTAATATTTGTGAAAATAAATTTTCTGAATTTAGATCAATCTTCAAGAAGAATATTAATGTTTTTACTTGAAAACTATTGACATTTCGTGAAATATCATTCGGTGGACCCAGTGAACTCCAAGTAAATATGCACAAAAAGGAAACAAATTGCTACTACAACTCCAAACAGGTTTGTAACGGGTAGACCGGGACGCATAAGCGAGGCGCGAATTCTGATCGCGACCGAACGAGAACCACGACCGCGATCGAGGATCCCGCTATTGTTATGGGTGGCCTATGTGTAGAAATGCGCGAAATCGGGAATGCCAAATCGCTTCCGACCGAACTGCCGGTGACGCAAGCTTCTATACCGAAGTAAGCAGAGGCAAAGTAGAGAGTCGCACGGGCGACATGCGCTAACGCAGACCGTACGCACCGCGAACCGCCGATACCGCCAAAGTCGCAGTAAGCGCCAGTCCCCGACCGGAAGCGCCGCGAGTCCGTCGGATACCTCTGCTGAAACTGCAGTAGATCGCCGATACCGCGTACCGTAGAGGCTAAGTCATAGGTTTAAGTAGCGTAGAAAATAAGCCCTAGAATTAAGTAGCGGATGTACATATTCGTTTAGCAAATAAATCTAGTTATAAACAGATACCCAGCCGACTCGTGATTTCTCTACCCTCATCCAGTCCAAACCGAAGCCCGGCTAGCCGAATGAGCCGGCATCCGCCTCCAACCAACGGTCCCACCGCCGGTACGACCGTTGCACGTTGTTGCTCCTCTGTTGTGTTCCTTTAAACTACAGCGATCCCATGATTAGCCACGGTCGAGAGCAAACGCTCAAGCGAAATCGCGACCCGTTTCCCTCGACGAAAGCACTTTCTTTCTATCCCCGCGCAAGAGAAGCTAGCCTGGTAACCGGAATTTTTAATTACACCGGTGCACTGAAGTAATCTCCTGCAAGCCACGAATTTACTCCTCCTCGGCTCTTTAATTATCCATCCTCCGTTGGAATAACGCGATTCTCCGGCTGGAATTCGATGGCGAGGATGAAGCCTTTTCTTCTTTTCGTGTCGTTACATTGCTGTTGAAACATTCTGATTTCTTGTTGAAGCACCAGTACGTAATAAGTAGCTCTCATTTCTTTAATGCAGAATCGTAGGTCTACAGGAAAGTAGCTTTCAAATTTGCCCTGGCCTAAATTAAGATGCAGCTTGATTGAGAAAGAGTAATTAAACTCTGTGTAATTCAGATTTTGTATCGTTTCGTACGAAATTATACATATTGCATACATTCAATTGGCAAGCTTAGAAATAAAGCATTTGTCTACAATTAAGAAAATTTCATTCATGAATCATTTAGCCTTTCCAAAGACTTGTAAAAATTGTATATTAATTTCAAGTTAAATTACCCTTCTTTCGGTTGTACCAGCAGTTACGGGAGACCCTGCGTTCCTTTTCGTATCTCGTCGGAATCGGCTGTTCCTCGTAAGACAAGCGAGACGTGTTACTTTCACACGTTCGCACACGACCAACGCAATTTTGCACACAGGCTCGTCGAACAGCTGACGCGGAAAATTCTATCACGCTTCAGCCCCGGCGTGAATTTCGTTCTGGACGCACGCAGGTCGGTCGCATTCCTTCGCGAGCGGAATTTCATTTTCCGTGACCGTTCCGTTGTCAACTGGCTACCGTCGAGTTAGTCGATCCTGAAGTCGTTCACGCCTCCGCGAATCTCGAGTCCTTCCGCTCGGCGAACTCGCAGAAATTGATTCATTATCCAATTCGACGATGTTACGAAACGAATTCCCGCTAATCCAACCCTTCGTGTCGCCTGGAGGTATTATTCGCTTTCCAATAATCGCCTTTTCGATTGCATTCGAGAAAGACTTAGCTACCTTGAAAATTCGAACACTTTATGGCTACGTGAACAAAGAGGCATTGGACATTCGATTACGAAGATTTCCTTGGATGTTTGTCGGTGCGTGAGATGTTGCAAAGCCTATTTCACCAATTTAGAAGTTAATTGGTGCTCCATGTGAATGATATTGATTGCATTACTTGCATTGGATTTTCCTCAAGTATTTTTCAACGAAATACTGTTTTAAAGCTTAGCATATTCGTTATTTGCGACTGAGAAGAATTCTTTGAACGCTTGTCGGTACGTAAGTGTTGCGAAGATTATTTCATCCATTTAGAAATTAATTGGTGCCTGATACGAATGGTGTTAATGCTGCAGGAAGAGAAACTTATTTTTTCCTTTTATCCTGGGTATTAGGAAAATTTGCATTACTTCCATTGAAGCTTCCTAAAGTATTCTTCTACGGATTGATATTTTCAAGTTTCGTATATTAAAATAAATTACGATATGACTACAATGCCGTGTACATTCGGCGAAAGTAGGTATTACACATCCATCTAGTTGTGCCCTCAGACTTCCTCAATTTCTTACACTGGGGTAGCAGAAACATTCAAGCGAAGTACCGCGAATTTCCAACCGCGACCCTTGGGTTCGTCTCTCATTGAGCGATGTAAATTCAGCCAGTGACCGACATAGTGGAAAATTAAACGAGGGGGAGGAAACACAGTAGATTCAGAGAAACAATGAAGGCGGGTGCGGAATCGTTTGCAACTAGGGTCTTCCAGCTTCGCCGGGACGATGGGACGAAAAGAGTAACGTATAATAGCCGAACTCGCACGGCTGCCAGCGGAAATTGAATTCACCACGTGGAATTCCGCGACGCGTAGCATGCACACGAGAATTATGCACGACAACCGTGCCTCGCAACTTTCATTTACCCGCTTTACTTTCATTGCCGTCAGCCCGAAAAATTCGGATTAGCGATAACTGTAGAATGAATTCACCCACACGTGTAACGTGAAGGTAATGGCATTTTTTTTAGATGGGAACGTTTTACTTTAATGCGTTGCTTTAATCGCTGTTGTTGGTGAAATGAAAGATTACATTTTAAGGGAGGTTACTGCTAAATACTTTGAAGAAGATGAAAAGATTTAGTCGTATATCTTATGATTAATTTCAATGTATGATTACTAATTAAGCCAGCTGTGCCATTCATTTAAATACTTTTAATCATTTCTTATGCACTCGGTGGCTGTAATGTCACAAGTTCTGTAAATTACAGGAGTCCGCGCCTCTCGAATTTCAACGAAGCGTTAAATTAAGTTACACCTTCGTAAAGATTTTCACGGGCATAATATGGAACTTGCTAGACACAAAATAGTATAACAATGTCAAGCAAGTATCATAAAAGCTCATCGCGAAACGTTTCTAAAATGAAATTTTAGGTATTTTGATCAGGCAGGTAGATTCCTCTCAATTTCCCCATTACATATCATCAATATCGTTAATCACGCTGCATTCCACTAGAATAGAAATTACATTTAGCAAAGGCGACACAGCTGGTCTATAAATTATTTCACTATTATCTAAAAATCCCCATTGTTCATGCTTGTAACCAACAAAAAAAGAAAAGTAAAAACTACGTCCTCATTTATTTCTCCCGCCAATTACAGTAAGAGGAAAAAGAATGTGCAGCACACGCTCCGTTTCGACTATAAAAACTTGCGGACGAAAGTTCCGCGGGGGCACGGTTAAGGAGAGAAAAATAAATAGCACCGCAGGAAGCATCAATTTTTGTCGAAATTGTTTAACAGCTCGCGGAACTTCATCGACCGAGCAGAGATTTGTACGAGGCACGAGGCTGGCAGAATTTCTCTCAGACTTACTCGACCATGTCGGAATCCTTGGCCACTCGACAGTGCACGCCGCGATCCACCAGGCATTTTCCGGTCACGGGGTCAGGGGGCGCGAGATTGATGTAGGGCGGCTCCTCCAGGAAGGTTATTTTCAAATAAAACTTCTCCGGCACACCCTGCGGAGGGGTGTGCGTGTTTCCCGGCCAGACGATGTCCTTGATGTCCAGACCCTCCTTCTCCCAGGACTTCCAGACACCGATCTGTTGGCACAAATGAGACGAAAAATTGATAGATCGCAGCGGTAGGGTGGTTTGCTGCTTGCTTTGATAAATGATGCGTAATATGGGTTATCGTGGGGGCAGCTTATTTCTTCGCCAACGTTGCGTTTAGTTTTTCCTCTCGTATAATTTACATGGCAAAAAAGATATTATTTTCTTTTGTCGATAACACGTAGAACACCAACATCGATCCCGCTGGAATTCAGCAACACGGACGTGTTTCAGATACAAAGAAATATCGGCGGCTTATTAGAGTACACCGATGTCCGAATAAATAAATACAAAGCTTAATAACCCATGCACTGAAAATATGATAAACCCTGCTCACTGGGAAACAGGTATTTCATAAGTTTCAAAGGCTTTGATTATCAATTAACTACTTCTTCCATCAATCAGCAACGGAGCGTAAAAATGACACCTCCAAAGTATCTATTTGATCATCTACTTTAGACTGGATGATTGATTAAAAGTACAAAAACTGACTGATACAATTTGAAAGAGAGAAAACTATTGGTCGCGTCGTTCTACATATTCTTTCCAATTGACCTAAATTCCCGTGGAATTTATTTAACGATGGTTCGAAGGAAACGGCTCCCCGATCCAGGGAATCTCTCTTTAAAGGGGTCGGCCAGCGTGGAACGGTCGTATATCACCGACGAACAATACCGGATAGAGCGGTCGAGTTTTCGAACGAAGCTTCACCGCTCTCCCCGAGGGCGGAAGCCGAGGAAAAATTGCGAGGAAGAGACTCGTGTAACTTCATCGCCATGACGAATATGTAACAAGACGAGAATGGGGGCGGGCGTGTCTCACGCGCGATCGTTCGACAGTCGAATATTGGAGTTCGATACGGATACAGATCGAACGTGTCACGATGAAAATTCATTCGCACCCTTCCGCCTCCTCGGCGTCCTCTCTACTCGATGTCTGAGGGTGAATTACAATTTTTCAACCCCCTACTGACGTACAGGAGAGCTTGCAATTTCTCGCCTCACGCTTTGATTAAGCTCGGCAGCCAGCTTTTTCGGCGACACGTGGCTCTACGTTATTGAAAAACGCCTGTCCTGTACTGTGAATGTATCCAAAAGGATTCGTCGTGTATTTCCCTCCTTTTCATTTCAGCTTGTTGGGTAAAGGTTTGTATAGGTGTAATTGGCTGCGTTCACCGAATATTCTCGGGTGGCCAGAATATTTTTTACTTTCTCTTCATTATGCTTTCCTTATTTTCAAACGAAGGCAAGGTTTTTTACCAAGCAAATAGCACCCCCAAAGGATTCGTAACAAATATTCTATCAGATTTATACGACGACCTGTCGAGACGTCAACGAGATTAATGGCAATAATGTCGCATGAAAAGACGTTGGCTGCTGGAGAGAAACACACAGTACACACGAGCAACGCTTTTCGTCATGGGTCGTAAAGAATGGGGATGAAAACTGGAAGAACACGCCGAGGCTGGATAGCACGTGTCGTTTAGCCCTGATTAATGTCGTCAGCTATACCGTCTCAGCGTTATTCCACCCCCGTGTGCTGTGGATGCAACTAGCTTCGCTTGCCTCTTGGCGCAGACTTGCACTAGAAATGGGCGGTGTGCTTGCGCCACCCGTTTTACAGTGTACAATATTCAGGCTGGAGGTTTTAAGCATTTCCTTGGTAATTTCAAGTAACGACCTAATTGCGTATTCTTTAAGATGCATTGAAGCTGCTTGTATGAGCAATATCGTTAAATTATCATAAACAGTAGCCATCTCGTTTCAAACAGCTGATGAATTAAACAGGTTTTTAGCCAGCGTGTTCTATGGAGAATATAACAAAAAGTGTTCCTCCCTTTGCATAAAGTTTTGTTATAAAAAGCTAAGTCATTTTCTCAATTTTCCATGTGGGACATTTCGGAACTTTGCAAAGATTAATGAAAATTCCTGCACCGCAGCGGCTCTTAAAAATGAACGGTGAAAGCGAACGTAAATTGTTCAAAGGGAGCATCGATTACTCATCCGTCCACGAGAGCTTTGCCTACGTAGCGAGATCTAATGAAAGCGGAATTAATGATCCGCTGCTTAATCATGATCTTCATCATGAAACGCTGCTAGCGTATCCCGTTGCATGTATAATAAATATCAGCTGCCCCATCGGTTTATCACAAGTTGCGATCGATTCTTGTGAAAATCCGCGAGCGTGAGTAATGAGCCAGATCAATTTTCAGGCTCCGTTAAGGGTGGATATTGTGGAAGCAGACTGTGGCGATCGTGTATAAATCGAATACCCTTTCGTCTTACATCTTTGCGAGGAAGTTTATTAGGGTAAAGCTCCGTTAAATGAGAAAAATATTCTTGCAAATTTTGCAAAGTTTCGGAGGCAAACGATAACCAACATTTTAGTGAGATTATTCAAATTCTAGAAATAGTTGAATATATACATGGTGTCCCATTTGAAGCGATTCCGTCGAACATCTCCGAAATTATTTATGGTGCCAAAAAATGTTTCGAACAGAACTAAAATGGTTTCGAGGGGAACATAATTTAGGGAGACATACGCATGAATAGGAGCTGAAATTTCTGATGACGTTAAATGCAATTTCGCCAACGAAAAGACGAAACACCTACTCTTCCGAAAAGACACGATTCGCGTCCAGAAGCCTTTGGCGCTATCAACTGTGCGGATGGAAGCTGCACGAAAGTTCTCGTATACCGCGCGATCTCGTTAGAAAGCCACCGTTAATCACATTCCATTAGCAGTCATACATTAGGGGTGGCATTATAGTCTGTTACGTAGTTTATTACTTCACCAGACACCGCGTAGCATCTGCAGCGCTACGGCAACAAGGTAGGGAGGAAACTTCTTCTCGTCGTGGTAGATGCCCGCGTTAGTTAGAGCTTCCATTATCTGTGATATGTTGAATGCGACCGATAACGAGGCGACATGCAATTAGTGCAATAAGCCAATCTGCCACTTCAACCGTTTCTGTGGTAATAAGATTTTGTTCAGGATTAGGAATTACGAACGATTGACACGATGCGTTTGGTAATTAAACTTGGCGATTTGATTAAAAGAAAAGTTCATTAACAAATGAATAAAAACTTTCCATCACCGAATCGTACTAATCGACTTGAATTGGATAACAATAAGGATAATCAAAGTGATGCAGAAATGCACGGCTCTGAATATGTGAAATGATTTTCAAAAGATTGGAGCAAATAAAAAAAAGTTGATATGCCGCATGCAAGAGTAACTCCCGTGGCGATAATGCAGTTGCCCAAGCAATTGTCTGCAAAATCGAGATGGAGATTATAACAGCACTCCCATCGTCCGGTATTTAGTAAAGCACTTCGGGATAGTTACCGATAGGAGTTGCGACGTTTGGCGACGTTCCAATCGTGGCGATGCCTCTCGTAATCGTTACGAGAACGACCTGCGGAGTACGTTGTCTCTAATTTGCAGAACCTCCGGCGAAGCTTTGGATTATAGGATCTCCAAACGGCATTTTACGATTCTGGTTTCCCTCCAGGGGTGTAGTTCTTGGGAAAGATCGTGAGAAGGATAAGAAATGTACTTCTACGTAGACGTATCCAATGGGGAGAGAATAAAATTGATTTGGTCGCCGGATAAATTTGATCAAAACCGAATTGATCTTGATATATTTATGTAACAGGCCGTACAACTTGTAGAATGATAAATTCTCATTAAATGCATGCTATAACAATTTGAATTACTGGTCTACCTAATCCCTAATTGCATAATCGAGATTAATAAACCGACATCCACTGAAAGGGTTGCGGAACGCGAACTACAGTAACGAAAAGACAGGTGAACACTTGGACTTTTCGTCATAACGCTGAAGCTAATTAACCCTTTCGTCTGAACTTTATATCGGTATTTAGCCTAAGCACTCACGTACAATTTTTAAGTGATACTTCTTAGGTTAGTTAATTAATACCAAATACGTAATACCAATGGATTTCTGAGATTCTTCCGATTAAAATGAGTCCGCACACGATATAAATCGGATTAGTCTTGTCGGCTTGATGTAAGCACATGTAAAAATTAAACATATACATATATGATTGTTTGAATTACATCAAAATCTGGTAGAAATTACTCAAGATGTTTGCTCCTTTAGGTTGGAATGTTTCAGTTTCTTAAAGTGTTTGTTTTCCTGCAAGTGGGCCTATTAGTTTGTTACGGTCGAAAATGGACAAAGATCAAATAAATGTTTACTATAGAAAAATGGGGCACCGTACTAAAATAAAATTTTGCATGGATACTCCCTGGTGCTCAGGCTAAATACTGATTTAAAGGTCGTCCCAATTCGGGTAACCAGTTTCAGAGCGATGACACAAAAGTTCAAGTGCACCTACCTTTTTACACACGGATCATACGCAGCGAGATACGAGGGGGCGTGTTCCTCTAAAGTTCACCCCCGTTTCGATGAAACACGCCACGAGAATCGAAGTCCAGGACCATTAGGTGGTAACAGCTGCTACGCAATGCGAGCAATTTCCTTGATTACTCCGCGATACACGTGCGTCTCTTGCGCGCTTCGAATTACGTTCCGGCCGGGTTTGGGTCGCGTGCAGCGCCAACAAGCGTGCATAGCGCGTCTGGCATAGAGATCCTTTGCCCGGCCACGAGAATGCCGAACGGAGATGTTAATATCGTCGGTGAGACCGATTCGATCCGTTTCCAATGATTAATTGCCCGCTAATCCACCACGGATTACTGGCTCGCCCGCGATCCCGGACAGTTTCGAATTCAACGGGTAATCCGCGGAACGAAGGCGTTGCTTGCTGCGTGTGATAACGCTTGGAGAACGAATCGACAATGGGCTCTTGCTCGTTCAAATGATTCTGAATGTCCCTTGCATTTTTATCTGTGCATATCCACCATTATTTGTTCCTCTTTCTCGTATACGTAGACGGACGAACGAGTTTTATTCATTCATATTTGAGGAGGTAGCTATGCGGGTTTATTTTGCTTTTTTAACCTGAGAATAACATTTTTGGCAGATCTTCTTTGGGAGTTGTTTTTCTTTACAAGTCACGCTGTTTTGTGAACATTTTAGTACGTATCCTTAAAAGTACTAATTTTACACAGCATGAAAAATCAATTTTAGGCAGAGTGCTAATAAAATTAATATTGATGTAGCGAATAAATAACGTTTAAGATAAAAAAACATATTGTTAGTATATCTCAATTAGCATGTGCTTTCAGATAAAGTCCATTACAAATTCAGCTACTGCATATCGTGCTTATTTACTTCAAACACTCGGCACGTGTTTAAACATTATGCAACGCTAATTCATATCCCGCTTCCTGTCAACGTCCGTCCACCGTCCTTTGTCCCATAAACTTAGGAAGCCCAAGTTCTCCGAGTTTCTGTTTCTATCTTAATCGAATCTCCCGACTGCAGCGACCGTCTTTATGCATTCAGGAAAACATGTTGCTTCCAAGCAACACTTGAGAAAGATTTCGCATCGAGTCCCACTACCATGTACCTTGGGTAATTCTATAAATGGTACTCGTCAATTTAAATGATTGTTTCTCTGGCAAATTAGCAAGCATATACCTTTCAAACATAGTAATCAAATTATACATAAATTTTTTTAACACTGGCCCTTTGATCAGTTTGTCAATCATCGAGTAACCTGCTGCTCCTAACTTAGCCACTTCGTTTCGCCAAATACAATTGCTTTTGCTACGTCCACGTTAAAGGTGTGAATTCACTGACCAGTGTGTTAATTAGTTTATGCACGGTTGTTAAGCTTCAATTTGTTGGTGAAATCGCTGGATAAAATTGCGGTTCGTTTGAAGTCAAATCCCGAAACGGCATGCGAATGCTTGTGGAGAGAATTAAAACGCGATCTGGTTAAACCCAGACCATTTTGATCAAGCGTCCGGCTGTGAAAACTGTCTGGATAATGTTTGTTAACCTACGTTGTAATCGCCATTCCCATACAAAGTTCAAATCTGCTTAAACGTTCTCGCGTCGCAACTGTATCGTAGTTGAGAGCATTTCCTCGAAACCGCCGAAACAATTACGCGAAGCGCATACACGTGCAACGTGTCTCCGTGAAAGTTCGTACGACCATCTGCTATAATTTCCCAGAGTTATCGACTGTCTATAAACAGCTCGTTGATGGGACAACGGTGAATTCCATTCAGGATTTAATTAGTCGTTTCCTGGCCAAGAGTTATTGACAATTTTGCGTTAAACGCGGCCTGTCGAACGTTCAAGGTAAATAAAATGTCGGATTCTGGACAGCCCGTGAGACGCTGATTGGAAATCGACGGACACCGATATTGGAAGTCGAAAGCTGTCCGATGAACAGCTGCCTGGATTGTCTCGAAAATAACGCTGTCAGACGAATTGCTGGAATTCATTCAATGAATCGCTAACGTTTTGGGTAATGAACTTGTGGACCAAGTCGGGAATCTTCAAGAGAACAGATAGGAATCGTTCACTTTCATCATTAAAGCAATTAAATTCATAAAGCTACTGTAAAATCCTGTAACAGTAAATCAAAATGCATGGTAATATGCATTTGAAGAATGGGCTTGCATCGTTTTATGTGCATATACATTAGTTTCGAGAAAAGGTAAAAATAATATCCCAAAGTAAGAATTTTGGTATGACAATGAAATAATGAAAGTCTTCGCTCATCCTCAATATTTCACCCCCGCAATTTCTCGCACAAAAGTACAAGTTGTGCACCCTCGTTGTTACATTGTATTCTACCCGCCAAGCATTCAGGCCAAAAATACTCGACCATCAATCAACAATACTCGTGGGAGAAGCGGACACTGAAATTCCAGAGAAATTAGTTTGGCAAGCTATTCGGGGATGAACGATAGATATCGATCCTCAGTTTTTCCAATTCTATCTGCCACTTCGTGTCCGACTGGAACGCGATGGAGTCAAGAGCTTCCTTCGAGTCGTTTAATTATCTCTTTCAACGAGGCGGAAATGTGCTCGCCGAAGGGAAAGAATTATTCTCCTCGCAAATGCACGTCGAACACGCGTCCGGTGGTATAATTGGAGATCCGTTGCATTTACGATGCTCGCGAATCGGCGACGAAATAACGCGAATCGATCCGTTCGGAGGATGTAATTAGAACCTGCTGAGAGCGTTTCAAGGGAGCAGAGTATCTAACGCTAACCCCGTTCTTTCGTATGCCGTTTGCCAGGGAATTTGGAAAGGCGTGTTGATTTTTAAGTACGCCTTCGCTTTGACAGGCTTTTCAGAGTTACGCTCGTTTGGCTTATTCTAATGAGGGGTAGAGAAAAATAATGTCAAGGTTAACAAGAAGTAAGAGAGTATTGTGGATGATATTTGGCGAGGAATTAAAGTTGAAACAAGAATTTCTTCTCGTAGAAATAATTAATTGGAGACTTATCTAAAAGACACTTCGAATGATTGTTAAGTACTTTCCCCTTTTTTCATGTAATGGGCCATGGTTTGGATGGGGAGAAGGCCTATGGTACATTTCAGGTGTAACAACGTTTCTATAAAGTTCACAGAAGCTGAAAATCGTGGGAAAGCAAGGTTTTCTGACCGATAAAATATTAGGCAGAAAAAGATCAGCTCATAAGCTGCTGCGGAGTTCTCGTAAAAGTTGCGTAACTTAATGTCTTCATTACGAGTTATAATTAAGTTTTCAAGCAGGAGTGAGAATCTTTGAAACACGAGCGTAGAATAACTGCGTTATTGAGTAAAATTGGATTCTTTGTGAGCGGAAAATTCACCGAGAGTATAAATGACTTATACAGATTAATTTACAATTAAGGGCTTGAGAAAAAAAAAAAGTATTTGAGTATTTAAAGAATTTTTATTAAAGAATTTTCCACAGTAAAATCACCGATTCAATGATAACAAAAACAGTAGTAGGAGCGCAAAGAGGATCCCTAGAGAGTTTAAAACAGAGCAACAAAGCAGAATAGGATTCCTAAATCCTGCCTGCATCGATCTCGAAGCGACCACGTTCCTAAAAACGACTCCCGAGGCGCACGCAACACCAAAACGAAGCACAAGCTTCCACAGTAAACCTGCGATTGTTCTCAAAAGAGTCAGCATAAATGCCAAAGCTAACGAGTTGGAAGGGAAAAATCGTGTTGAAAACACAGTCTAGACTTTTTCCCCCAAAGACAAACCCGTGTCGATGATGGAGGAAACGGGCGGAAATCGAGTAATATCGGAGAACCAAAGCTTTGGAGAGAAAAGAGAAATAAATTCGGCGACAAAAGACAGAAAAGTTTTACAGCGGTCACGTCCTGTTTACACCAGGATTACGAATGTCCGTCGTTTTGGGAAACGCCACGAAGAGTCGGCGAAGCTCTGGCGATCCGCCGCAATTAAATGGACATTTTTAATCTCACTCGACCCGAATCCTCGCCATTGACGCCGCGCGAAAAGCCTTCTTCGCTTTCCGAATGAATGGAAAGTTTGCTGAGGGAAAACTCGTAGGATGAATGGAGGTGATATTTTATGAGTAATAAAAATTCGGGAATTGCGTTGGGGATATTAAAAAAAGAATTTAATGCAACTTCTTTATTTGGATTTTATTATTTATCTGCTGCGATTGAAGCTATTGCAATTTGAGCAATGGTAATTTTAGAGATTTGTTAATTATTTACATTTAGTTTGATATTAAAGATTGTATGATCATCGCGAAAAGCATTGTATCAATAACAATAATGGGGTTCTTTTCAGATCTACACATTATGAGCGCATTATTTTTTTAATTGTAAATGTAAGGATTTAAACATTTAATTTATAGTTGGAAGAAATTCAACGGAAAAATACGATGAGGTACAGCTGGTGCTTTGAATCCAAAATTGCCTTCGGGACCTGTTTCTCGTCAGCGAGATACGAATGAACGTTCGAATCCAACGGAAACTAAGCTGGATATAATTTCAGCTGCTCGCGAGTTATGTTCACAACCAGTTTAAACAGACGTCGACGATCCGCGCGTGAATTTGCGAAAACACGCGTGGAGAATCGATGTACAGCCTAGTCGGAATTCGCGGGCTCGATCGATGCGATGCCGGACGTTAATTAAGCGTCAAATGCACCCATTAGAAAACGAAATTTGCTGTTCCAACCGCAATCGTAAACATTATTCGCACAGCTGGATGGCTCGCCATGAACACCCAACGACCCGCGCATAATAATGCTTTGGTGAAAGATCTTCCAAATATTTCAGCTGTTTATGTTTTTCACACACGCTTAACGCTTAACGGCTCAAGAGTTTTCAGAAAAATACTTTACTCGGAAATACTTCACTTTGGAAGTATCAATCCTTTTCGTCAATAACTTCCATCTTCGGAGGAATCTATTTTGGAACTTCGATTCCCTGTTAGCCCGCATCCAATCACTGAGCCTATTCGTATCCACGTGATGCTTCACGCTGATCTCGGCGAACTGCGAATTTTCACGTGGCCAATAGAAACTTGTGGAAAAGTGTACACTCACCTCTTCCCAAACAAGTTGTTTGCTCACTCCGGGTCGAAGGTTCATGATCTTCAATTCGGCCGCCTTCAAAACTCCGTCCTGTGTGAACTCCACGTTCGGCTTCCCCTGCTCACCTTCCACTGATACGTTCTTCAAGTACCTGGACAGATAGAAAATTCAATTGTCTTCGGAGGATAAGATGTAAGATTCTGCGATCTAGCCTTGAATGCTTTTTCAAAGGGAAGGGAGGACGGATTAGAGTAAACGGCTAATAAAGAAATTTTTAGCAATTTACTGCGAACTTTTATCACAACGGCAAAATTGTTTCTTTTAATGTAATTATTCCTCGCAGCGAGTATCTCAATGGCTGTTTCAGCATTCCACGCAATCGAATTCCTTTCATCTACAATGTTCTTTACATTTCTCTAACAATGGATAATTGTCACTGGCTTTTCGCTCCCATTCTCCCGCCCTGCGCACGTGGCTTTTAATTCTTCTCATTCCATAGCTGCCACTTCTTGCACGTGAATAATTCATTCTATTTCACGTTCGAAGCAATTGCACCGAGACCCTGCGTTTTAATTAAAAGCAAGTCGTGGTGGGCACAAATGGCGACCACTCATGGGCGATAAAATTCAATTTGATATTTTTCAGAATTGCGGGAATTATTTCGATCACGGCCGTATGGTGTATTTGTAACAATGCGGACACATCAAATAAACTGATCGATAAATTACATACGTAATTTACGATTACGGCAACCGTTAACCGAATGTCGCGGATAACATGCGAGGACATGCACAGTGGTGGATGGTAATTTTAAACGACAGTAATTTTGACGTAATTATATTAGTAACAATGTGTTGAGACCCGGCGTTAAATAGTATCTATTAACATACTAGAGTTGCATGAGTCAGTAGAATGATTTCTATTGCTGCATGAAAATGCTACCTCAATCATTATTATCTACTATCCCATTCATTAATAGTATACGATCTGAATGAAGAAATATTCGAATAAAAATGATAATTCGTAAATGAAGTTTTAGTACATCTTGAAATATTTCACCATGTAATTCTCTGTTTTTCAACTACTTCTGGTGGCAATCTAAAGTGGTACACCTCGATGGCACTATTTTCCCTACGGTCACTCCGCTCAAAAGAATTCAATGAAACAGCAGGTAATTACTTGAAAAATAGGTCCCCGGTGTTCCATCGGGATTCCCCGTAACTTCCCTCACAGCTGAGCTGTGTGTTCAAGCTGAGATGCTCGTTGGCCGGATCGTTCAGGAAATCCTCGACGCCGTAAGCGTAAACTTTCACCGCGGTCGTAATCTCGCTGACCAGGCTTTCCGTACGCGTGTCGAAATGCACCCCTGAAAAAGCAAAGCAAAAAGAGATCGTGTTATATAAACACAGAGTTCCATCGCGAACCCCCTGGAAACGAAAAATATGTCGACATGCTCGACTTTCGTGTAATGCAAAATATTTCTTTAATAAATAATTAGTAATTATTCGCACAATAGAAAGTCTGAATAATTGGCATTCTAAATGTAGTTCACAGCATGTAAAGTTTCGAAAAATCTTCCTTATGGATTAGAAATGAAATCTGGAGTTTTCGAAGCTGATATCGCGAGGAATTGGAACGGAAAAGCGTGTAATTGATGGACAGGGTTCATTCGAGAGGATTTAATTAAATTCTTCGCGAAACACCTCTCTGTCCCGGAATGATTGTTAGAACGGGAGAGGCTCATTGATTGACAAAAGTGTGCTTCACCCACGTTGCTGAAAATAATGCGCACTGAACACTTGGCATAAATATTTAACCCTCTTTTTTCTACTAGATTTATAGCATGATTTATTACGGGGCCGAAAATAATGAGATTCAACATTCATGCGGAGAAGAATATGTCTATATAACGCAGAAGAAGAGCAGTTAATTAATGTATTATTAACAATCTGGTCCGATTCTGGTGGAAAATCTCCAATTTTTCTCAAGCATTCAGCGCAGCATTTTTTTTAAATTTTCATATCCATACATGATATTCCGATGGTAAAACCAATCAGCCTTTAAAAATCGATAAGCTTATCTACGTAAAAATAAAGCAAGCTTCTCGTTGTACCGTTCCCACCACAGCTTGCCGAAAGAAAAAATGTTTTTTGATCAATACCGACCAGTAATCTCCGGGGATATCAATTTATTTTTATCTTCTGTTTTGTTTCTTTTCTGTTCTTTTTTTTTTTAGTTCTGCACGAACGAAGAGGTGACGTGGCCACGTATTCCCCGCAGAAATAGTGGGCGTTCAAAAACGTTTCTGTCATCGGCGTGCTTGTTCGAGCGTCTGGACTCTGCGAACGTTGCCGAAACGAGCGGCGTTTCTTGCTCTTGAAAAATACGCACGGAATAAATCATTCGTGTGGAACGGAAGGAGAGCGAGAAGAGGAGGGCAAAGATTTCAGAGAAATTAGAAAGAGGTTGGCCCGCAGCTGTGGTCGTGTTTCGTTTCATAAACGTTATTGTGTCTTGCAAGTTCTCCCATGCGAACCGCGAAATTGCTCGCGGGAGGAAAGTTTGCTCGCGGATTCCTTCGTATTACGCGAAAGGCGTGGCCGCGAGCTGCAAAATATTGGTATTTTCAGATGTGAGGATCTAAATGTTCGTAGTATAATCGAAGATACAACAATTTTCAATTGCTTACAAATAATGGACCCAATAACAAATCCACGGATTCATGGAAAGTGTTCAATTCCCCCTATGTGAAGCGTATAACTTCTTTAAGTAAGACAAGTAGAACCTTATACACTCCTCCACGAAATTATAAAGGAACACTAAATTTCGACCGGAAGATTGTCGAACTTTCAACTGCTGTAACTTCGTAGAAAGTTAGTTTGTCAGAGCTCATTGTAAAGCGTAAAGCCTCCACTTTAACAATCTAAAGGCTGACTTTATCTGAGCTGAAGTTGCTTCTATTCCTTTGAAATTTCACAAATTCAAAGAATTCTACGGAATGGAGAAAATTTTGTGGGTCAAACCAAAAAATCTGCGTCAATGTTTCGGTGGTCATTTTAAAGGGGAGATTTCCGTCCACAAAGTCATCTTGAAGCCGATTTTCCAAAAAAATGTTGCGTCCTCCGTAGAATCGTCTGTATTCATGAAATTTCAAGAGAGAAACGTAGCGTTAGTTTTTCGCTTATTTCTACGCCAAAGAGCGATCTTTAAACAGAATTAATTTGAGGTTGTTAAAGTAGAGGCTTTACGCTTTAGAGTGGGCCTCACTACTTAGGAAGCTACAGCAGTTCAAATTTCGACAACCTTCCAGTCGGAGTTTAGTGTTCTTTGATTTTGTGGACGAGCGTATTTCGAGTGCTTTGCTAAAGTCAACATTGTCATTTCTGAGATTACTCGGACTTCGGGTGATCCGCGAGCTTGGTCCGTGCGCCGTCCGTTCGACAAACTGGTCGACACTCACCGAGCATTCCGACAGGAAAATGGCTGGGCGTCTCCAGATTCTCGATGACACTCTGCGTCACCACCCATACGTAATTCTCGCCGGTGATTTTGTAGTCGTGCGCCGCTGCCAAAATACTGATCGCCTCCTCCCTGGTCGAATAGAGCAGCATCACCCTGGACTCGTTGTTCACCAGCTCGAGGAGGTCCCGCGGGTCCGTAACCAGAATGGCGCTCAATATCGTGAACTTGAAGGTGTCTTGCTTGTCGGAGACCCTCTCGCGAACCGCCTGCACGAAATCGTCGTGTCCAGCTATTTGCGAGGTGACCACGCTGAATTGATGCCATTTGTACCTCTCGAGGATACTCAGCATCGCAGCAGTTTGGTGCTCCAGCGACGGTGCCAGCTGCAGCTGAAGGTTGCTCTGCGAAGCCCTCTGGAAGCACCGAGATTTCGTGTTTCCTCGATTTTTCAAATGTATAATAAACTAGCACAATACCCCTCGTCCCTCGCTACGGTGAAATAATTAAAAGAAATAATTGCTTTTACAAATTGGTTTTTAAGCATTTGTGTTGTTAGGTTGAAACCAAGTACACATCCTGATATCAAATTGGGCCGAAGAGATTTTGAGGAATTCGTGAAGAAACGTCTTACCATTTCCAGAAACTGGTTGTTTGGCATTTGTGCGGGTAACTTTTAGAAATAAAAACCAGGCCGATATGTAATCGGGCCGGACGGATATTTAGGAGGCCCAGGGGTTGATCGTTGTAGAGGGGTTGAAAGAAATTTCGAACGCGTTTCGATCGAAACTGTAGGCTCTACTCACCCGTTCTAATCCCGAGTTATCTGCATTCCAGGCGATCACAGGAATTCCTAGGTAACCAGCCAGCTGCAGGAAGTATTGGGCGCTTGCTGTGCTGCGACCATACTTTTCGTAGTTCATCAGGTACAGGATGGCGGACACGTTCCTCGGCAAGAATTCCGTGCATAGCGACCTCAGAATCTCTGAAATATGAATACAACGCCATCCACGTTAGGGGCCATCCTTTTTCATAAAAATGTCTATAGTCTTTATTAAAATATTCAAACCTGTATAATAGTTCTCAGACGTTGACTGTAAAATATAAATTTAGTAAAGAATAGAAATAAAATTATGAATTAAACGTACGGTTGTGAGGAACTATGCGTAACGATTGCAAAAAAAGTTACATAATAAATACATTAGACTAACAAAAAAGGTGAAATACAGTATTATTATTACTATTACAGTATGAGTATTATTATTAATAAATACGGTATTATAGAGAATTATAAAGTATCCTTTTTCCAATCAAAATTTGTAATGCCATCAAAACGGAAAGTGTGTTGAAGTAGCAGCGTTAACAAGTACATAGGAAACTGATTGAAATTAACTCTATGAACGTAACAGCAATGCCCAGAATTGCGTCCGTGTGATTTCTAGCCGCAATGATCGTTCCAGCGTGGCGTATCGCAACCATTGTCGTGATTTATCGCGGCCACCCGCCGATACGAGCTCTAAATGGTTACTTTCGAACGTGGTCGGGGCACTTTTGTTTTTTTCGAATGGCCACAATAAACGTTAAGACCGCGAGGGAACAGCACCGGGCCAATTGCTAAAGCGAAACATTGTCTCCGCCGATCAGTGGCGATCAATTTTACGGAAACCACAAATCAACGAATTTAATGATGGAAACAGCGGCAAGAAAACTGAGAATGGAAAGGGACGTGGCAGCTTTCATTCTCTATGTGCCAGGACTGAGAATTTCGCCGTTGAAAACTTGGGAAATTCTTTTCGGTCACGCTTTTAGCCGCTGGATAATAGAAATCGTGGGATCTTCTTCGTTGGGGACACTCGTCGAGAGTAATAAGAGAATAAGACGCATCTGGCGGGTACGAGCTGATGATCCTCGCTTTGGTGCAACCCCTCGAGTGCACCTCCTCGACAATGATTTCATTTTCCTCCCCGTGACGCTCGATCTTTTATTTGGGCTCGTGTTAAGGTACAGCAATTGTTAACAGTTTATTTGGACCTGCAATAGTTGCAGAATGTAAAAGGAGAGTGAACAACAAGTAACTGCTTTTGAAGAAGGGCAAGTATTATTATTTTACAATTCAAACATTTTCAAATATATCGTACTGCAATATTTATAGTTCGTAATTGCAGCACTAGAGTAAGTGAAATGAGCAATTAAGAAATCACAATGTATTTCTTGCCTCTCGATAACTTTGAATTGTAATAATGGAACCGATATATCTCTTCATTTCTGTGGCAATATTCTTTTGCGTTAACTGGATTGTTTACAGCATGGCACCATAAATGTATCTTTTCTCTAGAAATAAAGATACGGGTTGCTATATTGCACTTGGATCCTTAAAGAAATTTCATAGGGTTTGAAACGACGTTTACAGTTTTGCTCCTCATAAACTGATCCCCGTTCGCCTTCAACGACCACCCTTTACGAAGCTGTAGCGAAAACATGAAATCGTCACCACCATTCGAGTCATGGACGTATCTGATCTGCCCCACAGCAGAAGCTTCGTTCCTCGATACCAGCGTAACCCCGTTAATGTCCCCGTCCTTTTTATCCCTTTAGCGTTATTCTCTGCAGTAGTATCTTAATTTCACTTCTTATTTACGACCAGAATTCCCGACGGCGAACCTTATTAAGCCGCGGAAATTTTAATCAAAGAGTTAGCTGGTATTACGCGTGCACTACGGTATGAAATGTAAGGCGAACTACAAGGTTGCGACTTTTGCGCAACCAACATTTCAAATTATGAACACTGTTTTTATTTTTGGAGTTTTTAAGTATGCGTCGCTATGAATTACAAGGTGGACAGGTATTAAAAAGTGGCATGAAAAAGTAAAATGGTGAGACAGTAATAAAAAGCCGAGTACAGTAAGATAGTTCTAAGCAAATATCAAATAAATATGTCTAAAATTCATTTCCAATTGCTATTATAATCAACTCGCTATTTCAAGTAATAGAGTAAGTATATTTATGTTACATCGCCATGGAATATCGATGCCAAATCCAATCGGCCGAAAGTGAAAAAGTCTGTCAACTTTAAACATCGTAAAGCACAAATTCCGATCAATACTCGATGAACCGTGAAATAAAATGCGCACTTCGCACGTTATAAGTAATGCATTCCATTGTGGAACTTCGAAGCAGTAATGAATTGAATAGGATCGACAATGATAATAATATAAATTACACGTGAGCAGTAATCTGTTCACGTCAACGTCCGTCTAGATGGTACAAAGATAACGAGCAGTTATTTATTGCAACCGTCGTCCCGTCTGACGCCCACCATTCATGTTCCGAAACAATCATACATGACAGACCATTGTTGCAGCGTTCCAGGCACCCATCAGTTTGTTGGCTCGTTGTCAGCGACGACCGACCGCATGCCGACAACAATCGGCCAAACTGTGTCCTTCGTAGGAATGTTTACAAATTGGTAGACCGCACGAAGTTAACTCTCGAATTACCTTTTGGTCAACGATCGAGCGGACTTTGATAATAATCCATGGTGTTGTCAGATAATGTGAGACCTCCGCATACAGTAACATTTAGACACTGTTTGAAATAGTATAACTTTTTTTGTAATCGGACCAAACGACTTGAGCTTTGGCAAAAAGATAGAAGGACTAGTTTACCAGAGATCTCGTTTCCGTCGTTCTGAACAAAAGAAAAAATCTGAAGTTTTGGAGTTGTAAAACAAACGGTGAAAGTTATATTCTTAATGTTTCTTATCGGAACTGACAATAAAAATGAAAAAGATATCTTTTATAGGTCTAAGCAAGATACATGAATCTTGAAAGTTTAATCCAAATCGGTTGACGTTGCTTGGAGCTATAAATGTTTAAAGATTGAAGAATAAAGCTGAAAATCACTGATTTCGGCCGATTTCTACGACCTTCGACCTTCGTCTGCGATCTTTAAACGTATACATATAGCTCTGAGAAACGTTAACCGATTTCGATGAAATGTGCAGGGTGCATAAGTATACATACATATATTGCTTAGATCTCACTATAAGGTCAGATAAAAAAGTTTAAAAGTGTGTCTTTCACTATTTGTTTTATAAAATCTTCGAAAATTCCGATTCTCTGTGAACAACGACAACAAGATATCTAGTAAACTAATCCTTCTATCTTTTTGCAAAAACTCGAGTCATTTGGCCCAATTACAAAAAAAGTTATTCTGTTTTAAAGAGTGTCCGAATATTTTAGGGGATCATTGTATTTCGAGGGTTTACAATTTGAAACCGTACGTTTCGGAATCACTTCGGAATCAGTGCTTGTTATAACAGCGGCTGCGCGATACAGACTGAAATTGGAAAATAAGGAAGGTTCTGTTTCTTTTTTCATAAGACTCAGGCACGTGGACGGAATAGTTGTTTAAAGAGCTAAGGAATTTCTCGGTCACGAAACAGTCGCAGTAGGTCAGAGATGCCACTGAACGATCAGTCGGCTTGTGGCGAAAATTAAGAAGCGGTATAAAACGCCACCGAATTAAATAATTCGGAGCATAATAAAATGGATTAACTAATTAATCATACACGGTGTTCCGTAATTGATGGTGCAATCAGACAGGGGGGGGGGGGGGGAGGAGTTCCACATGAAAAAATAAGTCGGAGATGTAAAAGAAAGCTTTTCCTTTGAGGCTCCGTTTCTGACAGAATGAACTTTAAACATTTGCAAGGTCCGCATACATATAGCAATTAAAGCAGAAAATTGTTCTGCCGTTTGATTAAGTAAGGTACCGGAATACGGTAGAAAGTAAGTACGGCACAATCATGTTTTATTGGAAATGGGATGAAAGAAATATTGAATACCATTAATTCTTTTGAAACTTTGTTTTATTCCTTGGCGCAGAAGGACGCCTTAACGCTTTGAAGATCGTACTAGAAGTGAGAAAAAAAATTTTATAAGGGAACGACAGAGAGTCTGTTGTCCACTTAAGATAGAAGGGAGACCATGATTGCATCCGTTACACCACTCAAGCCTCTATGTATAAACAGCTTCAGGCCTATGGGTCTGATGTCATCTGGTTTGAAAACGGTGTTTCTCACATATAACTAAATTCATTTTTGCATTACTAGCTGATTCATTATTAATAGCAGCAACAATCCAGCATGTTTCCAACACGGCGACAAACATTTTGAACAATTTCTAAAGTAATGAAGTTTGTCGTACGCGAATTTTCTTCTTCAGCTTTGTACAACATGTGCAATAAAGAAATGAAAATTATCCAAAGTTATTACGGGTTTGATGATGTTATCGTGTATAATATTACGTTTATTGTGAATTGACAATGATCTAATGCAAGCAGCAGTAACAATATTAGCTGACATGCACGCGTGCCAAGGAAATGTTTAATGTCGATTTTCTTACAAACGAAGCCTCAAATCAACAAATGTTATTCTACATTTTCCACGCAGAATCACGACCTGCCAGTTATACTACCAACTATAGAACACCCTCTATTAAGTTTGTTATCTAACCATTAGTGCAACATTCTTCACCGTGGTTTATTATTAATTGAAACTGGTTCCTTTGCATTAACAAATTACTTCAAAGAGCATCGAGTCCTTCTAATCGACACATGCATTAATCGACGGGATAATCCAAAGGGAGTTAGTGTAATAAATTCAAGTTAAGAGCATCAACACACCGTTGGTGCTAAAGCTACGGCAAGAGATTGAATTAGTGATGAGATTAAATCAGCAATAATTGGCACGCCATTAAACGGCCTTATCCGTTTATATGACGGCCGCCTTAAAATTCCGCGTACTAGCAATTCTTGATTCAGTACATAATAAATAACATGATAGAAAATAGAAGAGACAGATCGAAATAAATAGAACAGACATTTATGCAATTTCCCAGTTTGGTCAGCGAGGATCTCCAAAAAGTCGTAATCTCGCAGAGACTCAAGGGAGGAAAAATTCTGCAGTACTCTTTGAAGGCAGTAGAACAGAAAATTTTGAAGTGACGTAAGAATAGAAATGGCCAGAGCTCTAAGCACATGTGTATTCGTCAGACCCTTGGCGATCTGTCAGCAGTAAACACTCGCACGGAAATGTCTTCTAAAATTTCTGACAATAAAAAGTGAACGAAACACATACGCGCATCCGTTATACGATCGTGCTTGTAATTCGATAGAGGAACTAAAAATAAAGCACGATCCTGCATCATCCCATTTCCATTGTTTCTCCAACTTTCATAAGTCTTGAAGCAGTTATCTCGAGCAATAAAAAAAGAAATAGAGGAAGCAGCGATGTTCGTTTCAGAAGTATCGCAGCGGTAAATCTAAACTGAGGCTGAGAGGTATTCGCCAGGAGCAATGCCAAAATCTTCGGAATACGCAAGCATCCCTGGAGATTCTAACAACGGTCCATCAATCGTGGACCCTCGCGAGAAACTTGATAGATCAAGAAAACTGTTTCATCGATATTTATACATACACCGAAATCCTTTTCACTTTCCTTTCCTCGCGGAAACAAATATCGGCAATCATTAAAGTTCCTTCAACTTATCCAGAAAAGTTTGACAGTAGTATTTTTCAGCGAGAACAAGTAAAAAGAGGCGACTGATAATAAAGAAGATATAACGAGCTTTAATTGATCAAGCTCGTAATTATTTTTTCCGAATATAATTCTTACACGCCACGCAATAAGCTGGAGCCACGAAGATAAAAGAAGCATCCCCTTGATTCAAGGAAAACTCTATTCTTTATTTAAATGGATTTCCTTGAAGTAATCGCTACAGCAGAATCAACTTAACGGTAAGAAAATCGAAGAGAAAAGCGAACATTCGTCACGGGAGAATTCATGTATCCCAGTCACGAACGCCCTTGGGTACCTGACGCACACTCCCACACGCGTGCCCCAGGCAAGGTCGTTGACGGATTGGTGTGGGTGGAACGTTAAGCCACACATATTGACCGGTGAGGAAATTTTCGGAGGGGCCAAAGCATTTATTTCTATATCTAGGGGGCGAGAGAAAAAGCGTTCTTCGGCCACCACTAAGTGACCACGCATCGCAGGGGGACAAAAGACGAAGGTGGCAATGTGTCCTGCTTTCTAGCTCGTAGCGCAGGAATATACGGGGTGTCCCGTAACTCGTAGAACAGTCGGATACGGGAGATAAGGCTTTTCCTTTGGCGAAATGTCGTTTGAGGCTTTGTTTTTGAATTATTAAGCAAAAACGCTGGCTAGAAAAAATATGGCTAGCCATACTAGTACAAGTACATTGTACTAGTTTCTAGCTGGGTAAGCAGAAGAGATCGATAGCGTGGCAGCCAGATAGAGCACAGCTAATGATCAAACAAATAGTCCTAATCAGCAGTTGATTCAGAAGCTTATACATATACGCTTAGTTTGTCACGTTAGTGATGTAGGTCTGTAGGCTACTAGTATAGGTAATAAGTACATTGTGAGTGGCACAATATTTGTAAATATTCTTCTATTGAATTTAAATTAAAAAGGCGTATTAAAATGGCAACGTATGTTGTGCAGTAACGAAACAAATTATATTTAATCTTCACTCGAGTAAAATACAAGAAAAAAGTGAAATCAATACTCTTGACCAACTCATTTAATTGTTTTTCCTCTTATTAACCTGATTATTTTAAACTAGTAAGATTATCAAGATCATTTTCTTTTAGATTACCAATAGATATTTTCGACACGTGTGTCCATTTTACCATAGAAAATCTGCTCATCCAAGCAGTAATTTGTTCTTCCAATTATTATTGAAACACCCAATCCCACCTAGATAAAAATTCTGATCTATTGAATCACATGTACCTGTCGGACTAGGTGTGAGCGTCATCATGCTCAGCCGGACCGAGTGTTGCGTGAAGTCGTACTTGTCCAAGAAGCTGTACTTGCTCTGCCCCTTCATCCTGCCGTAACTCTTCCGCAGACTTCCAACGGTACGGTTCACGGCCTTCGTGTATTCCCGCACACCGAAATTCGTATGCGGCACCACGAGGCCGATAGTCATCTTCGGCAACGATGAGTTGCGCCGCCTCGACGACTCGTGAACCCCGGTCTCGCCGATCGTCGACCTCCAGCCGCAATCGCCGGAGATCACGAACGAGCCGAGGATCAGAAGGAGCTCGACTCGCATCTTTCCCCCTCGTCTTCCGCTCGCGTCGTTATATTTTTCTGCTCCACGATTCCGTCGGTTCACGGTCGGCGATGAAGGAAAACCATTTCTCACCACGCGTCGTACCAACTAAAATCACTCGTCCTCGTCGCCGGAGTTGATTTCGCGAAGCCGGTAGCTCCAGCCGAGAGTTCCCAAGCTGTCAGAGGCTTCGCCGGACCTTCGATTTTTACAGAACACGGCCGCACTGAAGATTTTCTTGAAGCTGCACATCGTGTTACAGCAGTATTGGAAGTTGACGATTCTTTTTTTTTTAGGGGAGATACAGGGATCCGTCCACTCGAGTATATGTAGTATTATGACCTGCTTCTATGATTTTCCAATTTTTATATTCCTTAGATGTAGCAGTTTGAAGATACTAGTGCATCTAGATATTTAGATTCAATATTGATTATTATCTGATTCATTTGAACACTGACAATTTCAAGATCGTTGAACACTCTTCTCCACAGATCTTCGATAAATTCTTAAGACAATAATATTCACTGAATTTAATTGCCATGAATATATATATATATATATATATATATATGTATACGTATTCATTTATTTAGTTTGCTATCTAAGGAGATGTTGTTAAGTTTCAATGGAGGAAGACAAAATTGAACGTGTAAATTATTCCGCACACTCGCGAGGAACTGGAGTCGTTCTTTTTTGCCTTTGCACAAGGCAGATGGCTAATATTTCGGAAGACACTGCAAAAAACAAATTGCGTACGTTTTACACGACTGCTATTTTAACAGCTGATTATTTGCCTCGTTGGTGGAGCCTCGAACCAGATGTACGGCGGAAGCCTTCTTTATTCAGAATTCAGACAAATGATTCTCGCTATAGGTAAAATTAATTTCATTTCCTGGAAATCTCTGTACTTCATTTCTCTCGTGTATTTCTGCGTACATGTGAAAATTCCTTTCTAAATGAGATACGAAATACCTGACACGAGTATTGTGAAAGTTGTACCTGCATCAATTTCATACGTTCCTAAAGTGGAAGCAGACATCATCAAAGGGATAGCAAAATGGGTACAGCAATCGCGCGTCTAATGAGATGCAAAATTGTTAGAGAATTGCCGCTGATCTACCGCTAGCGACGGCTGCAAAAACTCAATTTAAAACCGAGAGGAACTCGTTACACGAGTGTTTGCCGGAAAGTTTCGACGGTAGAATCGGACGGCGCACCTACCAGCGGAACGCTGATAAGATTGACTGCAAGTGATTAAAGGGCCCTCAATTAAGCCGGCGCCAGATAATTTCGTGCGAGGATCTGGAGCGTCAGAATCACAACCAAGCTAATTATTGAGATTTTCGTCAGGCCGGCTGACAGGGGACCGTTGCGCCGTGTAATTCCACGTTAATTGGTAATTACGGAAACCTATCAAGCGCCTAGCGCTTTCGACCGCTCTTGTCATCTCTTGCTTTCATCCTTTTACGATCTCAACTCCCCTGTCTTATTTGACATTTTTTGCCGCGCTCGAATGTTCAATTCATTAACGCTTGATCCAAAAGTTGAACGCAATAACTCCCATGACAGTGCAGTTACAAAAAACAATGTGAAAGATAAAAGATGAATGGCTTAAGGATTACTACATCTGTAGGATCATGGTTTTCTGCAAAGTGCAACGGTGCATGTGCAATAAACAATTCCATTATTCCTTTAAATGGATATGCATACATATCTCTCTTCAGGCAGACTGATTCCTCTCGTCATTCTGTGTAAAAAAAAAAGTATTGACGCGCAACAGCAAAAGAAGTGATTAATTATCAAGATGTTTTAAAAGATGTCTTTTTTGAAGAAGACATTGAAATGCCTCTCTCCGTTGCATCGTACGTTTTTCAGACAACCCTTTTCAATTGCTTTCATTCCAGAGTTCAGACGTCTGGCTATTGTTATACTTTGCAGTATTATTTATTGTTTTAGATCTTATTTACTTTACGTCTTAGCGCTTAAGCATCCTCTTGCAAATGCACTATGGCACTTAAAAAAAACATAGTCCTACAGATGTGTCGATACTCCTCAAATCATTCAGCTCTTGTCTTTGAGATTTTTCTGCAACTGCACTGGTAACGAAATTATATCGATCGATGGGTGAAATTCTTGTTACACTGGACGCTGTTGTAATTATTTCGATAGTCATGCAGTTTCATTATTTTTGCAAATATTTTTCTAAAATTCTCATTCCAACTTTTGCTTTCAACTTTAATGTAATACTTCGTACAAATTCTTATGAAGCGTGGTTTCTCTGTTTCGGTTTCTCTCAAGTGCAGATCGAAGTGTTTCGATCAATTTCGCGTTCAGAGTTATAATACGTATTACTATAATTACATTAAATAGAAAGGTTTATGCGCTGCTTCTCAAGCATAATAATAATAATTTCATGAACACGTCTTAATAGACCATGAAATGATTTTGGAAAGTGGGTACTAAAGTTGGGAGCTATTACACCGGGCATCGTACCAATAATAAAGAGAACGACGTATCGTCGTCGCAAAATCGTCAATGAGAAGCACTCTGTGCCGGTGTCGTGACACCTTCCACGGGCATCCCATTCCTGTCTGCTTTAATGGCAAGTGTAAATGTATATCGAGGATGCCAGCCACGTGGAAAATTAAGATGCGCCATCAGATTGTCTGGGAGAAGCCCATGTACCGTCGCGGAGACTCTAAACCTATTTACGAGTGGGATTAACTTTACTTTCGAATTTCTCATTGAAACGAGGATCTTCCTTCTGTTGAATTTCATTTGAGAATGGTGGCTGTTTTCGAAACGAAGTTGCGCCAGACACGTCGCCGCAGAGCATATAAGGGCAAACGTATTGCCTCAGTAAACTGTGCTCTTCGTTAAAATTGGCTTTACTTCTGTTGAAGTACAAATTGAGCAGTAACCCTGTTCAAAGTGTTCGAAGGCTGAAGCTTCCGTTACTTGCGTCATTTGTGTCAGAAGAGGTAAGGAAATTCGTGACAGTCAGCAGGGGTATTCGACTCAAAGCGACATCGTGAGTTTCAAGATGTTGCACGTTTATCCTTCCACTTCGCCAAATAAAGTGAATTTTAGAAAATTAGAACACATTAGAACACTTCGTCGCTGATTCAGTTAGATCTTGCAGTTGTTTCGAAGCAACTCGATTCCAGCCCTCAAATATCGCAGTTTTTAATTCGGTAAGGCTATTAAACTGCTGACAATTGTCATTTATGTCACGTACAAGTTAGTCCCAAAGATTCTGGATGGGATTAACGTCAGATCTCAGAAAGTGCTGATTAGAGGCCTGGAATCGCGTTACCCCGGAACAACTACGAAATCTAGCTGAAACGACGACGAAGAGGATGAATTAATAAGTAAAAAGTGGTAGAAAATGTATAAATTACGGAAGATGTTTGTCTTTCTTAAACTAGAATGTCTTAGTTTGTTAAAGTTTTTGTTTCGCTGCAGGTGGACCTATCGTTTTGTTCAAGTAAAACTTGTCAAAGGTCAAGTAAACGTTTACAGTACAAAAATGGGGCACTGTATTAAAATGAAAATTGCTCAGGCTAAATGCTTAAATAGAGTTCAGTTGACTCGGTTAACTAGTTCCAGAGTTATGACCAAAGGTGGACCTTTTTCTTACGCACCGTAGATTTTGTACAGAGTTCAGAGCACGATTTACGACCAAGAACCGAGCATCAACACGATGATTCTTGTCATCGAGGATATCCGAGACCCTATTTGCCCCGAAACTCAAACAAGTTGCCCACAGTGAAGTGGCAGTCGCGGAATTACAAATGGAATCCCACTAGAAGCTTCCCACGGAAGGATAGCGCAGAGGGAGTTTGTTAAGACGTTGGATCCAGCCATCGAATCGCGTCGCAGCGTTGGATCAACCTGCAAACTTGTATGGGGGATATGGTCAGTGAGATTTAAGGGTGGATCCGAGTTTTCCGCCGTCGCCAGCTCGAAGTTTATCTAGGTTATTTCGTTACGCGGAATGAATAGACTAATTTCCATGGAGCTCGAAAAACTTTCGAATCTGATCCGCGGCTTATTCGATTCGCAAGCTGTACGGTCGCCGGATGATGTTCCTATGCCTCACGAGGGGGAATTATTTCTTTTAACGAGAAGCGTAATCCGCTTTGCGGATCGGAGTGCTGCTTGCAGGGATGACGGACCAAGGGGATGGCGTGATTGCAATATTGATGGGGTGTTGGAAATAGGAGGGAAAAAGGGGTGTCGTTAATTGCCGTCGACACGCGTTCAGTTTATGTCTCGGCTGTTTTGCCATATAGTTGCGTTAGTGATGTAGGATTGGTGGGTTCGAAGGCGGAAGCGGAAACAGCGATTCTCACAATTTCAGAAAGTTCCCTTTGCACTCTTGCGTCGAGTGTGACTCGACACTTTTAAATTGCCAATTTAAATATGCATTGTATTTTGTAATAGATTTAAAAGTTCCACAAATATATATTGGTACACAAGTACCAGTCAAGGAACTGTCCTTTGAAGTAAATTTCAAATAAAACACTTAAAATAGCCTTACTGGGGAGTTATTGGCAACAAAATTCAGAAATAATTCGGAGTGCAGAGAAGAATGATGAAATGATTGCCTTGAATCCTGTATTTCACGTTGCATTCCAACTAACATTTTCTAACAACGGTACTGAAATTCATCAGATAAAAATCGATTTTTCCATGCTTCATATTCACGCGCTGTCTTTCGAACGAACACGCTCGCAATCCTTCTCGACCGCAAATGAAATACCTCCAGGCTGGCCCGTAAAATGCAATTTCCCAAGGATGGATCAGATTGGATCTATCCTGGTTCAGGGCAAAGTGCCGATAACACGATTCGTGAAGATATCCCGGTGTCGTCGATACCTGGACGGAGAATCTCGTCAACGATCTCGGGGCTGTTCAACCTTTCGACTTTCCGTCAGGATTACCGGATGAAACGGGACGATCCAGAAGTGGTACATGTCGAAGATTACCAAGCTTCGCTTAACGTAGCAAGTGGAATACCTTTTGCAGTGGTAGATAAAAAACAGATGAAACTTTAATCGAAAATCCTGTAACTGGGGCTGTCGAATACAGAAAACTTGTTTTGTAACCGAATATGTGGCATCACCTGGATTATTTTCTGCTACGTACAGTGACTACCGAAAATATTCGGATTCTCTTCAAAATCGAATATTTTCTTTTCGTAATTGAACCAAACGACTGAAGCTAGCGCAAACACATAGAAAGACTAGTTTGCTGGGCATGTTGTGCTCGTAGTTTTGAAAAAAAAAATTGGAATTTTCGAAGTTACAAAATGAATAGTGAAAATCACTCTTTTAAACTTTTTTACCCGGGCTTATCGTGAAGATCTAGACGATGCCCTTTTATAGATTTAAGGAAGACATATGCACCCTGAAAATTTCGTCGAAATCAGTTAACGTAGCTCAGAGCTACAAACGATTAAAGACAAAATGTTCATTATAAGTCGAGATAAAGAAGTTTCATAAGATGACTTTCACTGTTTGCTTTACAACTTCGGAAATTCCTATTATTTCAAAATGTCGGAAACAAGATATCGAGTAAACTACACCTTCTATCGTTCTGCAAAAGCTTAAGTCGTTTGGCCCAATTAAAAACAAACTTATCCCGTTTTGAAAGATGTAGCTGTATGCAGTCTGCCAAGTAGTGTAAGTCAATGCTTTGTCGGGCGTGGTAAAATGAATTTTATTATCAGATTGTCTAAACGACATGGAGATTACTCCGAGAAACCATAAAATAGTAACTACTCAGATTTTTCTGTCATTGTTTATAGTAGTAAATGATAAGATTTTAGTTTATGAACATAGTGCAATCATAATTATGAGCAATGCAGTCAACAACAGATTTTGTAATATACTTGTGTAAGGAAATGGGCGGATTTAAAAAAGAAATATTCAGAACATGATATTACATTTTTCAATTATCAGCGATTATTCATCAAAATCTGTTAAAACGTATCGTGGTTTATTTTGGGCATTAATTGGATTTCTTTCCACTGTACTTTCATGCATGTATCGCATTTTTTGCAATTCCATTTCGAATGGTCCACGGTATATTCGCGTACAAACGTGCATCTTGGCAAAGTCAGTTAGTTCAATCTCTCGTTTCTATCCAGAGCATTGATAGAAATAAAAATACTAATGACACGATACGCATGATATGTAATATACATACTAAAAACTCCGGTACACTTTTGATTGTAATTGAATTCAACATTATCCACACTATCATGAATGAAATATCGACTTTATAATACTTGTCACTTCAAATATATCGTGCATATTATTTGCCATTTAAATACCGTTTTCGAAATATTATTTTAATGTTATATCATTCTAAATAGCGCAATAAAATTGTACACAATTGTAATTACTATAAAAATCTGTTGGATTTCATAACAAAGCAGTAACAATATTGAAGTAGGATAAGTTTATTTGTTTGTTTTCTAAACAAATTAAACGCTGCCAATCGATACTTCACGGACAAGTAACCACCGCGTTATTAAGGACATATAACAGCTCAGCAACACGAGCCGAACATTTTTCGAGAGGAATATTTCCCTAGCAAATCTCTCCGGTTTATGGTTTTGGCAGCTACGATAATATCCATATTTCATGGTTTCAAGTTCCACTTCCCGACGAACGATTCCGCGAGAATAAAAGTTTAAAAGGCTACGATTTCTTTCAGCACAATTGCACTCATAAATTGAATCCCGAAATTCATCGAAACTCTAGATGGTAAATAAAATTAAATCAAAGTTTTATAATATAAATAAGGCAGATGAAAAATCTTTGTGACAAAAGGGAAAAGGGCAATACAAAGGAACATTTCTGAAGAACTCCTATCAGTATTTTCAACCAGGTCCAAACGATATCTTCTACAAAAAAGCTCCACGTACCTCTCTCTCTCTCTCTCTATTAATATGTATATATATTCACCCCAATTTAATAACCGACGAATCCACGAAAACCCCGGGCTCCAAATTATCTGAGAGAAACGCAAAGCACCTTCCCTTCCAGTCCTTCCATCAGAACGCCACTACCAGCCTCGACCCATGAATAAACGTCCTGCCTCAATGGGAAAGCTCTGAATCCAATCGCCTGCCCTGTGGAAAAAAACTTGACCACCGTATCCTATATCGAAAGGAGCTTGGCCCACGATTTCCTGCCCTGAGCACAATTCCATTCACTGAAAGAACACACCGCGACCCGACGATCTATCGACCAAGATAGATCTCAATTGAATCCACCCCCGAATCTCTAAATCGCTCAGCGTACCAGCCGCGATATCGCGCTGCTTCTGCTCTACCCTTGCGCATTCACCCAGCGATCTACGATAATCCACTTGAATACAGAGGGGAGGGTTCAAATGGGCTAGAGTCTAAATATGGGCTAGTTGAAGTTTTGAATCATATTACGTGCTCCACCTTAGTGGCAATAATGAGAAAGTACGGCGCAAAGACCAAATACAGCTGGGGGAAGCAGATAATGATTTGTATTTGTTTTGTTAACGATGTGTTGCAAAACTGGACCGTGTCTATTTTGAAAGTGGTGTGTACTGGTTTAATGAATTGCCGCAAGGACCATTTAGAAAATAAATTTACATATATTTAAACACACAGAGACGTGGAAAAAATTAACAAGATTTATCTGAATTTTTGCATCGGTGCAAACGCAAACATTTCAATATCTCAAAACAAAAGAAAATGGACTTACACCACTTTGACTTATTTTACCGTCGTAAAAGATTTTGCACGGATGTTTGTTTCATCTTTTTATCAATAATTTCTTGATCTAAGAGCTAATTTGCCAGCAGCACTACATTGCCGACATCACAAGCTCTTTTCAACATAAGTTGTTTAATAATCGCATAGTAATGTCTGACACCGCTCTAAGCATCCTTGAGTAAATTGTCTAAACACGAGCTACAGAGTGAAATCGATGAGGGCAAGTACCCAGATGGAGGGATTGGAGTTGCATATTTTGTAAGGGACTTTTCTCTGAAGATTTGGAAGAAGAACTTTGGGTGTGGCGTCCCTAGCGTTACCTGTGAACCTGAAATGCGTATGCAGGTTGTTGACAGTCATGTATCTATGTTTACAACAATTGCAAGCAGACCATGTGCATTTAACTTTTTTTGCAGCATCTGGTACATGTTTTTAAATATGTTTTCAAATATTTCTTTTAGATTATTTCAAGGATAGCCTACATTTAGAGCACACTTTTAAACTTACACAATTTGTTAGAAACTTGATCTTTTATGCTTTCAGACAACAATGTCTGAAGTAAAAGAGTTAGCCCATATTTAGACCACTTCCTCTATAGATCGCCCAATGCTCGAGTTTTTCTTTTCCTTTAATCTCTGTCATCGGTTTATCCTAACGAAGTGAAAGAAAACAGGGTACGTTCACCCCATGTACTCTATACTCTGTACTGTATATTCCAAAATTGTGGCCGGATCGCCATCGTGTACAGGATAGTAACGATCGCCAGCCAATTCGAAGGGTTGAATTATCGAGGGACCATAGTTTTTCCCCCGTCGTTCTCCCTCCGAATTTCTGCTTGGGAATGGGAACATCCGATCGTACGTGGAAGCCCTTCGAGAAAAGCCTTCACTTCCGAATCGAAGTTTCGCCTCATTTTTCTTTTCCTTTTTTGCGCCGACGCGAGGAATTGTTTGATCCAGATACCACCAGGTGACTAGGGTTGCTATGGTACACGTGGTAATGGGATGAATTACCGATGGATGTATTCTGTGTTTTCTGTGCTACGCTTCATCCTGATCATGCTGTTTTCTTCTACGACGATCATGGGGTGAGAATGAATTTGCTATCTGATGACGCATAAGTCATAAGTAATGTTGTCCAGATGAAAATACTTTTCTATCGCATCATAAAGGAAAATATAAACAAATAACTATTTGATAATTTTACAGATTGTATTTTCGTAATAGTATAAATGCTGACTAGTGATCTAACGTCAAATTTAAATGTTACCACCCAAAGCATAAATAAATTGTAATTATCATACTGTTCCCCAAAAATGATCCGAATCTTCCACTGAATATCAGCTGTCACTAATTACAAAAACGAAAGAAAGTTACCGCAGATCGGCGTACGAATTCCACATTCAACAGACGGTCTACGTTATATTTCTCCTCCCCTAGCAGCAGATGCAAATTGTCGCGGTCCCTTTCAACGTTGATTTTCGCCTGGACGCATCGTTTGACCGTTCCATCGTATCGGATTTCACGGTGAAGTTCGACCGTCGACAAAAATTCAACCGCCATCTATCCCGTGTAAAACAGTGAGAAACTGATTCATAAATGCTAACGAAGCAAGATGAAGTTATTTAAACGGCGGGCTCAATTTCGCGGAGCGCAATTGTTTGATATGTTGATAAAGCCAATTCCGTTTGAACTGTTTTTGGAACGCTATAGCTTCTCGGCTGGCCAATAGATCGTTGAAATGGGTCGGAACTCTTGTCGATAAATCTATGGGAATGATTCGAAGCGAACGCGGGACGATTAATGAATCGGATTTCGAGGATGGAGAGTTGTTCAGTCTGGTATCGCTATTGCAATGTGTTCCAAGTGTTTAGAGAGAATGCTACATTGATGCTTTCTGAAGCATAAAATTGTACTGAAGTTGGTTTGCTTTAAATACGTTGAGCTCGACCCATTTTACCGTTAATTGCTTTTACATTTGCTTCAGCACGAAAAATGTTAAGACCTTAACAGTACCTTGGTAGTTGCAAAAAAAAGAAAAAAAAAAGACGCATTTGTAGAAGAATTACCTGCAATAGTGAACTGGAATAGGAAGTTATTATAGAGGTTTTAGAGTAATTTCACACCCCTTTCACTTTTATTAAATCTGTCCACTACCAATGTCGCCGGCCTTAGTTCCATCGCCCCACCATATTCAATCTTGCCTCGTCAGGTTTCGCTTGAATCGCGTTTCATCTATTCTTTATTCCATATTCTGACGTTTTCCTAATTATGCATTCCTTAATCGCGTCCTCACCTCTCGCTGAAATTGCGAAAATGAAATTCCTCCGGCGGTAAAGAAAAAACAAGGTGGAATCTCATTAAAGTATTTACACTTCCTACATCCTAAATCACGCATAACTTTTTCAGTGGAATGTTTTTGGCCAGTATAACGTATGTTGCATATTTGCGGCCGAATTAATAAGAGAAATAAAGAAAACCGAGTTCTTTCAGACAGCGATTTTTCTTTCCCGTCGAATTATTCGAAGTTCACCCATTGCTAAACTTCTCATCCTATTCTGAATTCTTCAACTGTTGAACTCACTGAAAGTTCCATCCTCTTCACAAAAGGCACTCTAAGCGCGCGTTTCGGAGTGCAACGTTTTTAAACCGCACTCGAGCAACTTGTCGCATCAATTCCTATTCTCCTCATCAACCGCAGCAGCTCTTTCTATCGCAAGTTTGCTACTCAGAGCACGGATTCCTAAGAGGATTGCGTAGAGAAGATTGTAGTTACCATCATCGCCCTTGCTTTTCTTTTTACGAGACAGCGGAAAACAATGAGAATTAACAACTATTTACTTTTCACCCGAATAGCCACTGCCAACTTAATCTTAATATTGCATTCTTCTTCTCGATTCCACACGAATTTCTTTTCCGCAAATACTTTCACACAATTTTTATCGTAATTCCATTGATTCGCGTTCTATAAAGAATTTCGTTTTATCTTACTGCTCTGTAATAAGACAAACCGTTTTCATCGGTTTGGTAAGTGATTCACCTAACAACATTGACGTGCTTTAATATGAGGTAATTAACTGCACAACAGAAGAAGAAAACGTGAATAATTGCTCTGCGCATTGGCGAACGAAAGCTGAAACTCCGGCCTGACACATTTTAATGATGGTGAAAAACACGGTCACGCGAAAATATAATTATTCGAAGCACTTGCACGTGCGTATCTGACGTTTCATCAATTTCCTGCTCGCCGCGTTCCAATGAAATTGAATTGCTTCTCACGAGCGCGGTTCCAGTTCGTTCACTTCCAGGATTTTCGCCAAATTACGCAGCCGAATGTAACACGCTTTAAGTCAGTTCCTTATTTTTCATCCAGAAATGTAGTACACAATTAAACAGCTTCTTAAACAATTAGAAAGTAAGAAAAGATAATTCATGAGCGCGTATGCTTCATACATTTGAAAGTATTGTTATGCAGTCGCAATCTTTGCGTTTATTATAAAATTGAAAAGTACGTTCGTGATATTTCTATAAAGTAATTTACTGCTTTGCCTCACGGAAAAGAATTATGCGTGATTCTGTCTGGAATAATTCATCCACGACCAAGTGTGTCTCACGCGAAGACACATTCTTCGCGTTCTCCAGAAACATTTTGTAAAAAAACCTGTTGTTATAAAACTCCTTTTTGCAAGGCTCAGCATGAAAGTAAGATGAAAATCTTCAAGAAATATACAATCGCTGCAACTTTATCCCGAGCGTAAAAGAAACTTTACTCGAGTTGTACAGCAGGCAGAAAATTACTGTTTCATTTATACTCGTTCGACTATTAGTCGCAATAATAATTTCGACTTGAACGTTGCTTTCCTTTTCATCGCTTCTCAAAGTTTCCCATTTTTCTTTTCTTCCCTCCAGTATATTGCCGTATTGGTGAAAACAACGAAGGCCACATATTTTCCATCCAACGTTGAGTGATTCACCCTATCCGTGGTTACGATATACCATAATTTATTACACGGCTTGGGTCACCATAAATTTGGGCCCACGAGCACATGCAGCGTCCACGCCTTTTTCTAATGGAAAAGCACTGTCTGCGGGGCGTAAAGGGTGAATTTATTAATCAATTCGTTGTAAAGCTTCGTCTCCTTGCAAGTTTCACGTCCAACATTGCCCTATAAATCTGCTACAGTGTATTAAATATTCCATGATTTAAATTTCAATCTGAACGGGAGTATTGGCAAATGCAAGAAGCTCCAGAATGAGAAAATTATCATAGATTCCGGTGGAAAGAAATACATCAAATAAATATCGGGGATATTTCCCAATAGTTTAAAAGTGCTACTGGAAATTTTAATGTTCAGTAATTGCTGTGTGAAATAATAATACACGCTCCGCTTGAGAGCAATTGCCCGAAGTTTCTCGTCGTCAACTGTGGTGCAGCCAGTCCCTGAGCGATAGTAGACGTTTACCCAGACACGGGAGCACAAGTTCAATTAAAAATTTTTATCACTCCCCGACGATGCATTACGACGAAGCATTAGCAATCAAGGGTGGCTCAAACATCGTGGTTGACACGTCGAATAATTAAATCCGTCCACATCCGACGAGGCAGTGCTCTTTCTAACTTCATTCTCATCTCGTTCTTAATAACGAGAAGATAAATGGGAGAATGGAGACACGGTGTAGCGTAAAACCGGATAAAAATGTGCGTGTGAGGTAAAACCGGGACGCGGGTCCAACCCAGTACCATCGTTTTTCTAAAATAATAGCTGCAATGTGTAGTTTACGTATAGCGTTACATTCAGCAGGACCTCGCCACGATATGAGAAAAATTGCATAGAGAAGAAATTCGTGGTTTTTCATTCGGAAGAGTTTGCAAACTTCGAGTTGGAAAGTTTCAGTGTTACATCAGTAGACTGACTTCCGTTTACCATTTGAACTGAAAGAACTATTATGATCATTGCTCATTTATATTCTGCAATTTTCGCACAGTATTTTGGCGTTTTGTTCGATTTTTTATTTTACGTTGAAGTGCAGATATCTAATGTTTAATAAATTATCTGATTTGGGACAAAACCAGGTAGATAAAATTGGATGATGTGCTGAGGGGCACTTACTTGCCATTCTTCTTTAGTAAATATTATAAAATAAATTTATGTGGAAGCTGAAATAAACTAAATGAGCCAAAACTCTTTCGGAAATTGTTGTACAATTCAAATAGGATCAACTAAGTTGATATTTTGTTAGTAATTGAAAGTTAGTATTTATGAATATCATTTTAAATAACTCTCCCTGCCAATTTTGAGATAGTAGAAATCTTATTTATCTATCAATACAGATTTCTGTCGGCATCCAAATTTATTTTTGTCATTCAACTCTTTGCTAGCGGGAGAAATACATTAGGTACCCGGTTTTACCTCACTTTCCCCTATTTGGATTAAGATTGCCAGTTCGACATCATTAAGAAACTTGTTAATCAATGGTTCTGATCGGTCAAACATAGTAATCAATGAAACATTGATACGTGTGCATTACATTACTCAATATTCAATTCTTCCTGCAGTATCAATGTATTAAACTTGCATAGGACTCTATTACTTCCATCACTCAAAATAAATCCTCGGTCCACTTGCCTCAGATCAAAAGTTAAACTTTCTCGATCACAGTATCAGTTTTTCAGATGCTTCGCGTTCATTTCTGTAGAGAGAATTGAAAATTCTTCTTCTACCATTTCAATCATTCTAAAGGTCGGGATTGCTGTGCACTGCGGGCGGAGAATTATTTCTTTCCTCAGGTTTCCCAGCACTTTTGGAGCCTCCACAGGATGCTCGTTAGTGTGCAGTTTCAATCACGCTGGTCGAAACGTCCCCGTTCGTTAATAACTGTCGGCGTCGGTAACGAGCTGTTGAAATATTTGCCAAAAAGCTGGCCATGTATCTCAGCTTTTCGTCAGTTTAACACGTTCCGTGCCGAGCCGTCACGCAACTGATAGAGGTGTGAAAAACAATTCAGTTTACCATGATAAGTGTTTCAATGTACATTTATTACACTGCATTTTTTAGAATGTCTCATTCTTTTGGTGGAAATATGCAGGGGGTCCCGTAGTTGGTGGTACGACCGAACAGGGGGTGATTCTGTGTGAAAAGTGAGTCCGAAAATGTAGAATAACGCTTTTTTTGGGGGGTTAAAATAAATACGTCGGCGTGCACCACTTATGGTGCACGCGGCCTGAATAGAAGGTTTAACGTTTGCCATCAATGGTACACGTGGCACGGAACGTGTTAAAATTCCGCTCGTGTCTTCGCGAATGCTCGAAATCTAATTCGCGTATTACCGGCTCTCAATTCCCTTTCATCTTACTTTGGATATAATATTAGGGGCTGATATTACATGTTAATAAGAATATTCGTAAGTATCTGCTTTTATGCGATGAGCTTCAGAGTTCTACAGGCGAGGACAACAATATCAGAGGATCTTCGTTGGCACAGCCTACCAGGCTTTTGGTTAAACGCACCATATAAGGCTCCTTATCAGTCGGCGCCAGTTAATCCGTCGAAACGCGTGACACGCAGACACAGCACACGTTTAACTATTATTAGCCGCGACTCGACAGAATCATAGCAAAAAGGGCGACTTGACACGTACGTGACCAAGTTGGTGTCGATTACGACGGATTTTGTACGAAGTAGAAAAGAAGTGTGTACAGACGACAAATCATTTCGAGATAAAATCTGTAATTCCCATAAGTACTCATTGTTTTACCCCTTTACGATGTACCAAGAAAATGAGACTTCCATATAGTGTCCCTAATGAAATTATGTACACTACGCAACAAAATCAATGTGTTTATAGAGCAGCATTCAGGGGATAGCATATATTTTTGTCAGATTTTTAATTACGTGAGCGCGGGTCTGTTTATGCAAAATAAAAATGTATTTATAATATTCATATTGAAAGATCGTGCCAACAACAAGATTAAAAATACATATAATTAGTATATGCCATCTATTGCGATGCGAATGAAACAAAAAATTTATCTTTCTAACTGAAATAGCTTTCAAGAAAATATTTATTTTATAGAGTCACGTTTGGCTAAAAAACCGCATTTTCGCGATTTCCAATGTGCTACAATTTGTTAATAACTTCGAAGTCAGTGTAATGATTAAACTTTCAGACAACTTTTCATTTGACACGAGATAAAACGGTGAATAATAATCGTCAATCCATGATCGAGCACTCATATTATAGGGGAGAGTTCCCTTTGCAAAGTTATCTGAACATGAAGAAATTTCTGAAAAACTCCGCATAGCCGTCTGAATTTGGAAAATTTTCAAACAGAAAAGCAATTCTTGCTATCCACTGCGTTCTATAACAAAAGACGATATCCAAAGTTGAGTTAAATAGTGTTAAAGCAGAGACTTCGCGCTTTAGAAGAAGATCAGACTGATTGTTGTATGATTTTTTTTTTGTTTTTTACCAGAGGTACAACAGTTCAAATATCGACAATCTTTCGGTCGAAATTTAGTGATCCTTTAATTTTGTTGCGTACTGTATATTCTTAAATTGTATAATACCTAAGGTACTTGTTAATATTGACCAAAAAATATTGAAAACCATGTACTGTTCTAGCCTGTGTATCGCAAGCGTAAATATTAAAAATATTCTATTAAAATGAACGCACAATGTACAGTTTCTAAAGTACGCTTCTTTCTGACATGCTATCATTCCATTACGCTACGAGAGAATCAATTACGTTCCTAAATGAAAATTGAACTACAGCCATCAACTTCCAATTTCACGGTACACTTTTCACACCCACGCCCAAGATAAGTTTCATGCCCTCCTTTATTAAATGAGGCCAGCAAAAATGCTTCCTCCCTAAAGGGTTAACTGTCCACAGGATCGAGGAGAAACTTTCCCCTCGAAAGTGCCGCGAAGTAAAAGCGGTGGAGAAAATTAATTCGTGAATCATAGGGGACCGGGAGGCAAACGAGATTAGCTCTCCGTCTGTGAGCAGGAGAGAAAGCTTCTCCCCGAGCGGACAATCGATACGGGCCCCGGTGACCAAAGTACCACGGAATTGCGACGAATCGTGGTGAACTTGCAACGAGGAGATGATCAAAGGGTGCGGAACAAAGGGGAGCATGTGCGTGCACGAGATCAATGGTGCCTCTGCATCGAAAGATTAATCAACGACGCTTTTGTGCCGACATATTTGTTCCTTGAGCGCGGGAAAATCTTAATTTTCCGCAGACAAAAACACCTCTCACCCTTTATTCTATGTCTACGTGCAGGGAAACAGCGATTGCTTCTCGAAACACGTTTCTGGATGCCGTACAAAGCCTGCTTGTTGTACAACAGTGGAGACTAGACGCATAGCAAGAGCCTGGTCAGCGCGTTTTTACTGATTCAGTAAAGGAACCGAATAACAACGGAAGCAGTGGTTTCACGCTATCTGTATTTTCGGCGCTCTTTCAGCCTCTCATTATATGAATATTGTGGTCATCGCGGGGAAATGTAATGAAAAGGAATACGCGACGTACAAGGTTTCAAGCGGTGAACAAATATGTATTCGCGTCCAGTTTTCCAGACTGCAAATAATAGAAGAAATAAATAAAAGAAGTAAACATGCGCGGAAGAGTTGAATTTTCCGTGAAAATTTGAGAAATGTATGAACGCTGCTTTCTGAATAGGCCGTAAGTAGGACTGAAGACACGTAAACGCGATTGGTAATCGCAGTTTCAGTGCCTAGTAAATTGCACGTGGTGCTTCTAATGAAGTCTTCGATACCGAATCACGGGAACGTCTATTTGCATGCTAACATCCTCCTGTTCCCGATACTGGCAGCTGTCCTAATTGAATTTCAGTCAAAAGAATTGTATGCCGAGAGCGGGAGGCCCGTAAATGATTTGCAAGAGCGAATGAGGATTGCATGAAATGTTCAGCGGTGAGATTCTGTTTCGTCTACTTCATTGTTTCGTGGAGAAGGATTATGAACTTGTTTCTTCACCATGAGTGTGAGGTATACAATTGGGATAAAAGTATTTTCGGTTGTTGGAATAAAGAAATAATTATACTAAAAATGAAATATTCTGGTAAAAAGAATACAGCTGATTATATTTTAGTAATTAATAAGTACTTTCATTCAACAGTACTTTTAATGAACCATTTACTTGCGTCACAAACATCGAAAGACGAACGGTTCTACCGTGTTGTTCGATCAAAGGGAAGCTCCATCGAAGGAATATACATACCCTCGAGGCTTTCTAATACGTGGGGAAATTTCTCACGGCCAGAGGGATGCGCGAGTGCCTGGCTTTAGGGACATAACTTTCATAAAGAAGCGTTTAGAGCCTGAAGCAAGGGCGGGTAAGTTGGCGATTCAAAAACATAAGGGATGATCAAACTTTCGTGGCAACTAGCAACACGTAAGAGAAAGTTATGAAGAGCGGCTATTTATTCGGGTACTTGAAGATTATTGTATTCTATGTAAATAAAACTTGCCGAAGCAGAAGATAAACTGAACTTCCTCGTACCATTTCCAACAAAATCATATCAAAGCAAAACGCAAACATAATATTAACCCTTTGCACTCCTGTGTCGAGTGCGGCTCGACATTTCTAAATTGCCAATTGAAATATGCATTATATTTTCTAATACATTTAAAAGTTTTACAAATATAAATTGCAACAAAGTTTGAGAGCTGTGTTTAACATGATTAATAAAAAGAATCGTTTAAAATGCTTGGGAGTTATTGGCAACAAAATTCAGAAATAATTCAGAGTGCGAAGGGTTAAGTCCACACCTGTGATTTTAATCCCCACTTGCCAATCTAGACCGCCAATGACTTTCTCCTCAATTCAATGGCTTCGATTTGTGAACGATTTCGAACACAAAGCGGAAGTTGCCATCAAGCTAATATACATAGATGGCTATGAACTAATAGGGTGTACAGATAATTAACGTACCGTCGCAAAGGTGGACAGGAACTTTGGTCAAGCCACCATGTGACCAACTTTTCATGCCTGAACAAAGAACACTGACATCGAAGAACGATGGAATACAAGTGGGACGAAATAATGACAGCGTGACACAGAAGATGAAAATGAATCAAGAACGAAGCTCGAGGATCCATTAAGGATGTTTACCCACCGTCACTTCTGTTCAATCAATGCGCCTTTCAATTAGTCCCTCGTTAACCGCGGATCTGTCGCCACTGGAAATTGATGAAATTTTAAGGGTTTGTTCGGCTGGTCCAAACAATATAATGCATATCCATCTTTCAAGCGGCGATAAATTATCCCCGAATTCTACTGGTCCAGCAAATTTCCCTGCTCGTATTCACAGTGAAGTGGAAGGCTCGAGAGCATTCCCGTTGTCTGAAATTTTTAATCAAATTGAATTGCGGCGGCCTCGTAAATCGCTGCGCAAACAGTAGGACAAGCTGAATGTGACGCGCTCTCCGCGGGATATTGTTCAAATCAGAAGGAGTCATGACGGCAACAATTTCATACATTTTTGTAGCGTAATAGAAAGGTGCAGAAAATATTCCGAAAGCATTTAGATCGTCAGGTTCTTAAGCTACGCCCTCGCTGGAGCAACATTGAGCATCATTCTGTCGCAAAGTAGACTGAACGTGTAGCCCGATATCGCTGCATGGTGCAGCAAACAGAGAGAGGCTATGTGTTTTCAATAGACGTGTGCCAAATTTTTCTCAATGTTGTTCCAGCGAGGACGTAGCTTCACGTAGAATTGTTGCTAAGAAACAGCTGAATCTTCTGAAACGTCTTGAAATTGATACTGGAAAGCTCTCTTTCCGAAAATATTAACTATAAATCAGGGTCTAAGTGCAAAAGTGTTTCGCAGTATTTTTCCGGAAAATCTGAAATGATCCTACGTGCGGTGCTTATAAGTTATACCAGAAATGAAGTTGAATTTCAAGAAATGTGCGTTGGAACTCATTTGCGAAGGCTGTTGTTTCTAAATACTATTAAATACTTAGAAATAAAGTGAGCTTCATTGGGTTATTGTTTCTAGTGTCGGGTGCAAGAAGTTGGAGAGAAGATTGGAATAAAGTACAGTATAGTGTTTCTGAGGCTTGCAGAATCTGGAAATAGAAATACAGAAACTTGGTGCACGGAAACATGTACTGAAAGGTGTTTCTAAAAGTTAATAAAACAGCATGTACATCTTTAAATACCTTTGACATTCTTCGTAAAACTAATTCTTAGCACAGTTCAGTTAAATTAATTACAACGCCGCAAATAAATTAGTGACAACGTCGCAAACTAGACGATTCTCTGCTAATTGTTCCGTGCTGGGTCGACCTAAATAACTTCTTTCGCTACCGACAGACCCAAAAACCCGCACAACGTTCCGGTCACGGATTTGCGAATTTCCACAGGGCATACGTTCACGAGCCCTTCGGACTGATTCCCAATTAGAATCGCAAATTCGAAGGTCGCGCTCCCCCTTTCCATGCAAATTCACCACCGCTTTTCAGAGCGTGACTGAGATACCTAAAGACTCTTCGGGGTGATTTGTACGGAAGGTACGCGCGCCGCTGCGTGAGGCTAAGTGTTCTCAAGCGAGCGTGTGCAATTACTTTCGATCATTCAGGTGCGATGTATACGGTCGATACAGTGTACAGTTCGACGATGGAAGGCTTGGACCTATCGCTGTCCCCCTGTTCACGCGGTTTCGGTCACACGCCTACAAGCACGACCCTGGATAAGCGTAAAAATATCATATGCACAAAAATCCCGAGTTTTTTCTGCGGTGCAATTTAACATCCACTTAAACGCCAGCCCGAGTGAAACGCGTGTCTCGCGTTAAGCTGCCAGAAACGAGCAGAGTCTGGCAATGAACGCTCGTTCCGTTTAAATCTTTTTCTGCAGGCAGCTGCGATAACGTCTGTCTTTTTTTTTTTTTTTTTTTTTTTGCTAAAACGCGAAAATTTTACTGGGATTACGTGAAACGACTGGAAACCAGACCGTGAGCAACAACTACACGAGATGCAGTGAAATTTTAGGAGAGCGCATTAAAGCCTGCTGCGGCGCAAACGTTTGCAGCAATTCTTTTATATTAATATTGGATTAACTTCGCACGAGATTGATGGGGGACCGATAGACGTTTTGCGCCGAAAGCAACGTTTGTTCGAGGCTCCAACCACCGACGGAGGCGCTAATCGAGCCGAAGCTAAGCCACACCTGCGACGTAAGATCGCTAGCTACAATCTTGATGCAGAGATCGATGCCTGCACATGGGGATGAAAATACCTGTCGTTCCTCTCGCAGGCTGGTGGTTCACGAAACGTTCACGATACGTACACGCGTTTCTATGCACACTTGTTAGTCTTCGGAAAGAGAAGAGACCGCGCTCCAAGTGCGTGTTCCTGGCTACTGTAATGAATCAACCCTTCCTGCTTTTCCCAGGCGCGGAAGCAGGTCGTCCCAAATCGCGGCCGAGGCGTGCACGATCATCGGTCGAGTCTACGTAAACACTGGCCATCCTCGCACTTGGCCCTCATAGCTGCACGGACAATCGGACCCGGATCGATCAACGGCACCGTACGTGCTCGCGGAAGCAATAGAAAGTATCCATCGAGATGGCACGTCTCACTGAATCCTCCAAGGAGCCGGATGCACCGCTCGTCACAATCATATCGCAGGGGGACGTTCACAGGAACGTCGATTCTCCTGGTCTTTTGTTGCAACGCGGAAACGATCGGTCCCCATCGGCGGTCATCGCGCACCAACTGATCACAGGGACTGACAGAGGCAGAGAGATAGGCTGCCCCACGAGGCTCTCCTCGTTACATCTGAATATCGCTGACTCTGTGCTCCCCCTTCTTCCGCGACCCCTTGCGATGATCACGTGACCGGGAAGTTTCACTGGCGCAGCGGAACCGAGGCACTTCCTGCTGCGATCCGTTCCCCGGCTTCGACCAGGCCGCGATGTCCTTCCCTCACGAACACCTGATCCTGGCGGATCCCTGTTCGATTCTAATCGATCAGTCCATTGCCAGAACGGGGCGCACTAGATCGCGATCACCCGAGACAGGGTCCGCGCACTTTCACTTTTTCGTTGTTTTGCCGCGTGTTTCGGGAGGCTGCGCGTGCTGCCTGCGGGTCTCTCCGTTCAGTGGTCGCGGCCCTCGCGTGACACGTGTCACAGCGTCCTAGGTGAAGAAAGAGGGTCGGCGAGAGAGGTGGTAAAAGAGGAGGGAAAAGGATGGAGATCGCACGGCGGTCCGGGGACGAAAGTCGGACGAAACGATGAAACTGCGACGAACGGGATTGGAGGGAGGAAGTGACAGCGGGGAAGAAGAGACAGGCGAGAGAAGGAGGAAAAACGGCGGCCACCAGCTCCGTAGCCTTCGATTTTTAGGAGGAAAGTGAAGGCCGCAGACACCGCCCAGCTAGCCGCCCGGGTGTGCCGACGCGAAAAACCACCCCTGTGGCATGCTCCCGCAACCGATGCCCCAAATCATCCCAATGCCCATGCGCAGGGTAACCTTGGTTACCGCGCCCAAGCGCGCCCCGACCGTCGTCCTGGTGGTGCCTTCCAACACTATCGCCAGCCTTGGAAAAGTTTCGCGTACACCACGCCACGAGGCGGGATGAGACGGACGACCCTCGATGATCCATTAGGAGGGGGTAGTTACTTTTTCACTTTTTCGGTGAAAAAAATCGTGGCATTGTTGTCTCTTCTGGTTTTTCTTATTTGAAGGAAATAAAACGAACGATCAAACGACAAAGTATTTTAACGAGATACATAGCCTCGTCCTGCCTCGATCCTAGAATGTTAACATTGGCCGGTCTCTTCCGATGGTCGAACTCTCCCGGACTTATAGAATCGAAACTATATTTTCGACGGACGCATTTGCAATTGTTGTATTTCAGCCCAGCTGCTTTTTCATTCAACACTTATTTCGAAAGGTTTACTTTGACCGGCGTCTTGGTGGTGCTTTCCGACACACTATCGCCACCCTTGGAAAAGTTTCGCGTACACCACGCCACGATTCCTACGGGATGAAACGAACACCCCTCGCGCGATGATCCATTAGGAAGGGTGGCGTGCTGGTTATTTTTTCAGTGGGACACGGAGCACGAAGATACTCCTTGGTGTGGCGATGAGTCAGCTACGCGGGATTAAGGCGGACGGAGCCCCGCTTTCCGCTTTCGGAAGGGGCATGCATTTGGGAATGTTGAAGGATACTCGTTGACTGATTGATTGATTGAAAAGTTTGCTTCAGATAGATAGTTAAAGGGCACGTGTGATTTTGAAAAATGGTATCTGGGTTGGAAAATATGTATATTCAGGATTTGCATGTGATGTTCAATTTATGATAAATATGATTAGGTTTAATTTCACATGAGTTCACATGGAATTTTAACCCTTTTAGAAGAAAATGCTTTATTCTTTTCTTTGTTTCGATTTTGTTTAGTAATACTAGAATGTTATTTGAGTAACGTTATATGTATACATATTAGCTTCATGGATCACTTGTTTGGCATCATGGGGTTATCAGTTGGATTTGTGTTTAGATACTAATAATTTTGTTACAAATTATAGAAAATGTAGTACTTATGCTTTATACTACGGTGTTCTGCACCAAACTATTATATAAATGATGATCCTTCTTATTTGGAAATACTGTTTATAAAAGAAAACTGATTTTCCCATTTTTCCTAATGAATTTGAATAAATGTTATTAGTACGATTCTCAACAAATATTGAAATACTATTGGCATCGATTTATTCTCCCTTATAATATGTTCCTTTTTGAATCTTGTAAATTACATCAAATTGGTTCGGTATTCTTCACTTGGATAGAATTCCTTTGGGCAGCACAAAAAGAGTTAAAAACCATTGTATACATAGTATAAAATTCAATCATATTAAGTCCTGTTTTCTACTCCTTGAATTACCATTTCACCCAAGGAAGTTCCAGTTCATATATCCAGCTTTTATTTGTCCAGCAATAACAAATTCAATAATACGCACACCTTCCCAAAATGAATTTGACTGCTGCAACCTCATAATAAAAAGGAATTGTACGACAATCCGCCAGGGCTCATTTCAAAGCGTAAAGCCTCTACTTTAACAACCTTAAAGTCGATATTCTTTCGAAATTCGCTTCTTGATGTAGAAATGAGCGAAAAACTAAAGTTGCTCTTTCTTACCGTTGAAATTTCAGAAATACGTACAAACGATTCCACGGAGGATCCTAAAAATTCTTCATTTAAAGAGCGATAAAACGGTGAAAAATCATCGTACGTCAATGTTCCAGTGGTCATTTTAAAAAGAACAGTTCCCTCCACAATGTCATCTTAAAGCGAATTCCCTAAAAAATGTTGTGAACTCTGCAGCATCATTTGAATTTGTAAAAATTTAAAGAAAAGAAAGCAACTTTTGTTTTTCGCTCTGTTCTACACTAAAAAGCGATTTTCGACGAAAATCAGCTTCAACACTCTTAATGTAGAGGCTTTGCGATATAAAATGAGTCCAAGCAGACTGCCGTACGATGCCCTTTTACGAAGTTACAGCAGTTCAAAGTTCGACAATTCTCCGGTGGAAATTTAATCTTCCTTTAATTTTGTGGAGTGTGTTTAATCCTGTGGTGCAGACGGAACGATCGAGAAGAACGATCACTCACTATCCGATTCTCAAGTCTCATCCAGGCGAACTCGAGAATTACTTATGCATCGCTTCATTACCATCGCTAGGGTTAAGGTGTCTAACATATGCAGGCAACCCTCAATTATGGTTCATCCTGCTCTCCGGCGTAAGTGCACGAACGTTTTCACGGTGTGGTGGCTTGCGGTTGATCTTCGAGGTAACAAGGGATCAGGAACCCCCTTGATTATATGCGGCACCGTGTGAGTTACTGTCACGGTGACAAATGTGCATGGACGACTTAAATCGCTGTCCCTCCCTTACCAACATCGTTCCGCGTATGTTTCCATCCCACTTTATAAGGAATCACATAAATCGTTGGATTCCACGCGTTTCGTGTTCATTTCATTCATGGGGTGATTTCCGTGGGGTGTAATTCGATAATTTATAGATTTCGGGAATACAAATATCGTGCCTCAGTGAATATATGCCCCGGTTAATGTGTTGAATATACACATGTTTATAGATATAGGAGGGACATCTTCTTATTTGTTTTATTTTCTAATATCGCAAAAGCTCGATAAGAACCAGAACTTGCGTAAAGTCCTGAAATATCTTATCTGAATTTAATTTACATTTTCCGAGCTTAATATCACAATATTCTTCGTATACAAAATGTCATGCTGTCTTCATCCCTTTGTAATATTAAGCAACAATAATAACTTCCGGAATATGCACCCCATCTTTTTAAGTAAAAATATCCTTAAACTATTGTTTTATAAAAGTATCCAGTTAGTGCTAAAACCACGTCCACCTGATCCAGCGATAAATCAACGATTGTATTTTCCGAGACAAGGTTAAACGCATTCAAAATAAGCTATATAAATTCAGCCGGCTACTACCGGATAATCGTAGACAAAGATGATTCGGAATTAAGGCAGTATCGTCTTTCATTGTCCGTAGTCTGGTAGGACAACCCCGCAGCCGGTCGCGCTAAACCTACATTATATACACCCCATCCTTCCGATACAGGGAAGTAAAAGGGGGTGGGCGTCGAAAATCCTAAGGAGGAAACTCAAGCCAACTTGCTATCTCGCATTCTCGCGTACGATGCGCACCAACATTTTTATGTTAATGTAATAAGCGTTCGCGTCGACTTCCAGGCGTCACACTTTTCGCTGGAAAAGTTTGCTGTACAAAGTTCAACAACCACTACCAATGAATTCGTTTGCAATTTTCACAAAAGGCTGTTATCAGTGCAAATTGCTCAACGATTTCAAGCAATGAGATCCTATTTTAATATCTGCCTGAAACAATTTAGAAGATGTAAACGATTTTTTGGCGTGACAATATTAACGAAGCACTGTTCTACATTTCTGTAATTCATATTTTCGAAAACCTATGCATTTGAATAATCATTATTTCAAAAATATCTTTCAATCAGAAGGCTCTTTAAGCGCATGAAAACAAAGTTCCCGGCGACATACTTCGTTCGCCACTCTAAATTCAGAACCGTTACTGAATTCCCAGATATTCCGCTCGGAAGGGGATGAAAATTTTCGCCAAACGAGCATAATGCCGTCGGGGTTAAGAATTTCTCCGCGTCTGGCAGAAAAATCCGTGGAAGTGATAATATATCGAAGGTGAACAACTGTAGACTGGCGAGGGATTCCGCCTGACGACGGAATTTACCTTGTAAGCATGGAGGTTCCCACTCGAGCGTCGATTTCAGTCTCACGTTTCGAATCTCGCCCACCCCAGGGTTGCTGGTCCGTGGAACAACTCGCAGGGGACTTTCATGGTAACGTAAGAAAAACAGGGGCGTACTTTCAGACACGGTATTGATGCTTTTATAAAGAGACGGAAAAAGGGAGGACGCTGGTTTATTCAGAACCGACCGACTGGAACTGAACCTTTCGCTGCCTAAACACGATTCGTTCGGCGGTCTCGTCTCCTTGCCCTCTGTGCCTCGCGATGCATATCGAGGTTGGACCTCTAGCCACTGTAGAAAATCGCGATCCCCGTCGCGAATATTCCGTGGCACATCTTCGATATACCTCTTTTACTGTTTATCCTTTTTTTTGTATCGCGAATACTTTTTCGTAGTTCCTTCTCCAATTACAGAATATTTATCCTTGTTACTTATCCTGTGCTGTATATAAATGAAATTGTTAAGAAAATGATAATGAAGAACGAGGCAGCTTCTGTTTACCATCGACTGCGAAGGATTAATTTAAACAAAGATTTGTTTGGAACTTTCCCCGATGCGCAAACGAACACCGACAATATCTCGCTGACATTCCAACAGCGTTTGCCACGGACACGACCCCCCGAGTCTCATTGCATTGTTTAACTCGGATGCCATTAAAGGGAATCGTCGCACAAAGGGCCGCTTTTCTTGTAATCCAATCAATAAAGCGAAAAATTCGTCGACAACGGAGGACCCATTGTGCGCCGTTGAACTGTACGCGTGTCCATGTATGCGCTGCTATTTGCGAGCACCGAACTAGAGAGAAAAAAAAAAATAAAGGAAAAAGCGAAGCTGGAGGGCGAAGGCGGGTCGTTGGTATTTCTTTGTCGACGAGTTAGCTGGTTTGGGGGTCGGCAGCGAGAAAAACCATGGGAGTCGCAAAGTTACTCGCGAATCGAGCACATCTCGTTTCAAGAAGACTACGAGGAAAGTCACTTTGTCCCCGTAACTTTCAGTATTGGACGATATTGTCCGGTAAATTAGATGGCTAGCCTTCTAGGCGTAGGTCCTCCAGCGATTCGCTCGGAAAGGGTCATGGGGAAAGAGGTTTTTGACGGTGAGATATTTGATCTCTATTTCGTGCGTGAATTGTTTCTGTTTGCTCAGTTGATCATTAATTTGATATATTTGAGAGTATAGTTTATTTGAATTCGAGAATGATACTTTATATGTATATGTACAGAGTGTTAAAAAAGGGTCAGTAACTTAAGAGGCTTGTACATAGTACTCACCAAGAGAAGTGAAAAACGTAATTCATCCTTTTGTTGTAAAATCAAGTTTTATATCTTTTGACAGTTTTGCACTCAAAATGAAAGAAGGCGTGTCGAACATTTATAAAGGTAATAGCGATCTTTTTTAATATTGGTAATAATCCTCTATCGAAAACGTTGGACTAATCCGCTTTTAAACAAGTTCCTTTCTATACGATCAATTTGTTGCGAAGAGAAGACGCATAAATTGATTTTACAACGAAAGGGCTGATTCGAGGACCTATGTTGATTAAACATGTAAACTACGTCTCCTTTTTCAAGCACCCTTTATACACTTATTGAACTATTATTTTTCCTAATGCGTTCATTAATTCAAAAGGCGAACGACCACGTAGTGAACATCTTCACACGGAAATTAGCTTTGCCTCGCTTTCTGAATTTACGGAAGTAGGTAATAGACCCGCGCCTTTCTGAAGCCTCCATCAATTAACAGCGAAGCTCGAGGCACTTGACGGCGTGAAGCGAGCCAGCGGAAAGGAGGAACTGAAAACAAAAGATGCGCTATGCGGGGCACAAAAGGTAAAGAAGAGAGCTTCTTTCAGAAACTACGCTGCTTAATAGAACACTTGCCGTACTGCCAAAAACCACTCGAAACGTGTGAGAAAAAGAAAATGGGACTATTTTCCTTCAGACTATTTCAAAGATAAGATTATTGTATATATTATTAGAAAATTATATTATACTATATTAAAGTATATTATATTATAAAGAAATACCAAAAATATAGTATCTACTCTAAATTATTGTCACAAACGACTTGCAATCACTTATGTCTGAAGACACTACAACCAAAAACAGCAAATACAGATTAAGTGCGAGTAGAATTTGTTATGTAATCGAAGTAAAGACAACATATTCGTCGTGTGATATTGTGTAAGTTCTAGAATGACAATAATCCAGCTACTACTGTAAAAGAAATATTGTTAGAAACTATTTTTGTTTCTAGTAATTGATAAACTACCGCGCTAGTGGGAAAATATCGTATATCTGATAATGGAAAACATATCTCAGATTAATGTATTTCGTGATTCTTTCGAACAGTAATACGCATAAATTTTGATAGATTTTATTGATAGATGGGCATTTGCTATTTCCATATTTTATTTCAGCCTAGCTATTTTCTCATTGCACACTTATTTCGAAATATTTTCTTTCAATTTAACGAAGGAGATTGATTTTTCCACGCAGCACGGATTACAGCTACTGTTCTTTCTTTATTTTCGTGCCTATATTCAGCAGGTTTTATATTTTTCATATGTTAAGTAGCGTGAAATATTTGAAGTTTAAGCTCCATAGTTTACCCGGTCGCGTTGTCCCTACGGGAAATTCCGCGGTGTGAAAAGCGGCTTTGGAATGCTTTCGACTTCCGAAAGCTCGCCGCTGACATTTCTAACCAAAACTCGAAGCTTTCGATGGAATTCGACTACTGTTGGCTACAGTTTCCACTTCGGCGCTCCGCAAAATCTAAATATCGCGGCGCGTGGAACGGAGAAATGGCTTGGCCCATATAAAATATTCCTGTCGTGGCAGACAAGATTGGTGGGAATGGGTTCGTCGTTGATGATGGTACCGTATGGCATCCAAAGGGGAGAATACGGTTTCTTTCTGCTTGAGTGAGATACTTCCGGAGGTTGTACAAGGGTGCGATTCCTTGATGACAAGCAGTGATGAAACGACGTTTCCCTGATGTAAGAGGTCGTAAATCAACCGGCTTTAGCAAAGGAGCCTATTCCAAGTGGTTGTCTTGGGTTCGCGGTACCGCGGGGGTGTTTATTAATGATGTACCGAGGTAAGTGGAAATGCAGCTGGCTCCGGAATATATGTATACGAATGGTGAGAATGATAATCTGTTTGAATTAGAAATATATCTTTTCGTGTCTGATCATGAATTGATTAAGCTGTAAACCTTGGTAACAACTCAAAAACTGCTGCAATTGAATGTCGGTCAGTCAATTATTCTTGATTAAATTTAACGTGTACCAATGTTTAAGTATACCAATGGAAAATGCATAAATTGCGAGGTGATTGATTAATTTTCTATTTACTTCTCTCACGGTGTGATTAAAATGCATATAGTCTCTCGCGCAGAGTAATTGCACAAACATCAAACGTTGGCTCAAAGGCGTGACCGATATCGGAAATAACATGCGTAATGAAAACCGAGCTCATCCGACGGTTATCCGCGCTTCCTGCCTAAAGAGGATCCGCGAGAGAAAGGCCTGTTTAAAGAGTGAATAACAGTAGAAGGCGTCGTATCCAAGGAATCATAAGAAATAGACTGACTTAACATACTTTGTTGTCGCATTTTTTAAACACCCGGTATTTGTGTCGCTGCTTGAAGATTCTAGAAAAAAAAAGAAAAACTGGAGCACGACGAAATCGGAGGATGCGAGCACGCAATATCTGTCACGGAAACGAGGTAAATACGAGATCCGCTGGTTGCGATTAAAGGCTGGTAATTTCCGGCCAATTGGAGGGCAACCCTTTCGCGCACAGCCATGCGCCGTTAACTGTTTACAAGGGCCGGCAATTTAGCAGTCGATGGGTTACATTAAACTTCTGTTTCGCGGGTTGCAATTAACCGGCGGAATTATCGCTCCTCCTTTTTGGTCAGTCTAATTACAGGAGTTTCAAAAAAGTGTTATTATTATCGGGGCTGCTGTCAGTGCATCCCGTGATCAGAGTGGCGGTAGGAGTTTGGAAATATTTGTGGCTACGAGCTATGAATTATCCAGTACGCGATTAAACTAATTAATATACACCCACATAAATATAAGTGGAATAAATATTTGAACTAGATTCCACATGAAAACCTAAACTTTTTCTACACACTTTTCTTTAGTGTTTAGCAAATACTAACTACAAACTTGAATTTTAAAAATTCTACTCTTCCTTTCCTCATTATCTGAATTATCTGACTTTGGGAACGATACTTTCTATGTATATAGGGTGTTTAAAGAAGGGCCCTTAACTTATCTATGTATGTATATGCATAGAATACTTAGACAAACATAAACATGTACCGACATGAGAGATGAAGCACGTAACAGGAAGCGAGTTTTAAATTCTGCGATAATGGAACGCGAAAATGAATGCCACACCTGTTTGACTTTGCTGGTAGCTCTGCTATTAGTTGGAAATATGTAAACCATTCTCTATCTAGCACTCCCTATGGCAACTAGATCGTCGGATACTGGAGGTTCTACTGTACAACAAAAGGGTTTACTTTAGGATCTATGTTGATTAGACATTTTTCACTCCTATTCATAAGTATGTATAAGCCCCTTCAGTTGTGTACCCTTTTCTTAAACACCCTGTGTACAGTTGTTACAATATTATTTTTCGTAATGCGTTCATTAATTCCAACGGCGATCGACGACGAAATAAAAAATTTTCGCACGGAAATTAGCTTCGCCTGGCTTTCCGGATTTACCCTTCCCCTTCTCATTCAGCCCTTCGCACTCGATCCTAGAACAACGGATGCAAGTTTTCAGGGCGAAGACGGTCCAAAAAGGCGCCATATTCAAAGCGAAATTCACAAGCGAGACACACGGGATCTCATGCAAATCCGTTTTATCGTTGCAGCTTTGTCGTCGTCGAGCTACTGCTCGACGTTTTACTTTTGTATTCTTCTCACCCTCCAGCGCGGCCAGCAACGTATGGCCAGGATTTATTGCCGTACTTCGTTCTTGCCGTCGTATTTCACCTCATCGCGATGAAACGCGTCTGCTGCTGAGATTCCCTTGCGTCTCTACTTGCGAACCGATGCCCACAGCGGGACGTCCTTTCCAATGATTTTCCTCCTTCTTTGCACCCTCGAGCGAAATCACTGACCGCCCCAGCATTCCTATTCGCGGTCTCAAATTACGGATGCACGGGTTTGTAGGGGATTCTCCGTGCGCTGGACCGTCGGTTATCCGAGCAACGATTCCGATCCCTTGCCCGGTCCAATGAACGGTGTACGTATGCATATATTCATGTATGCATGTACAATCAGAATCAACCGCTGTGCTTCCCTTCTGGAAACAGTTCTGATTGACAATCGACCAGGTTGCAACGGGCGAACCGTAGGGAAAGCGTGATAACTGTACGGATGGGCACGAAAGGAATCGCTTCTTCGCTGTCTAGTGTTTTGTAAGCACCGTTGCAGTTGACCGAGTCAAATAGATTCGACACTTTGAGTGATATGTGTATTACAAAACAGTTGGACTTAAGTAATATCTTGCGCAAAATTACCTATACAAAATGAATATTATTAAGTATTGATTGCGATGCATTTTACCCGATTCTTCAGCGTCAATTCGTATCTTTTAATATTTATTTTATTTATTAAATAATAATTAAATTTTCTACTGTGGACGGATCGTTGCATGTTTCAAGAGAGAAGGAGAGAGAGAGAGAGAGAAGCACACAGATCGAACACTTTTAGGTGTGTAATTATATTTCCATTTTCAGCTGGTAAACTGATATATTACATTACGCATTAACATTGCCTTTTCTTTGTGTTATTAGTTTTCTATTGTACTTAATGCTATTATAACATGATGTGTTAATAAAGAAAATTTGTTTCTTCTTTCACTTCCTTCATTTCAGCCAATCTTTCGTTGTCCTCATTCTATTCGTGTCCTAATAAATATTCTCAGACTTTATCGCGTTTACTTAGGTTCCGTAACAAAGTGAAAGGGATTACTCATCGGATGCCTCCTACTATTCGTCGCTTTCCACGTAAAGGGATATTTAATAATACTGTAGTCAAGTTTAAGTGACTCGTTTTCCGCGTCGTACAATCTACCAGGGCGGAAATAAAAATAAATTTCAGTACGTCTCCGGACGACAAGTCTACAACCATTCGCGTGCTGCACCCCCGAGAACAGGAAGAATCGATTCAATTTTCTTACACTCGTCCCTCCTTTTTACTTTTCCCGTGAGCCTTTTCCTCGCCCGTTATTACAAAATTCCATCACTTCACGTTCTCACTCTAAACCTTAATCTACCGGAACTGTGTGACTTAAGTGAGATACAGGAATGTTAAACGTACGTCACAAAGCATTGATACGGAACCATGCATGTATACGTGGCATAAGTTTGTGAACGTGTCGTAAAGATATGAAATTCATAGAAACATGCAATTTTTCTACAATTTAATTTTCAATAAAATAATGAATGTTAATTTTCTTCCGCTCAGAACTGCAATTCGCCTTTGCGGTTCAACACCGTTATAACGATATTAAAGAAAACAAGAAAGAAATGCGGTCCTAAATGAATTTACTCAATCCAACTTTCTTCAATTCGTTCCAAGAAACAATTCCAATGAAAAGTTCTCCATTAACCACCTTTGATTTACTTCTGCAAAGCGTAATGCAATATTCCCTTTCTTAGCACCGTTTGTTCCGTATTCCCTGCACTTTCTTAGCCCCGCCTATTCACCGTTCATCGATCGTAATTAATGCACTGTTCGCGATTAAATCCTGGCTAATTTAACGCCAGATCATCCCCTTTATCCCCGTCGATGCTTATTACTCGCGGCACGTTATCGTGTCCTCCTGAACGGCCAATCGATTTTCGCCATTTTAATTAATCCCTTCTAACAGCTTTACATGCGTGCGTGTGTGTGTGTGTGTGTGTGTGTGTGTGTGTGTGAAAAATGTAGAGTAGCGTATGTATAATCGCGTATTATAGAACCTTAAATTACCGTTTATCGAGCGGATGTGGAATTACGTGAGTAAGCTGGAAATAATGGCTGGTCAAAAAGGGATTTGTACGAGGCGTTAAAGTGTTGCCTTGAGCACCGCAGAATTTCGCATTTCCACCACGCATTTATTCGCTCGTTTCATTCACTTTGATCATCACTGTAGTTCTGCCAAACGTATACACGGGCATGTCCCCATTTTTATGGGATTAGGTGGTGTGTGAAGATATTGCAAGGACAGGAAATATTACTGATATCAATTTTGTAAATGTTACCTACAGAATAATTTTTCGGAATAACTTTAGTGATTCCTAAGATTTTAGTTCTAACAATATTTCGCCAGTTACATAAAGTGAAAAGAATTGTCATTGACATGTAAAATGATGGTTGCTTAACCATTAATGGCCATCATTGCAGTCTCTGTGTATTAGACATATTTCTCACACGTCGCAAATGAATAGTTCTCTTGCTCGACGGGACAGAGCGTTTACTTATCATGACCGATCGATCCTGTAAGCATAAAAATATTAGGGTCGGTGCACTTTAGGACGCGACGCCATAAGAGGCGGATAGGGTGAAGGAAAAGAAAGCAGCTGAAGAACTCGACGATCCCTAACTGCGTCGCAGTCGGAAATCGATTATTAGAAACCGTACAGCACCGAAGTAAAGTGACAACGATATACGAAAAGAGTGCAAATGGTGGCAGCCCGTTGGGATAACGCCATCAATATCTCCGTCTGATTTCCCACCCTTTTATTAGCCATTACTCTGGGCCACCTTGTATCACTGATTCGTGAATAAGATTCTATTGGAAGTTCAGTGCGTAACTAAAAGGCCAACTCGGAGTTTTGGTCATAGCTCCGGAACTAGATAATAAATAAATTACTGAATGTTTCAGTTTGTTCAAGATTTTGTCTTTCTGCAAGTGGTGTCATTCTGTTACGCACTGTAAAATGTTTTGCAGTCTACAGCTTGCAGTATCCTTGGGAAATAGTAACGATAGTGAGTGATTAATTCTCCTAAGAGCACTGCCGCTGCATTAAAGCTAGGCGTGCGAGAAATTAATCGAGTCGGCCTCTTTTTAAGCCGGTATTGTGACCTGGCTGACAGCTTCGCGCGAGATTCCGCTTCATCGAAGAGTTACTGGCGGAATTGCCTCGAACTCATTTGCCTATTCGTTGTCCGCCTGCCTCTGCCATCAGATTCCAGATCCCGAGGAAAAATACCGACGAAATGGAGTGGCGGATTTGAGCTGCAGATCTTCTATTTGAACCGTTCAGTGCGTATCGTGCATCACTGTTCGATCATGAAATATAGAACTTTATGCAATTTCCTGATAAAAATGAACTTTTGCCAGAGTAGAACGAATTTTAGATAAAAATATGGTGGAAATGGAATTCAAATATTCGAGAATAAAGTTCTTCAAATTTAGGAAGGGATAATAAAGATCATAATAAATATAAATGTAGTGCGGCATTTACCAAACACATTTAAATTTACAATTTATTTGCACAATGAATTGGATCGTTTACTTTGAAAGTGGTGCAAGTCCATTTTCTTTTGTCTTGAGATATTGAAATGGCTGCGTTTGCATCGATTCAAACATTCAGATGAGGTCCATTTATTTTCTTCCACGTCTGTATGTGTTTAAATACATGTGAATTTATTTTATAAGTAGTCTTTTTGACATTAACTAGACCAATACCTTTTTTCAGAATCACGGATGAACTTACACCACGTTAAATATAAATGACTCTGCAATTCCATTTACCAGCATTTATCAAATTGATTCAAACAAACAAATAAATCTGGATTTACGTAATAAGGTGTTTATAAATAAAAGGTTCACATTACAATATATGTATATGGAAATTTATCCTTTTTTCAATTTGTTTAAACGGTGGACTTAAACCACTTTCAAAGCAAATGGTCCAATTATTAGATCGCACTTATACTGTCACGCTTGTTTCTCCCTTTCTCCCCTTATAACTTAAAAACAAATTATGCGATTTCTGTTGTATTCGGTGTCACTTTAATTGCAAAAATCTCAAGAGTTCATTTGCGTCGCCAATTTTCTGGAGGCGCCGCTAGGAAAGGAATAATTTTCTTTCTTTTTTATTATTAACTTTGAAGAAAAATACAGGAAAAAGGACTGTGAAATTTATTCATAATATGTGAGGAGATAGCGAGGAGTATACCCTTTAATTTGCCGTTTGGCCCATTCCGATATCTCAATTAGTTTCCGAGATATAAGCATTTAAAGTTGGGGCATTTAAATATCGCGACGTGACCTACATTTCTTCCTGGAATCGGTAGCAGTTCGCAGAATCGCGTCTGCGGCTTGTCTGGCTTTTTTCCCTAGAATCGGAAAAAACTCGCTGACTCGGCGCCTGTTTTTTGCTTGCACCTGCTTGGGTACGCGGTGAGGTAGGTCAGTGACGCGCGGCACGTGCGAAAAGGACAGAGATACAATAACATTAGGAATTACCCCTTTCTTTGAACGGCGATATCTCAGGAACCGGAAGTCGTATCGAGCTCAACAAAAAAACATTTTAAAGGGGAAGAAAGCGCGCTTCTAATGAGACCAAAGTGGATAACAAATAATTCGTATCTTCGGAGTTACAGCGGTTCAAAGTTCGTGCAATTGTAATACTTAACAATCAAGTTTCCAGCCTTCGATATTTGGCTATGGCCCGGACGGGGCACGGAGCTTTAGCTTTCGTTTAACCTTTATGAAATTAATTTCAATGAACTCCAGAGATTTCTGCAATTAAAATTGGAACCAAACACGACAGAAATCGCATAGTTTTTTGTTATATTATAATAATAATACGTCGCTGTTCGAAAAGCCGGACAGGACCCGGACACGGCACGGTGATGTATAAATGGACTCTTAAGCGTTTATTAAGTACACATGAGACCACGAAACGAGCTTCTGGTTTACCCCAAATTAATTACCTCTATGTGCAACTATTTATAAGTGAACAGCATTCTACAGAGTCAGCTTCGAGTCCACAAAACTCGTGGCGGTATGAAAAACCGAGATCGTTATAGACTCGGAAGTAAAAGAATCTAAATCATTGTCCCCCATTCTTCTATCTAACAATGAGAGAAAAATCTCGCACAAATGGAACCATTGATCATGTAACTGCAGCTTCTGTGCGAGAATAAAGCTGAATAAGATGAATGTTATCTACTACAAGTCCTAAAAAAGTCGACACTTGCTTTTTCTTTAAGAGCTGACCTGATGTTTGTTCTAAAGATCCTGCCCGCGGATTTTAGGTCAAATGTTCAATGCCAGCGCGCGAATATAACAGTCTTGGCCCCTCAACTACAGGCTTTAAAGATTAGACGACGCTCCTGAGGAACGCCCTGCCCTCTTTATCTATCTCCGTCGATCCGCCTTATCATTTCCACTCTCTCTCTCTCTCTCTCTCTCTCTCTCTCTCTCTCTCTCTCTATGTCTCTCTTTCTCCCTTGCCCTTTTTCCTCCCATTAATTCCGCCCTATTTATTTCCTTGCCAGAGCATTCCCGAACGTTCTCTTTCTTCCATTGCATCTTGCCTGTGATCTTCTTCTTGTTTCATTACTTTCCCCCATTTCCCGCGCAGAATTTTTTCGCCTTTTGTAGAATCGAAGCTTGCGGAAGGGATAGAATGATTAAGGATGCAAGCGTTTGAAAAGGGCCTCTGGACGGTCGGTGTGCAGAAGAAATCTGCCGATCGACACCTATTCACAAGGTAGAATCAAATTTGTTCGTAAGACTGAACCCGTTTCAACAGCTTCCCCTTGCCTAAGAACGCCCTGCGATCCTTCGCGAGATTCGATTTCCTGTGGGACGCACATAATACGAGAGATAGAGGCAGGCAAGAAATAGGGAGGATGAGCGTATCAACTACGGGAAGTGTTTACAAATTTCTCGCCGACGACGAAACAGCTTTGAAAGAGATTTTCTGCTAAAGCGGAAGGGAAAGGGAACGAATCGACTGAAAAAACATTGCGTGGGGTTGTCCACACTAGAAAGGCAAGGTGAAGTAAAACGGAAATAATAATTCCTAAGAAATCAAATGGGGAGCGAATGCAACACTTTTTTCATAAAGTACATTCTAAAGAGTTATCATTGAAAGAGCTCAGCTGTTGAGGGATGAAAGCAGTGTAACGCTGAAGAAAAAGACCATCTCTCCCAGCTTTTCTTTCGACAAATTGGAGATTCTTCTAAAATATGTTTATTAGCAATACTTTAAACTAATTTTTCACGAAATTCCATATGAAAATATTTGGTATAATGGTTACAGTAACTCAGGATGTGACAAGTCTCCAAAGTTTAAAAGAAAAACGGGGAGAATCTAGCATTGACATAGAAGCTCTAAATAAAACGAAAATGCTAACATTATCTTGAAGATTCATAGATTAGCTTTAGTTGTGTGTACGTGTTATAAGGAAAAAATGACTTGCTGCAAAATGGCTTTTGAAGGATAAGCTTCGAAAATCAGTAAAATATTTCGTACTTATTTTATTATTACAAAGAAGCTAATTGTCCAATCGAAAATTCCGCACGTACAATTGAAGGTAATACTTTCGAGAACTACCGTTTAAAATTTCATGTAAATCGGATGAAAATTATCGGAACATTCTGCAGATCATCAGTTGCCGTGGCTATTATACTGAATATTTTTATATGAAATTTAGTGATAAGTTAGTGCAAGATATTTATATCCGTTTGCCAGCAAAGGTTTTCTAAAAGAATGTTCTATTCGTTGAAAGAAATGCTCTCGAGAATGGCCTTTTTTCTTAACCGCCACCCACATTCCAGTAACAATTCATGATGTTATATAACTTTTGTCGACGACATATCTCTACGACCATTAAGTGGAAAGCATTGGTTAATTCTCGTATCGACGCCAAGGAGTTCTGGATGTTCGCAGCTTTCGACATTTAACCCCTCATAACTCTGAAGCGTAGATAGTTTGTGGGCTTTGTCTTTGTGCCGTCAACCAAGTTGGACTCTCGAGTACAGAGCACTGGCATCGTAGATATTACATTACACTTGGATTGATTAGGTTGAATATCAAAAGTGACTCTGTCCCTATTATGCGCAACCGCGCGCTACGCAATTGGGCCATCAAATCCCTTTTCATAGGCATAGCATGCATGTAGGCTCGACAGTTACGTATGATCAAAGTGACGCAATAATTATACGAGATTAAGGGCAGTGGCAGCAATAGAATAATAAAATTTGTGGGAGAAGTTGTGAGTTCGAATAGAAATTCGAATAGTTTCTAATAGAATTTCTCGTTTCTGATAATCGATATCTTAATTATAACATTAATTACAAATTAATTACCTAAATGCCGGAATTGCCAAATTTGAAGAAGAAATTATTCGTAAAAGAGAATTAAAAATTCCAGGTCATCAAACCACTTATAACTTATCTAAATCGGTCCAAAATATACGCGATGCTAGTATCTTAGGGATTACAGAATTCAAAGTGTTTGTTGGAGAAGCGGTGGTATTTGTGAGAGATCAAAGATTCCTCGCTCGCGAGGCATATCAAAAGTCCCAGGATTCCCAGTGATCCTGGAGATTTCAAGATTCCAGAGGGGCACGAGGTCCCTGGATATCTTGGAGATCCTGACAGCCAGTTAATCTCGGATGCTGCGTGGTTGAGAATCTGACACGGTCGATATTTAGTAGTACCAGCCCGTATTAAGTGCCTTGATTGCACGGTCGAAAGGCCTGGCCTCCACTTACGACATTTTGATGACCCCCCGTAAATTCCAGCTTGTTCGTACGCTGTTCTATGGATCGGGGATCATCTTACAGAGTACACTAAATAATCATACTATTATGGAACTGAAAATGTGCTACTCAACAACAGAACTTTGTAAGTTAAATTCTATAAAAATAACTTCCTCGCTAGGATTCTCCATTTATGAATCACTCAATATATTACATTTATAGAAAACACGAAGACGCAATATTATACATATAGAATGCGCTTAATATTTTCAACAATATCCAAATTATAGTGCTTTTTATAATACCTGGTAAGTGAAGTAATTTTTCTACCTTTCTTTTCACTACATTCTCAAAAATACGAATCCACAGAAAAATCCGCAGTTTCCCCCCTAATTAATTATCAATCCACCGAAATAAACGAAGATACATGAAATAAACCTTTACACCGCGCAGTTCATTTGCGGCTTAATTGGCAGTTTGTCAACGACACGGGAAATAAAGTGCGACGCGAGTCGAGATAAATCAGAGAGGCGCGTCACACGTTGGAAGAAAAACCTGGCGCTTGTGTTGTAAGGAACGGCAAATTCACACTGCACCTCCGTCCTGTCTCTGCTTTTCCTAACTTCTTGGGAAGTGCCTTGATTTTCCGTTTCTCTGCAGAAAGAAGACATCGAGAAGAACTGCCGGGAGCTTTTGTAACGTATGTCCACATCTAAGCAACGTTATTATCGCTGAATTGTTTACACTTTGTTACGTTTCCCATCCTATATTGCGCGGGTATTTATGTTTGTTGAAACTTTATTTGAGGCAAATCGTGTGCACTGACCTTCATTTTCTCGCACTTGATCCCCTTCGTCTTATTATTAATAATGCTTATATGTATATTACCCGAGGAATATATTTTTGGATCACTTTCATGTCCGATTCTTATAAAGTGAGAAATGTACAATAGCTTACTATTAATTAAATTAAATACAATTCCTATGTGGATAGAGGAAGGGCGCATACAATAAAATACGCAATAATTATCTAATGATAGTATGTTACTACAAAGTTTATATTACTTCGTAAAATAAATGTGAACACTTAAGGACACCTAAAAATTAATATCGTCTTCATGTGAGAGCCTTCAAGGAAGACTGAACCATACGTTCAACGATTAATTGGCCATCAGAGTAAGTAACGTTGAAGCGAACCTTTAACTACATCACGTTCGCTCAGAGAAAACCACAAGGAACAGGGCTGAATGAAACGTCGCTCCCAATAAACCCTTTACTTTTCAATAACAACAGAGAGAGGTGTGCAGTGTTCCTTTAAGCTAAAGGAAATATTGAGAAGAATCTCCTCAGGTTTATAGACAAATTGATTTTCCATGAAACCGCCCAGCCATTGTTTACTCTTTTCGTTTGGCAAACACACAGCGGTTGAACTTACTAAAATAAAGGTATACGTATTTTACCATCCAATCCGATTTTGGGATTGAAAAAAGACGAAAGCTTGAAATAAATTGCACTTAACTACTGTCATGTATGTAAAGTAATGAATGTCGCGAGCATATTCCCACAGATAAATTGCCAATTAACTAGATACTCGGTTAAATAAATTACCAAAGTCTATTACAATTTAACGAAAGTATGATAAACTGCAAACTACATTACACCAAGCAAATTGTTCGAAAACCGTTTGGGGTATTCTCTCAATATTATCCTAAAATGCTGCTTTATAATTATGCTAGAGGGAACAAATATCTACCGCATTACCACAGAATTTGATCGAACCGGAGGGTAAACTACCCTCGCTGGAATCCTTTAAAATCGCGCGGTGGTATTGGCGCGTGTAAAAATGTTCCATCATTCTTCACTAGATGGCGGTAGCTTGCGATAGCAGCGAGCTTCTTGGGGTAGCAACCCTTGTCACGGCCCGTCAGATGATTAAGCGAATTTTAAATAAGAAATGGACCCTCGAGTCATGATGGATCGACGAAATTGCTGTACTATCGATTCGGCGTATGGAAAACGATTAAATTGGATACTGGCCAGACGACAAGGGGTGGAAGTGATATTTACCTCTTCCGGTAAAAGGGTGGAAAGAGAGGGTACACAATGGGGGCGAAAGCGGACGAGGCTTTGTTAAAACAGTTTCCTTGGTTGGTAAGGTGGTTTAAAACGGTAAACTAAATGAAAAACCGCATTCGAATGAATTTTTTGAGGGGGGATGAACATAAGATAGAGATTGTTTCTTACACTATCCATATTCAAGGGGGTTCAAAATATCGATGCTCTTGTGGTACTACTTATTCGATACAGGGAACATTATTTAAAAGTTCAGAAACGAGAGCACCGTCTTCTGAAGTAAAAATACTATCTTCGAGATATAAATACGCATTTCTTTTACAATTTTCAAGAAACCAAGGGTAAAAGATATTTCATAGACATTGGTAATTGCATTTCAGGCTGTTCGCAATTGCTATAGAAGATTAGCTACAGGCTAAGAAGGCTTACGAAAGTAATTAGTTAATGTTAAAGGGACTAGCCGTGCCAGACGATGAAGTTAAAAAAATATCGAGACTGCAAATTTTGTTTAAACACGCACAGATACTGTAGCTTTAACTGTGATAAGCATTGAGAGAAGCAAAAGATTCCACGAGAAATAACAATTTCTTTAAGTTCAGAAAAATAAATCCAACACTATGATATATTTTACTTAAAATCTCAGTAGAGCCAACAATTATTATTTAGCCTCTGTTATTAAAACATTTAGTTTTCTGAACACCTTACTTCGTTATTACGTTCTTAAAAAATTAATCAAACAGTGGACCTGTGATTTAATTCTTATAAATTCTTGATATTACAAAATCATCATATCAATACATATAATTAATTTGAAATACAACACTAAAGTATTTCGATATGCAAATTAATATTATACATACATTGTATGTTTTGGATGTGAAATAACTTCAAATCGGATTAAGAATTATACTTTCCACGTCGATCACTCGGATGGTTTATAGGTAAATGCGTTTCAACTATTATGTGTCGCGCGTTTAAACGGGGCGTTCAATTTGCTTTGTGGCCACACCGTTTCCTCTTTTATGAACTTCGTCAACGCGAAATTACTGGACGTGTCGTCGCCTCTGTTTTATCGTTCCGGGCGATTAACAATAGCACGGCGACGGGTTATTTCTAGTTAAATCACCCTTGACCTCGTTACTTCCGCAGTGCAGTCCCGGTAATTTTGGTCCTGGGGTGGTGAAAGTGAATTTGAAGTCTGGTGAAGTTATCGATTTGTTACAATTGATAATAGCTTATAGTTTCTATTGAAACAGTTTAAGCAGTAGGTGACATAAATTTTTGTATATGTTTCCTGAAATAAAGTAACAGCATTCAGATACAATTTTACGCCCATAAATTAAATAATTACTCCGCAAATCAATCTCTTCGGTCAGTTATTGCGTGCACAAATTTCCGATTACTTCGTTAATTGCAAAATTCGGACGGATATGTGCTAGCTGATGCGGGTCTCGCCAGCTCGCCTTAAACGTTTTAATCTGGGGCGCAAACCGGAATTTGCACGTCCGTCATTAACCCCTTTTAAACTCATTTGCACATCTCGTGGTTCACAATTGTGCCGAAAGGCCTGCGTTTCCCTTATTACGGAATGCAGAGTTCAGCTTTTTTCATCGTTATTCCAACTTTATTCTTTATACTCTTCCTTTTTTTATTCCTTTTCAAGCGTCAGCAATTATTAATCTCCCTTTGTTACAGAAACCTATACATTATTTGATTCGTGCAAACGAAAAGCCATTTTTGTGTCATTCATATCTACTTTAACTATTTAAATTATTAACTATACACCCTCATGTTTTAATAAGCGTTAGTTTCAATCAATGTGGCCAAATAATTACATATTTTTCATAACACCGATTGTTTACAACCTTCGGGATTTTTATGTATACTTGCGAGTTCGTGCAAAGAGATTCAGTGAAATTACATCATCACGAGGTCGAAGTTCAGACGTAAAAGCTTCGCGTGTTAGTTTAACGCTCTCTTTTATCACTTTCGCGACGCGTAATGAAACATCCTCAGCCCCTTAGATTCGAAAGTTAACGTAGAACGGATGAATTTGGAATGGAGAGGGATTAAGGACGCTTCTGCCAAGTAATTGAGAAAGTTGAGAGCGCGTCAGATGCAGCGCGACAAATTAGAGGATAAAGGATTTCGTGGGGTTGTCGTTGATCTACCAAGTGCCCGAGTAAAAAGTCTAGCGCCACTTGAATAATGCAAGCGATTAGCGACACCGTGGAAGGATGTTCCAAGGCTTGAATTTCATTTGCATAACTTGCAGATTCGCATAAAGTACACATATGTAGAGGCTCGCGTTACAAAGTTTACATTTTCAAACTTCATTAACAATTTCCTGTAATATCGTCACCCCTTAAAATGTACGCGCAATACTTTCTGCAAGGAAACAAACTAATTTTAAAGACTGTTTCCTTAGAAATAAGAGAACTGCTGAATCGGTGGTTCAGCAATTTTTAATCAACGATGAATACTATGTCAAAAGTGTCTTTTTCAATTCTCTATTTAGCAGATCAAACATCAAAAATAAAAGAAAGATGGAGTACATTGCTTTTTACTTCCGTGCGCCCTTAATTCACGACGTTCACACCGGCAACTGTCGCCGAGGATTTTCATAAAGTGCCGCAGCTTAATGGAGCGGAAGGCGGCGCAACGGCGACAGGAGTAAGACGCATCGTTTCAGCGGGCTACAATAGGCACTTTAACCCCTTGAGGCTCGATATTGAGACACGTAATGTGGTAGATCCCGCTTTCACTTCCACATACTATATTTATCAAGCAAAGGGAGTAAATAATGAGGAAAGCGCGTCGGTCTAAAATGCTGATTAGCAGTTATCGCCCTTTTACACGAACCGAATATTATCTAGCCGTTCGCGCATCAGCTGCCCCGAGGTAACATTCACGGGAGAAGCTTCGTTAGCGGCAGTTCAATTGCTGCTGAATACCAGGCGGTGTCCGTGTTTCATCTTGTCGTTTCGAGGACCGAACAGACGGGCGCAGAATATTTCACAAACCGAACGATCTCGTGTTAATTAGTGGATTAGATGGCTGGTTGCATCATCGCGATAAATTTGTTAGGCAAACATTCGATTGGAAATTAAAGATGACGGCGTTTTATTTGGAAATCCATGGAATCCATGTCTGCGCTTTTTTGGATTCGACACTTTTAGAGAGTTTTGTACGGTATACTTGATTTTATTCAGTTAAATAAGTAATAAATATCATTTCAACATTTACGTTAAGGGACATACTTTGAGGCAACGATGGAAACTGAGACATTCCAGAAGACGGTGCTGAGCAAAGAAAAACGAAATCTTGTGAAAAGCTTGGGAAAGCAAGGAAAGCTTTGATTTGTTTTTTTTTTTCAACGTCACAGTATGGAAAACCTTGAAGCGCCCCCGACGTGAGCGAAATCATACGTTGACCTTTTATACGTGCTGTTTCATCCTCTAAATCCTATATCAGGCCGCAGATGAAGCTTATCCCCGTTCACTTTTTCTCCCTGACAGGAATAAGGACGCGCGCACGTGGCGGGGTTTAATAAATCGTCCGATCACTGAATGTTTGAAAGCTTCTCGAAAAAAGGAGCGTCGGCGGAGCGTAAACCCATTTCAGACGAGTGGATTGCTGCGATGATGAATATCTATTTCTCACTGGCAGCCTCCACAAAATCTTGAGGTGACGGGGAAAAATAGTAACTAATGTGCTTTCTTTTGTTTTTATCTCATGTAAATAATTCATCGTGATCAAATATAAAATTCATTTCGCTCATCGAACAGAGTGTATCAGATAGTCTCAAATAATAAGAAATGTTGTCTTTGTTATCGAATGTAAAATCAATCATTGCAATAAAATATTGAATTCATTTTGCCCATTGAACAGTGAGTATTAAGTAACTCTACCAGTCAATTAAACTTAAGTCCCCATTCCAACATCCGCCCCTCACAGTATTAAATCACCCTCTCCCTCCCCCTAAGATAAAACCTGCATTATTCAGATCCAGTTCCTAGAAATAGAATGATCTCCTAGGCTGCCAAAGGGCCCATAAAACGGCTCCGTTCGAACTCTTCTTGCGGTTTTTATTTCCCATTCTTTTCCACTACTAATTACATTGAAGAAATAGAGAGCGGTTGGAGACCGTCGTCCACTGTGGCCGTGGAAAGGTCTATTTTTTACCTGCCGAGGGTCGCTCGAAACGGAATGCTTGCACAGGTGTTCTGGGAGTTTAGATGAAAAGAAGTAGCTACGTGGCCTTTACGACTGCCTCGTAAACAATTCTTCGTTATAAGTCAAGCACGTGGATATGTGGACAGGATGAGTCACTAAATATTGGCATCTTGATTTACGCCACTATTATTACCCGTATAAAAAAATGTATCAGATAAAGGGTGAATGTTTCAAAGGGGTGTCATATGTTCATGTTATTGATCTCTTCCGCTGGTTTACTGTTTCAAATGGAATGATACATATTTTGAATTACGTGGGTCGACTCAGCTGGCCATTTTCCATAAAAGGTATTAAGGTAACATGATCGAGAACTGATTAGTTAAAAAGATGTTTCAACTTTAATCTATTTAGTAGAGTGGCATGTGCAAGACAAGGAAAGCGTCAATAGAGCAGTACTGCCTTAAGTCTTTCTTTGTCTAATACACTGTACGTTCCGCTGGTTTAAAGTTGAAATATCCTTTAAACTAAGCAATTTTCCATCCCGCTACCTAAATAATTTTACATGGAAAATGGCCAGCTGAGTGGATCTATGTAATTAAACATACATCAGGCCATTTAAGAAAACAAAGTCGGCTTCTAGATTACGTGTCCATTTGCCAAGATTCTAATTACATGAATTGAATGCCTCTCTTAAACCCATTCAACTTCTATCTGAAGCGTTTTAACGTTTAAACGTTTCGTAACAGTGACAAAGTCAAAACGTCAATAATTCTGATTGAAACTCAATGGATTTCGTTCGAGGCCAGTTTTGAAGAAGCTCGGAAAATTTTCTTCGACGATTATTGGTGAAATGCAGGCAGTTTCGAGTCTTAGTGGACCTAAGGTATTACACCCTGTGCAGCTCCAGTTATTGAACAACTTCGAGAAATTGCAAAACTTTATCTTTCCAATTTTAACCAGAGACGACACTCGTCGTGTGTCGTCGTTCATATTGTGGTAGGCATAGTTCGATTGGCGATTAAATTTACATAAGCTTCACCGAAGAAATGTTATTCCTGCACTTCTTTATACTTTCATTCGTTTCTCCTTCGGCGAAGAGAGTGGAGCGTACAGAGTTGGATTATAAGGTGAGATAATATTTGACGAACAATTATGCGGACTTGTACGGTAAAGATTCACTTGAATTCACCGCTTGAAATCCGTTCAACGTAATCCAATCTAGCGAATTGAATTAATTGATGCTCCTTGAGAGTACGTGACTCGTTGTCGGTTTGTTTCAATGTAATTAACTGTGTTATCCAGCGAATGATAAAGCTGATAAAGAAAATGCTTAGAGTCCTCGGAAGCAATATGACTTCAACGTTACCTTAATTCTTCTTAAGGACTCGAAATATTACTATAATCCTCCACCATGTTTTCTGCAAAGGAATGATTTGTTCGAGGGAAAATTCTGACTTACCTATAGGGCTTGGAGTCAGTTCCATCATGGACACTTTCACATGGATGTCGTAACGCTCGAAAAGCTTCAGTTTCGGGCCCCGCTTGCTCTTTTGCAGCGTGTGAACAGTCGAAGCGACTGCCCTCGTGTAGTCCCTTACGCCGAAAGACTTCTGTGGCACCATCATCCCCACCTGTTACACGGAAGAACTCGAGATAGTTTGAAAAACGTTGCTGCATCTTGGCAAATTCAATCTTTCTTTTCAACAAATGCCAAACTTCTCTGCGAAGTTACATGCCTTTTGTAAGAATGTGCAACAGTTGCACATGCTTTTAAAAACTGACAGATTAGACAAAATTTCATACTGTCAAGTATTATCGATACGATATGTCCAGCTGACTGCTCGCAATCATATAAAACGAGCAACGACAATTAATATTGAAAAATGGAACAAGTTCAATCGCTGCAATGCTCGAACCGATTTCAATATTCAAATTCTATCGTAAATATTAGATATTTAAACGGGCGAAGAAGTACATTCGGAGCGTTCGCTTTGTAGCGGCAAGGATGGATCGGTGCGCACCTGTTGCGCAAATCGATCGTACTGGATGAATGGAACGTAGGCAGGGAATGGACAGTCGGTCGAATTTTTGCCTATCAGCGGGAAAACTTTCTAAAGACGCGTCTTTATCTTCGCCAGAACTCGCGTACAGGCCCCAAGAGATTTAGTCCCTCGAATGGATAAGAACGAGTACTATGTTTTTGTTTTTTTTCTTTACATAAGACGTGCAATATCAATTTGTTATCAATTGAAAAAGAATCTGAGCAACGATTAACATATGCGTGAAGCAAGTTGTGCATTGAAAGCAATGGCAAATGTAGATTTAATGAGCGTGTACTTTTTCGAACCACTGCTGTTTTGAAAATTATAAGTAATTAGGGTAATTAGTTGTAATGTCAATCACTAGCCAGAAACAACTTGTCATTCAAATAGTATAGAATTTGCGGATTGAGAATTTCTATATTGGATGAACCTCTCTTTACTTTTCAAGGCAACGCAGTCTTACATTTTTTTCTATGTTTCCACTTTTAAAAACAAAACTTTCATTTCACTTTTTCACATTCCGTAATAGATTGTTTCAAATGTACAGCTTACAATGAGAACTATAACAAGAGGAATAATCTGTCAGTATTGCAGAAAGAAAGATATTGTTTGCGTTTATTATTTTGCCAAACGTCACCTAAATGAAAGCACGAAATAAATTGTAACTGACAATGAAAGTTTCGCGAAGTACGCAGCTTGCGTTGTAGAAGAAACGTTTTCCTAAGAAACGTGTCCGTTTTCCTGCTGCTACTTGTCGAAATATGCGGTTAATTAGAAATGTAAATCATCTCGCCTTTACAATTAGACACGCCGTCCTAGTTACCCGCGAACCGCGCTGCCATAATTACTACAATTTTGCGTGGCGATTTAAGCTAACGTTTCAAGAATTACGTGTTCTTTTCTCGTTTTCCCTTCTTCGGACGAGACGAGTGTCAAAAATCATCTTTTTACTGTTCTCCCCAATTTTATCTCCGCCTCTTATTCTTCGCGATTCTTTTATTTCTGATACGCTTCGCTCTTCTCCGCCACTGAAACACAAATTTCCATTTACTTTTCACATTTTTATTGCATTTACCATTTTTTTTTAACTGCCCCACTTTCTTCTGAACATTTTTCGTCCTTTCGGCAAAATTTGTCCCCCCTTCCCCCCTTCTGACAATATTCTTTTAGCCCCTTTCTGATTTCCTACCTCACTTTTTGGCGAGGAAACCAAGCGTGAGCTCTGCAGCTTAGTTTTATGTATGCGGTGAAATTTGCTTCAGACCCTCTTAAATCTTTTAGAATATGCATGTATAATATACCTCACATATTACGTGATAGCAGGTAAGGTATTGTTCTTAATATTCCCCCAGCATGAATTCCCTCTTACCGTGAACAATATGTAGAGAATACAGTAAAATTGTACTTTTACACGGATTTGAACAGACACTGAAACTTCTGATAAATTTAATTCAAAAGATAAACTAATTTTTATTTGTGTTTATGACATTGGAAAGAACTATTACCAAGCAAGGTGGATACTGAACCTTCAACGAAAGCAATTCGATTGCTCTTTAAAGAGAAGCGACAGAGGACGGAGTCGAAGCCAAGAGAGATACCGATCGTAATGTCGAGGCTGTCAAAAGTGTGCATTAGGATGATTAAACATCAATTGACGGCTCGATCGAAAGTGATAGTTCGCGCCAGCGAAAATGGAGAATAATGGCCGCCACCACCACGTCGACGATCAGAATAATTACTCAAGGGAGTAAGACAGGCTTTCCGTGGGGCGTTTAAAACGATTACCCCGTCCAGTTATACCTCGAGGAAGAAGTAGATAATTACCGCGTGGATACATCATCCGTCAACCATAGAGAAATCAATTGAAAAAGATCCATGCGATCCAGTTGTCGCTAAGGAACAGCAGAATTGTTCTTCCAGAATTTGATTCGTCTCGTAGTTGGATTGAGATTAGGGAGGATAAGAACATGTGAAGTTTTCCCAATTTTGACAAGTGGGATTTGTTTGAAACCCCTGGCATATTAAAGCTGGGGCTCTAAGCTTTTATTCGAGCATTAGTACAAAGAGCCAGTGGAAACCCATATTGCTATTATTAATATCATGCGCACGACAGCTGAGATTTGTTTAAAATCTGCGGCAAATTAAAGTTGGGACTCTAAAGTTTTACTTGAGTCCTAGTACATTAAAAAAGACCCAGTAGAAGCCGAGAAAAATGATTGTGTTAAACGTACAACGACCTAATCCAAAAACTGAGTTTTGGGTAGCCATTCCGAAAAGTTGCTATTATGTCTACTCCTGGATGTCACTTTTTAACATACAAAGGCTCAGATGAAACCTTGAAGATCCAGCTTTAATTTGCATTTCTTTTTCCCTTGAACGTATTTTCTATGATACACAATGACCCGATAGAAGGCGGCTCGTAAGATGACTCGTTACTTATAGAATAAGATCGGATCTTCTTCGATCAGCGAGAAGCGAAAATTCGAAAAGCTTGGAAATCCGTTCGCCAGTATCCGGAGACGTTGAATTTTTTATCGTTCATCCATCGAGAAGGAAGTAAAATCGTTTGGCAGGTTTCACGAAGAGGACAAGAGAAGGAGGAGGGGAGGGAAGAGGAATTGCTTTTAGCTGCGGAAAGATCCATCCTCTCGTTCTCTGATAGGAATTCTAGCGATGGAATGTTGTCCTGATTACTGCTGTTCAAACTATTCGTAGAATGAAATTACTGGGGATACCAGAGAACGAGTACAAATGTGTCGGAGAACGGGGTCATCTAATTTGATCGTTTCAAATGCTCTTCTTCAATTCCGGAATGTGGCAACGCGCTAAAGGGAAATGGAATAATACACTTACTGCAAGATGATAGAAATATAATTTGAAATATAGGGGTGCGTTCGAAACTAATTTTTCATTTCTCGAAACCGAAACATTGCAAAGTTTCGAAATCTTTGTTGATCATAATTAAACAAAAATATAAAGAAAAACATAATAACATACAGCAATGTCTAATCCAGATTCTTGTTCAAAAGCTCTGACATCCGAATTCTCAATCGATCGTCTATGCCTTTCCTTGTTTGAGTTTCAAGAAATTTAGATCATGAAAAAAGTTTCGAATTCTCGAAGCTCGAAGCTTCCTTGGGTTTCGACGTTTCGACAAACCCGAAACTAGTGAAATATAATGTTCTGCCAAAATTACGAGCACTAAACAAAATAGATAGTTCGTATTATTATTATTTGGTAATCATTCCAAATAAATGTAGCAAAATATAATTTCGATAAAACGTCCAATATTTGTCTCTGCCCCACGCACAGTTATTCTAATTTAACGCAGCCATAAAATATCGCGGACCACAATTCTAACTGCGCGATTTCCCTTATCTCCCCCCGAAATCAATTTAACACACGAATCCAACAGCGTCGACCCGCTGGCCCTCCGATCTACAATCGCAAGCAGCTCCTAGGTTCAAAAGGAAGCTCGCATTGGGGAAATAGTATTTACCCTCAGATATGTGATATCATTTCTGTCCTTATCGCCGGATTGGGGCGCGTACGTAAACCTCGACATCGGCGGCATCGGTGTGCTGGTCGTCGTGGTAAACGGTCGTTGCCTCGTAGAATTGGGAAATCTCGCCTCGCCGAGCCTCACCCCCGATCCTCGTCCACCTAATAATCCAGTTCCCTTTCCGTGTGTTCCACGCTCGCTCGTGCCGATTTGAATGCCGCTGCCGCCCCTCGTCACGCCTGCGGCCTGGAGGCTGCCGGCCACCAACAGGAATGGCATCAACGCGAAAAGTAGCCCCTTCATTTTTACACCGCACGAATGGAACACTTGTCGGCGACTCCAGCCCAGCCGTTCCTCGCGTCTCGTCGTCCGCTGCTTGTCCTACCGCTGCACGCGATTCTTCCATTCAGAAGGGCTCAGTGACGACGCCGAGTCGCTTTCCCAGCTGACCGGCAACTCCTTGCCCTTTCGCGACCCCTCATCGCGAGCTCGAGGTTCTGCAACAGATGTGTGACTGGTTAGTGGTGGAGTTTGCGGACGGCATCGCGAATGGTGCGAGTGTAGCGTTTCTATTGTTGGCAGTATAAGCTTCGCGAGAATATAACGTTACATGAATAATATTTTCCTTCGGCTGGAATTTGAATTATAGATCGCGCAATTGGATGCAACTCGATATTAAATCATTATGGTAGCTTCGAATATTATTGGCACTGCTAATTTCATTAAAGCGTACACTCTTTCAAGGCGAGAAAAATATCTGAAATTATTTACTAAAATTAATGAGCACGTTTAAGAACGTGGCTGGAATATTAATTGCTGAATGAAAAAGTTCACCCGTGCTTCGGACGTAAATGCAAATTGGATTGCTTTAAGTAATGACTGGTGGTATGAATAATCAAATTTTTCAATGCACAGAAATTGGGGCTCATTTCAATACGTATTGGAGATAATACACGAGGAAGATGTATGCAGATACAAGGCAACCACCCATGGTCGTCTCTGTCGTCCTGCAGAATTCCCGGCAGTCGTGGGCGTCGTTTAAAAAATTCCAAGACGACGTATTTACGTTCAAAATATGCAAAGCACGATAATATCAAATTATTCACATACTAAAGATGCGATGAAGTACTTTCAACATTTTTATATTATATATTTTGAACATGCATGTATACAATACTGCAAATCTCGTAAGTATTATTACATTTCCCCTATTGCCTTTTGGTTAAACGTTCGTAAAAGCTCTAATATTCTCTTCATTCTGCTCTCACAAAGCATTGAATGCACTTACAAACGCACTCACCCTGTATGGGTGCACTCATTGAGACAACCCATTCTGGACTATGCACTCTTGTAAGAACGCTTTTTTTCGCCCAAACACTTGGTTTACATGCATTTCACACTTTCTTTCACGTATGTACGCATTTATTTAGCTTCAAACAGTTTGTGAAAATGCCACAGTCTTTTGTATCGTTCCTAATAATCCCTGCAATCATTGCTTTCATCCTTAAAACATTTTATCCTCATGTGAAAACACGTCCTTCGTGTAATTCTTTTTCTCACTAACTAAAGTAAGTAGGTACAAATAAATGAATAATCATTGCACATTTCACACGAGTTATTAAAATACTACACCTCATAATTAAACAGCAGATTTTTCTACAAATTCATGTATCAAAATGTAATAAAAGAAATAGAACTTCAGTGGTAAAGTATTTCACCTCTTATTTAGGTGTTATAAAAAGCACTATAATGTGGGTATTTCATACTTTTTTACTCTTTAAATTTTCTATAAATGCATAAAAATCCACAGTCTGCTCATAATTGAATTCATTTTGCCAGCACTTTGCACCCCTACAATTTCTTCAGGGCCCCCAACTGCTTTATGCAAAACCTTTGATCAATCTAACGACGTCGTGTTGACAAAGTAACAGCTCTAATTACGCTCGGCTTTAATTTGCCAGAATCGTGTTACTATTTCAACGTTATCGTCCTTATCCGTGGCGTATAGTTTCTTCGAGGCCAGAATCGCTAAGTACACTTAAGAACAACAACCACGATCCGGGATTACGATCTTGGTCGCTTCGGGATTGCACGTCAGACGACACTAGTCGCAGCGAAATAATTCGTTTGTCCCGTTCGCGACAATTATCTTGATGACACGCTGTCGACTTCTATGACGAAGGTGTAATTAATGGAGGTGTTCTAATTTCTAAGAGATGTTTTCACGCTATTAAGGCTTGAAAGGTGTTTTTAGGCCCTATTAACTTAGTTACAGTGCCTATGTTTCATGAATAAAGGGGAAAGGAGTATTGGAAAAGAATCGATGAAACCGAAGATGAAAATATTTTGTAGCGCATGGCAATTTTAGGACACCCACAAACTTAATCACAATTGTTATACGATTGAACAATTAAAGCGCCGTTTGTCATTATTTGCATTTCTTGCGGAATGAAAATTGTTCCTTCAGTATAGGATGAAGTAAAACACAGGGAAGGGGATAATTGCGTATCCCGAACGCGGGGCGGAAATAGGAATTTTCACCAGGCTCGCAATATTCCAAGATTCGATATGCAAATGTATTCCGAATTTTATCTGCCCCAGATACGCGCACAGAAAATGGCACGTGTAATCGTGGAACGTATCTCGGCACAGTTATAGGAAAACGAAAATTAATTCTAGCTCCTCAGGATGTAATTAAAAATTTCAGGTACTTGAATTAGCATCAACCAACCCTGCATTTCTTCCGCAATTTTGTAATGCATAAAATAATTCTAATGAAATTCCAGAGATAAAAATCGCAAAATTATTATTTACGCTATATGTAAGTATATCTCGTAAAATTGGAATAATCAATATCAGAATTTGATTCGTCTCGAAATTGAATTGAGTTTAGGTTAAAAAATTAAAAGTTTCGGGTGTTTGAATTAGCATCAACCAATCCTGCATTTCTTCCGCAATTTTCTTTTGAAGTTTAATGGATTCATGTGTAATGTATAAAATAATTCCAATGAAATTCCAGGAATAAAAATCGCAAAGTTATTATTCATACTATATGTAAGTCGATCTCGTAAAATTGGAATAATTCAATTTTGCAGGAAAGAAAATTAAATTTTCATTTTATTAACTTGTCAGTAGTAAATTTCCAATAGCAAAGGTAATGAATTCTTTCCCCCTCGCCCTGAAATTTCTCTATTACTTTTCCATTAATGCTTTCACTCCTTTCAACCATCATCCATCTGTCCTATTCAGCAAAATTTTGTCCAATCTCGCTGACACTTCATCCATCAACGAGCCAACATCGAGGGCTATCGTTCCGGTATCAAATTTGAATGCCACACTGGGCCCAAACATAGCAAATCGATCTGATTAATTCAACTTCCTGTCACACGGCGTATTTGTCGACACGTTCAAACATTTACCCTTGTGGCACCGGCATTTTCCGCCCCTGACACACCATCCACCGCAATCTCACCATCGCCTCGATATCCTAGGGATGACACGAATTTATTACGAAATATCCAAGAAGAGACGTATCGATCCTCTCTAATATCTCCCGTCTAATTTCTCGTTTTATCAAAGGTGGTTAACGAGCCTTCCTCGAGCTGTTCAAGTGTACAAGTAACACTCGAAGACAGGAATGAAACTTGTTGGCTAACCAAATGCGAAATTCATTCATACCTTCACTTTGTTATTTTATTATTTGTTTATTGCCATATTATGTTAGTTTCTACTTATTTGTATTGTGTCACGCGAGTAATCAGAAAGCTGGTTAAAACTACTGCATTTTCTAATCAAACCATATAGTTGAGAACTGCGAAACTAATTATTTAACAATTTCTGACGAATTGTATACGAATATTCGTCACTCGTAGCATATTTATCTAAAAAGTTGTTTAAGTAGCTAGTACTCTTTCAAACTGTTCACTCCGCCAGAATCTTAACCGCGTGCTTGCACACTAAAACTGTGCCGAAGAATCAATTTATTCGAAAAGAAATATTCGATACAACTAATACAATAGAAACCAGAAATCTGCGCTGCAGCTTATCTTGCGGAAACTTTAGAAAGCCTTTTGCAAATGACTTGAATCGGATTGTTACGAACAGTTTGCGACGGGCAACCCCTTGCGGCATGAGTTTGGAACGCGGTAAGCCGATAATTCGGAGCAAGGTTGACGCTTACCGCGCGATAATTCTCGCAAGACGAATTCGCCCCGTGGCCCAGTTCATCCAGGTGTTCGCTTATACAGGGCGTCTCTGGATTAAACGATCAAACTGCACCAGTATGGTCTGTGAGTAGAAAATAACATCAACAAATATTATATAAGCAGAAGTTTGTGAACGCTTCATTACATTGAAAAGAAGTTTACATTTCCATTTCAAAGTGTTGTTTGAAATGCAAGCTCAATTTTTTAGGCAAACTGAATTTATCACTCTGCGAGTTTCATCTCTATCCTGCTTCAGTTCAGTACTATTAATCCTTTCTGTTAGTTGTTGCCGCGAATTAACGTCTGAACGAATCGCTTTCCCTGTTCCCCACGGATAAACATCTAGCGATGTAAGATCTCAGAGGCCAAGCAATGCGTCCCCCCTAGACCAATCCATTTTTCATGAAAATGTTCGTCCAACCGTTCTCTAATAGGTCTCGCGTAATGTACCGGAGAGCCATCTCACTGGGCCCGCATACATTGACGATAAAGAAGCGGAGCTCCTTCTAAAAGATCTGGTAAAGTGGTATTCAAAAAATGTATAAACGAGGATGCAGTCAGTCTTTCTGGTAAAATGCAAGGTCCCAACAACGTATCACTATAAGTTCCCGCCCACATGTTACATCGAAATGGATATTGAAAAGCTGTTTGTTGCAAAACGTGCTATTGACTTCATGTTTTTACTGTAACTTTTTTATAAGGCGTTTGCAGACCTATGATTGTATAACATTTTTTCTTATGTTTACTCATAGAACATACTGACGCAGTTTGATGGTTTAATCCGGAGACACCCCGTATACACCCTGCCTTGTTGTCCGAAGTAGAATCGCGGAAAAATGGAAAGAAGAACCGCCCAGCCGCAAAACGAAACTTTCCACTAGGATTATTACTGGGCAGATTTAAATGTACGTGGCACAAAAAATATCGTCGTCACGGGCTGCAGAAGTTTTTAACTTATTTAATTTAAACATGACCGAGTTCATTTTCGTGGCGCGATTGGAGCGCAACTTGCAGCTGCACTTTTACGCTCAACGGCTCTCTTGACATTTATTTTTCACACGCGCAACATCATGCTCGTACCACAATGTTTAATAACAAAAGAGGGACAGCCTTCCTGCACCAACTGTGATGCTCACTTATCAATCGAATATACTACATTACAAGAATCCATAAGGGCAAAGGGAGGGGATCCTTCGTTCAAGCGATTCAGGTTTGAGAAACAAGGAATATTTTGGGAACGTAATCTCCTTTTTAGAATAACTAGGGACAATTAAGGAAATACAAATGGCAATTGAAGACAACGGGCTGTATTCGCCTCAATCATTCTCTGCCAAAACAAAGGCCCAAATGACATTTCGCCAAAGGAAAAAGTTGTTCGGTATCGCCTCAGGAATCTCCCATACCCGGCTTTTCTGTGCGTTACAGGACACCCTGTACATTCACATATGTACTATAATACATATGTATGTAGAATGTAAGAGTGGTCGCTAATAGCTTTAAAGTTGAAGCGACATTGAACATATAAATAAATAGAATGACATTTCTTTTTTATTTCTGCATACTTGTATCTTCCTCATTATTTCTACTGTTTCCTTCCCGATAATTTTCTGTTTCTGCCCTTAGTGGAGAGCAGTATAAATGTCCGACAGGCAAACACTAGTACAAAGCAAATAACAACGCTGTAAAGCGATGAGCATTATACATATAGAAAATTGGAAATCCTATGGAAATTGTGTTCTTTAACATAATTTCAATAAAGTTGCTGGATGTTCTACGCCGGAAGCTGAACGTTTATTTCGATAAACATTTCTATAGAATTTCTCGGTGACTGGTATTAAAATTTTCATCTCTAACGGTGTTCATGAGAGGATACACCCACTATTGAGGAAAGTTTTCAGCTCCAATTAAGTTTCGGACACGTGCCACTGTACAAGTAATAATGGTGAACATATTTTAAGCTTTGGCAAATTCATAATCGTTCTTACCACCGCCTCGGGGAACATTAAGCAATAATTAAGTGCGACATCGATTAGCAATGCTCGATATCGGCACGGTGTGCAGCAGCGATTAATTCGATTGGCCGTTGCCGGCGTAATCGACGGTATTGGATTTCGATCGATCAGACAAATGATAAATGCAAATTAGCCACATCTGCCATAATTCGCAATTTGGGAGGCGGAGTTCCGATGGCGTGTAAAGATCGATGCAATTTAATACTTTGCAAAATGGCATTTTAATTATTTCATTTCACACAATTCATGAAGTGTGTTTGCAATAACATAGGGGAATAAATGTGGTGTCAAGAGATCAATTATGAAAGCATTTCATTCATCCTTTTTAAAAAATAATTTCAATGTAATTTAAATTACCATTTCCCCCCAATCTTTCAATATTTCTTGTTATTTTAGTAAATACCGGTTTAAATGTCTGACTTAAGTGTCTCTTCTACAGCCCGTAGAAACGTTGAAGTATCATCTCTAGTTACACGATATTTTTTCAGGAAGTTGGTCGATCGTAAAGCGCATTCGCTTCGGTGGCGTCAATAAATCGCTTTAGTATTTTACTTCGATGCTGTAAAATCTTGATCGTGAAAGACAGAATACTAAAAACTCGAAGCCAAGAGATTAATGTTAGCTGTGAAGCTCATTCCGAAGCGACGTCGCCTCGATACAATTTAGATGGAATGAAATTAGAAAGAAATAGAAATAGCGAATAAATTACTTTTCCACGAGACATGTTTGCCCCTTTAGAAGGTAATCGACTCCTCCTGCATCCTTTCGGTACGTTCTTTCTCCCATTCCAATTGGCCCTGCAAATAGCATTCGAGGCCGCGAATTCAAATATTTACCTGCAACTCGTTGCCGTAAGGCGATTAACCCGAGACACAGCTACGGGATCTAAGTACGCTTCGCTCCTTCGGGAAAAAGCACGTAGTTCATCTGCATAAACTTCGCGTGGCACGAACTTATCAATATGCATATTAGCCTGGGCGGTAAAAGTTTGAATAGTTAATGAAATTTGGTTTACTGATCCGCTGTTAAAACGGGCTTAGTCTTGCACGATTTTACGGAAACCATCTGGCTGATACACCCTGTGCATTAATGCAAAGTGCAATAATGGAAAAATTTATTTAATAGAAAAACTATTGAACGGTAGAATAATGATAAAAGATTATTATCAGAAACATGTAGTATATTTTAGAATACGTGCTTCAAGATAAAATTCTTCATTCGAGATGGATTTTAACGTATAATAATTTACTTGTGAAAACACAGTAACAATTTCTCAATGATTATTCTTGCGAATTGTGCAGCATGCAATTTTGTCTGCTCTAAACATTAAAGGAAAGCAGGAAATATACAGTAGATGGTTATAACTGTGTCTGATAGTATTTGTTGGTATCTGAACAGTGAAAACTGATAGAGGGGTAAGTTTTCCCTTGCCCCAAATAGTCGTGAAAGATCAACGACCGAGAGCGCCACAATTTTCCCTGTGACTTATAGTCAGAGCAGGCGACTCATATTTCCCGAGCCTTCTTACGTGTCGTATTTCGGGAAAGTGAGCTGAGGATTCAGCCGGAAGATCGCGGTAAACCAGGCATTCCCACCGCGTGAATTCCTGTGGCCTGGTAGAAGCTCCGGCGCCTTGAAGCCTCTATTACTGGGGACTGGCCACTTACTATAATCAACGAGCATCATACGTGCAACCGAATCTCTGGACTGATTGATTAGCAAAACGCTCTTAATTAAGTGATTCTTCCGCTCTCTATTTGCATTAGAAGTCATTTATATTATTTATCGCCCAATCGATTGGGAAATATTGAATAAATAGTATCGACAAATTGTTATTCTGCTGATAAAAATAATCTTTTCAAATTCCATTATTTTGTTCCTTTTGCAGGTGAAATTAATCCAAGTAGGCGAGCTTCCAATATGCGATAACTCGTTGCACGGATATTACTATGGGCTGGTGATTGAAAGTGAGCACGCTATCCGATTACAGGTTCTACCCTGATTAAACCCCTTGCACGGTGAAGACGTTAATTAACCTTGTTATTGCCTAGCACGATTAACGGCCGAAAGCAGCGGTTTCTCTCGACGATAAATAAGCGTTGCGAATGCACTTTTTCTAAGAATCTGAGGCGTCGCACTCTACTTAACTGGAAAAAAGATTCGTTCCACGGCGGCGTTGTTATCGCAACGGGACATCCAAGGTTTTATCGGTTCTATGTATTACCTACAGCAAAGAGTAATGCGGAAAAGAATAAGACTCTTATAAAGTTTGATTGTCGTTTGTCAGGCAAACGCGATAAAGACGCGATAAACGCGATAAAGAAGGGCGCAACGAAAATCACATAAAAGGAATATACTACAACGTTTGTGAATGGTAGACGAATGGAACTAATAATCTGTTCTAACAAATATAACTACCTGGTTATTATAGACAATATCCGATTATATCAGCATTTCTTTTTAACGAGAACCATAAATTATTTGAAAATGCTGACAATTATAGCCATGTACAGTATTCTATTAATTTAAAGAAATCAACTCTCTTCTGATTTATGATCACTGACAACTTTTCGAACGCTGAATTGTTGCGAGGAACAACCAGTCAAAGTTCAGCCCTCGCCAAAACACTGGAATATCCTGGCACGAGCGATTCATCCGTGTAGCTTGCTGAACCGCTGCGAGGGATAAGAAAGCAAGGGGTATGGTCGGTAGAATGCAGAGGTATTTCGAGAAGGAAATACCTGAAATGCCACCTACGAGGGAAGTAATGCGAGATAGGTATAGACGAACCTTCCGGAAGCAACACGCTCTGTTTATCAACTCGTGCTCCCAGTTGCTTGGTAGTCCCACTTCCTCTTGATTGAACGGGCTGTCAATAAAATTTTTTTCCTCAATTCGAGAGCTTCGAGAAGTTGGAAACACTCCAAATCTTGTTTTCGCTTTCGCAAACAGTTTTATGGAAATTAGAATGCTGGATGTTTCAAGCATTTTCCTGCAAGTTTTTAGACATTTAATTCTAGCAACGAGTGGGATAATGTTACGAAGAAATTTTGATTAAGTGTCAAGGAATGTTGAAATCTAACAAAAGTGGAAAGTTTTAACCGAAGAAACATTGCGAATAAATGTACTACCTCGTCTAGCTAATTATTATTAATTTTCATGGAAAAAAATTAGCGAAGCAAAGTTTTCTGTTCGTTATATTACGTTATTAGTGATTGCTCGTAAAGTACTCGCAATTCAGTGTACGCTAATTAAACACGAAAAAGGAAATTTGATCTCAAATCCAATACTTCATAAACAATAAGATAATTTTCACTTAAGAAATCTAATTTATTAACCCAACTGTACTCCGTTAGCCCAGTAGAATATTAGCTTCTCCGTTATTAATAAATAAGTCAATTCTACCATACTTTCTGCCTGTTGATCAATTTTACAAGGGGAATAATACTACCCTTTGAGGAAAGCGAACGGTGAATGGAATCGTTGAAGGGAGCAGGAATAGTGGAGGTACAAAAACGGGCAGAAAACGATCAAATGGATCGGGGGAGCAAAAAGCAAAAGGGAAGCGAAGAACGAAATTGAAGGAGAGGATAGGAAAAGGGATAACGTACTGATTACAAAAAGGGAGAGAGAAGAACGTGGCTGCTGGGTGAAAAATCTTCCGAAGAAACGGAACATTCTCTTCTAAAGCTTCTAGTAGACTTACATATCAATAAAACAGCTTGCAGATTTACATTTTCGACAGAAGTGTTAGAGGGGAAGGTCTATGAGAGAAAGGTAGAAAATATAAAGTATGTATAAAAATTAAGACAAAAAATATATGTACAATTATTAAAAGGAAGCACAATTAACACGGGAGAAAAAGAAAGATGTGTTGATTTATTTCTTGTAATTTTAAGCTCCCACAATTAAAGGAATTTATGCAGTCATACTGAAGGGGGATCACAAATGCTATCTCAATAACAAATTTTTATAGTAAAATATATGTTTCACTGTATTGTAATTTAACGTTCTTTAGAAAGTTACTGCAGTAAAATGATTGTATGACATTAAAGAATAAAAGCCATTTCAATGTCCATCTAAATTTATTTCATTGAAACAAAACCATTTGTGACGCATGCCATTTTCCTGCCACAGTTAAAACCTTCTGTTTCTTATCGAAATACGATTGGCCACGTATTTGCACAGGGCCAGCTATTTCCACTCGATACCAATCACTTTTTCATCAAACTTTTACTCGACATGCAATCAGACTAGCCGGATAACACGTGCATCGTCCAGCTGAAATCTTGCAGATTCCTGTGCAAAAAAAAAACAAGAAAGGAATGGAACCGCAACCCACGTATTCGGTTTGAAATTAAAACTCCGTTCGGACAATTGTTTACAGTCCAGCTGAATATAATTGAGGAGATCGTGTTGACGAGGGTCGAGGTCAATTATTGTATACCGTTTCGAAACAGTGAATGGCAAAGTGAATGGTATAGACAAAGTGCAAGGAATTTTGTACATTGTGAGGCTGGACAACTTGTTTGTAAAAAATTTTTAGTTTGGTATACAGTAAGAAGGTACGACACATGCAGCACAGTGCACTGATCTCTCTCTCTCTCTCTCTCTCTCTCTCTCTCTCTCTCTCTCTCTCTCTCCCTGGCTTTAAACTCTGGCAGCCCTTATCACCTGGCCTCGCTGAAAAATTATCTCTTTCGACACGGTTCCTTATTTCGTCTCCTGGCCTTGTCGTATGATCTGTTTCGAGGCACTTCTTTCTGCCTCGTGGCAATGTGTATAAAAGCGAGTTCTTGCACTTGCACTCTATACTGTTCACTTTGCCATTCGCTGTTCCGAAACGATGCAATAATTGATCTCGACTCTGGTCAATACGATCTCTGCAATTATTATATTATACTATGTACATGTATATTGCAACGAGTATGAATGCGTTTGTCGCTTTTTGCTTTTCCTTTGGTTCTGTCGTGTTTTAACGACAAACTGCTGAGCGAGGGTTTCCAAGAACCCGAGAGGGATTGAAATTTTTATTCAACATCATCGCGCGAGCTTGTCAAACTGGCATGGAGCATGTTTATTTCTGTGAAACTTTAGACATTGTTTCCAGTAGAAACGTTCTTTACGTACACATTTAAGGAAAGCAAATCTTTAAAAAGATAGCCCACATAATAGTTCTTATCGCAGCTGGTAATTTCCTACATTGTCTACGTTTTGTGGTAAATAATTATCCTTCTCGCCGTGCTGATCCTTCGGAGGTAGCCTGACGTTTCGTAAACTTCGGACCGTAAGCCTCCATAGTCTTTGAAGGGATCAAAAATTTAATTAAGACTGCAGCCTTATCGTAGATTCCTCCGACATACACATTCGGAATAACCAATTTAAAGAAAGCTGAAAACGAGAAATAGGAGAAGGTCTGGTAAGTGGAAAAGCATGGCGAAACAACCTTTGACGCTGGATAACATCAGCTTCTATAAGAAGAAAGAACCAGAGCGTAGAAGCATGGAAATTTTAAAAGGATTTCTCCGGAAGATTTCTCTGTGCGATACGAAAACTGATGGACAGAATTTAATACTTCCATCGCCTAATAAATAAATTAGATACCGAAATCAAGTCTGTCTCTCCTATGTTCTGTTCTTAAGAAATAGTTGTTACCATTTCAAGTTTGATAATACTCTAATTATTGAAATTCTTCGTTGAAATCATTATACTTCTGTTTCGACGAAGGAATTTCAGTGAAAGTTTACATGTATCATAGAAGCAGTTACTCCGTTGAAAAATGGATGTAAACTATAGCTTCCCTTTTATATTTATAACTCTTTGAAAAAAAGCCGGATTTTAAGGTTCAACTGCATTTTCGGTCTACACGTGTTTGCCGAACAAAACGACAGCTTCATGCCGGTATAAAAGCCGCGACGAAGCTTTTCGTAACGACGAAAGCACAAATCGCTAAGAGGATTTGCGACAGACATTGACGAAAGCAATTTCCAACGTCGGCTGTTGTAAAGATTAAACGCTGATGTTTAGTATTCTGCGCCGAGCCAACAAATTTGTACATTCTGATGAGCCTAATTGCCATATTGAAAATTGGATTTGTTGTGAAACCTGGTTTAGCGAGTGATACAACTCAGTCAGTAATTAGAGGAGCAGAACAAGTAGAATAAGTATGTTTCTAGTTAAATTAGTTGATTGTATATACGTTTTTGAATCGATGCATGCTAAATCAGTTTAGCAAAATTGATTTTAACAAGAACATTATATTTTTCATACCATTTGTATCATTGAAAGTTACTAACTTTCATACAAAAGTATTGAAGTACATGTTATAAAAATTGAAAAGATTGTGTCAACTTGAAAATTCTATTACACATATGTATAGAATTCGATTTAAAGAAGATGAATAGAAATGATTTAGAAGTTTATAGTGGATCCGTGTAAGATGAGAGGCGGTAGTAGTATGAACACGCGTCTAGCCTGGCAAATAGGAGGTGATCGAAATTGGTCAGACAGGCAACATGGGCTTGGCCGTAGTTGAACAAGTACTACAAACGGCGCATACTAACCGCTCTGCAATTGAGTAACTACTGCTGAGTATCCCATTTGTCGCCATTACGCCAAGTAGTCAAAACGCGTGGAACTCAAATACTGTACATTAATTAACACTTGCTCCGTTTTAATTTTGTTTCAATTTTTCTCCGGGAAAGTAACACAGCGTCAGCATTTTCTGACAGATAACCGGCACAAAGCGGGCTACGCTCGCTCGGCCAACTCCATCAAATATTAGAGACCTGGAAATTTTGTTGTGAATCTCCCCAGGTTTACGCTTGCATCAAATTTATGCGCACGTGCATTCGGCCTGTTCCAAGAGGCACTTTTTTCACGTGAAAAGCTTTTGTATCATGCCTCAAAACTTTTCTGAATATCTTCCGCCCGTGGATCACTTGGCGAATATTTTTATTTCTGATGTAACGGAATGTTTGCAGACCTGCACGTTAATATAATATAATGATGTATCGCTTTGCGAACTATGTACAATGATAACACATATTTCTTTTTCTTACTTATGTTTCCAAGTTTTCTATTTCTCTTATTATTCTTCGACTTCCTCTTATTTTGATATAATGTGTAATATAACATTTAGTATAATATTTAATATACTTCTTTATATTCTATTCTCAGGAAACGGTAGTACAAAAGCTCGACTACCACTAGCCAATAATATTACGCAAAACGCGATAACGTTAAGTCGCTTACGAGCGAAACGTAATACGAAGGCGAGAATAGAACACCATTGAGCGTTTGCCTGAAACACAGACACGGTATCACGAAGTCTGCATATGGTCGAGGCGAGTCAATGGGACACGGCTATGCGTAGAATTTGCTTTCTAGAGGCATCTGCTTACGTAATATCCAATGTATGGTAATGAAATGCGGATACACGCACGCCTCCCTTAATCGCCTCCTAGCACCGGTTTGTACATTGTGTTTGCGTACACGTTTACCCCTTCCCTTTAATCGAACACGCACTTTAGTACGCAATTCTAAGCGTGTCTTGTGTTCATAACATTTTTGCCAGGGGGCCCAGCCCATTTCCGCTTGTTGAGAATTCATTGTATATACACTGTGCAATAATTTAACATAAGTTCTTCATTGAACTGACAAATAAGTAGCGGCTGAAAATGTTTACACAAATGCCATCGCAATTTTTTTATACAAATTTGTAGAGCTCTCTACTTATTTATTTGTCTTCGAGTAGAGTTGAAAAACAATTCTTCCGCCCTTTGCACATACATATATATTCATATCTTTAAAAGCAAATCATTCTCGATATACCTGTTATCTCAACACGAATTCCTAAAGAGTCGATACATTCTGAAGGCGGTCCAGCAGCTTAAGAGCGAAACATGTTCGTTCCAGTTACGTCGCAACACTCCTGTGAATTTCCGCATCAGAATTTCCCAAATCGGTTCCAGTTCCCCAGAGATTGGACAGCTACCGGATGAAAAGTTCACTGGTTGGAAAGTTTAAAATTACGACGAACGGTATTAGGAGCTTCCAGGCCCTTGTGCAGGAAACTGCTGTCTTTTATTCTTTATTTCCGTGACTTGGCGCAACAAGAGACGTAAAGTTGTTCTTTTGAGTGCACGTGATGAGTGGTGCAAGTTGAGGAAACTGCGTGCGAGTGGCAGCAGACACTTCCAGATTTTACTTTATTATTTGGTCTGTATTCAAATATTGCATAAAGCTTTAATTGAAAAAAGCTGTTATTCGGTCCACCTCCTCTCTTTATTGTTAGCTCCTATCCTCGATGAAACCTTGAAGCTATGTTCATGTTAACCGCTATGCAGATTTTTAATGAAATCTGTAAGTACTAGAACAAACTGGCGAAAGATAAAGAAAGCTGGTTTTCAATTTCAGGAGCATGGCGAAGTTGCATTTGTGTTGCAAATTACATTCAGGTAACAAATACTCTGGGCTTTAATCTTAACGCAGTAACGGGATTCTAAATGGGCAGCAATCATGGTACGCAAAATGTTCCTGACACTGTAATTATTCTGGTATCGCGTCGTTATAACTAAACGCCTTGTTTTCGTTGCATTATTGTTACAGGAAAATGTTAGCTGAAGTCCGTTTCGTTCGATTTTCGCTTTCGTGCGGAAACTCGTTTCTCGTTGCAGTAATGTTCAATAAATATTAGCCATTACAGATATAACAGCAAGATATATAACGAGAATTGTGAAACATATTAGAAACATATTAGAATAGGGAGGATGGAAAATTAATGAATTAATTCGAAACGGGTGTAAATTGTTTTCACTTAATATATAAAATACAAGTACCATTAATATGGCGTGTTATGTATGAAAGCTGGAGGCAATTTTATGGGACATTTAATCTGAGTTTAATTAATTTCGTGCATTTATAAATCTTTGGTATTCATATTTCATTACGAAACATTCCGTGTGTTTAAATGACCGTGCAAGATTTGCTTAATTAAAATTATATATGAACGCACAACTTGTTCGTTCCATTTTAAAAGAATTATCGAGAAAAGGTAGGCAAGCTGTGCATTGCAATAAAATTTCGCGCACTATTAACTAAAAGAACTATTCCTCAGACTCGAAGAACTGCCGCCTTTCCTTACCTTTAATTGCAAACTAATGTATACCTCCGCATTAACTCGCCAAACAGATTACACTCTGCCCGGCAGATTTTCGTAACTGAACTGTACCGCATCCGCGAAATTCGTTTCAGCGGGCTATCGTCCTTTCTGAGAGTAGTTTGGCATCTTTGTCACGGGTCATGGACGTTTGGCGTATCTCATTTTCCCCCGGATTTACGTTCGATTTGCCTCTTCTGAACGAATTTCGTGCCAAAGGTAATAAAATGAACGGAGATGGAGTGACAGGGGGAAAAATCGTTCTGTCTCTTAATACAGCGCGACGCCGTCCCCTCACGTTCAATTCGATTTAATTAGAATCTGCTCATGATCATGAGTAATTGTGTCACGGCGATTTCAACTGGAGATTCATTTCAAACGCTTTCTCGTAAAACAGGATTAAACGTAAGATTACCCGACACTTCTTACTTATACATATGTAGAAAGAAACGGCATCATTATGTAGTTACAGTAAAAATAAAATCGAGATATAAAGAGAGACGTTAATTAATCATTATCGCGTTTCAGGATAAATTGGATACTAAAGTATTAATATAATTATTTATACACCCTGCTGCACTTACACACTATAATTTCAATTTTACTAAACTCTTTAAAGTAACGCTGTTTGATGCTATGTACCATAGACAACCGATCAAATTTCATCTTAATAAATGGCGCACGTAAAGTGGTCGCCTGAAGTATTTTAACATCGTTTTTTTCCAATTTTTTAAAACACGCCTGAGCGTATTACCCAACGTGTATTATGGATACACGTTATACGACACAACCATTGGGACACCCATGTGAGCATAAGTAGCTCTTCCACTTTCAAAATGGAATCGCATATACATTTTTACATTTCAAAGCAGCACATTTAGAAGGAAGCTACCCTCGTTCCAAATATACTTCCCTATTTTGCGTTATTCAGGGAATGCAACAATAAATACGAAGAACACAACGTGCTTATAAATATTTACCAAATACTTCATCGACGTCACGCCATCAGTTGCTAAAAAAACTTAATAATCGCGGAAAATCTAGAGTATTGATTAATAATGAAAATTGCATTACAGATTATTTAGTTCAAAAAATCCTCTGTCATCACTGCAATCTTTTTTACTAACTAAGAATTCTGAAGCTCGCGAATTTTCTCAAGGAGATACGTAATTAAATTCAAACGAGGGAGAATGACTTGAGTGGAGATGCTTGTAAACATTTCAATTTTAGTCACACGTCGTTTTAGGTTTGCGAAGTAGCTCAGTTTGTTCATCGCGACGCATTTGAACGTCAGCGAAGTTAGCAGAACACTTGTAAGCTTGAAAATTTCAAGAGCGCTTGACATCTCCATTTAACTTTCTTATTACACCGTGCTTGACGTTCCAGTCAAAACATTCCATAACTCCCTGCAAAATCGATATCGAATACATTTCTTTACTTCTCTTAATTTCAATGGTACATCTAGCCAGTTTTTTTTTTTAAATCATGCTTCTATTGGCTGAGTGTTGATGATACGTCGTGTATTTAATTTCATTTCATTTGCTACGTTTCATGTATAACGTTTCATGCAAACTGAATTTCCCTTGTTGCAATATCACGATTAATTAACTGTTCCTCAAATATTATCTGAATGAATAAACTGCTTTACCAGTCACTGTAATTCTTTTGCACATATATTTTATTATGAAATACAGAATGTTTATATCGCAAAGATAATAATTAGACACGCGTACAAGTGAAACGAGTTTGAATGTGCACCTCTTCAACTTCTACTATGCTCTTCATCCACCACATAAGTAGGACCAAGTAAACCTGCTTCATCCCCATTGATCTCCATCCCCTTCGGGGCGGTAAATTCAATCAGACAAAGGGACCTAACTTCCAGGCTACTTTCAGAGTTTCAATTCTATCATTAAATAAAAGGAACAAAGTGACAAAGGTGGGCAACGTCGTCGATTCCATTGCTCAGCTCATGTGCGCAAATTTGAAGTCACGTGCGACCACGAAACACTTTGCAAACTCGCGGACAGGTACAGCGTCCCTAGTGGCAATGCGTTTCTTAGAAGAATTTCAAAGGGGTCAGTCGGGGTGTCTAGCCACGCAGAGCGATGGGAAAAAGTCTGTTCTATGGTATGGAGTGCCTGCTGCGAACAAACGGGAACGAAACACTGGTTACGGAAATAAAGATAAATGGAAAGTAACAGCTGATACGAATTTAGACCTTCGAGTAATTTAGATACATTTACGCCTGAGCTAAGGAAACATTTCTCCTCGGCTTGGCCTGATTCGCGTGTTATCCATTCTTTCAGTGCATTAGGAACACGATCGCTATCCGTGCACTGATCCTTGAGTCATGGCAACTTTCGTTCTTCACTCATTTCTATGGCAAAAAGCGATTTTCGAATGAAATCGATTGCAAGGTCGTTAAAGTAGAGACTTTACGCTTTAAAATGAGGCCAGACAGACTGTCGTACGATTCCTCTTTACAAAGTTACAGCAGTTCAAAGTTCGACGACTTTCCAGCCGAAATTTAGTGTTTCTTTAATTTTGTGCAGTATACGATATATGAAGAGAAGAAGTAACTCGATTATGTTTAACTGCGGTTATAAAAAAAACTCTTCAGTCACAAATTCATTATAAAGACACTTGGAAAGATCCCTTCGGTCAGTGTTTTCAATAGAAATGTTTTACTGAAGAATCGGCACAGTTGAAGAGTGCGAGGAGGAAAAAATATATCTCGACTCTTTGGGTTCATACAACTCTCTCTCTCTCTCTCTCTCTCTCTCTCTCTCTCTCTCTCTCTCTCTCTACAACCATTAATTCTCAATTTCTCGATCCACATTTACATTCTAAGTTGACAATAAGTAAATGAATTTATTTATTTAATTTATTTGGGACACCTGCTACCGCTTTTATTATGCGGCGAAGTAACTTCGAATCGACTACCGGTCGCGATATACAACGCGCATTTCCGTTTTCACGGGAACAGTACGAGTCTTTTTATACCCGTCTTGCCGTTAAACGAGTAACCGGTTCCCTCTGTAAAACGAGACGTTTTGCCCGACAAAAGAACTCGCTCGGCACGACGAAGAGACGCGACGCGTTGACATTAATTCAGAGGCGCGATGGAATTTCATTTCCTCCTGTATCGGCCGAGTAAACTGAATCCCGTTCTATCTGGAAACGTGACAACACGCACGCTCGACAAACACGCTATAACGTGATCATGATTACGGGAATCCAGGGACAAGTTTCCTTGGGAATCCTATTCTTAGAAACAACGGAACCACTGTGGGGATACTTAATCCTGCGTGGGATTGATAAACTAGTTCTCGAATTGGTACATTGGGGATGAAACGACATTGGAAATGTTTCCTTGTTTCGATTGTGAAACGTTCTGTACAACCTTTTTCTTAGAAAGAAAAAAGCTTTCTAAATATTTAGCCAGATTTAATACGCTTGGTACGCTTTATTTAGACTTGACGTTTACTTTTCAGATTTAACGTTGCAGATGTCTTTTATGTTAATAGTAAAATAAAACAATGTAGGCATATACATACGTTGTTTATTTCATATCAGTGATTATATGCAGACATCCAACTAGAAGAAATGTATCCCCAACGAACTCTTTCCCGATGGTAGATCCTGCTTAAAAGTTCTTCAACGCCTTTAAAGAATATTCAGTTCCAGGTTGCACATCCTATGGAACGGTGTATCTCGATTTTCCTGACATTAAGTTCAATGATAACAGAGAAGATAAGTCCACGGGTCCGAACGCATTTCTACGAGAGCAAGAGGAAATTCACGGGTAGCCGATGACTTTTAAAAGTGTTTATATAAAATGAATGAAGAATAAACATAAAAGACGTATGCATTCCAGATAGAAGTTTGTAAAATTGTACTAAATAGATCTGTGATCTCAAGCTACACTCTAACAGCTGAAGCATCGCAAAAGTCATAGAGATATTCGTACTCCGAGTAAACCATGGAAAAAGCTTGAGTTCCACAGTTGTCAAGAGTCTCCTGTGCAGAAGTAGCAAAAAGAAACGTAGACTTCCTTGTAAGCTCGTTATAGTCGAGGCCGTACCACGGATAAATCCGAACTCATGGGCGTCTCCACTTTTCTGCAGGGCGTCATGTATCCCTCGGGAGGAACGCATTGTGTACGTTTCGCGTGCACACCGAGGAGGAAGGAGGGGGCTTCGATATTCCAGGACCAGAACATCATGGATTTTACCCCCGTCGTACGACACTTTGCTCCGGAACTGAATTTATACTCGATAAAACTGGATCTCACGGCCTAAAGGAACCTGCACACAATCGTTGCCGCGGCGCTAAAACGTTGCGAGAAGTTACGGGTAACTTCGTTGCGGCGGTATTATTCGTCGCGAGCGGATTTGTAGGAAGCACTCCTTTCGGTTCATGCTGGAAATTCGAGAAAACGAGATTGGAATACGATGGACGAGAGAAACTGGAGAGATGAGAGCCTCGGAGAATCTCAATTGGACGCTTTTTGGATATTGAATAGTCCAAAAAGGAATAATATAAAGTGACACAGTATCAATAATACAGAATAAATAATTACTGCGTAAGTAATTCGTAATCTAAGTAACGCAATTCTAATTATAACCATTGCTAAATATTTAAAATAAAATTGTCAGGGTTTTGCGGTTTATGTAGTTTGTACATAAAAGAATATTATAATGCAACACAGTATCAATAATATAGAATAAACAATTAGTAGTTTATTGGGTTTCCTAAAATATAATTGAAGGTACGAATAATATTACATCTATTTTATTGTCGAAAAATTAGGGACATGGAACGTTCAGGAAGGGTAGTTCGTGTTAACAAAGAGACATTCTTCTTAATATGTGAAATACTGACATCGGTGCTTTTTCTAGTTAAATATGGAACTGAAATTGGTTAACTGGTACGCATGAAGTACAGTTGTGCAAATTACTACGGAAAAGCTCAGCCCGAGTTGCTATCATTTTATTCAACTGTAATTGAGTGTTAATTAACTTGTTCCTCAATCCTAATGTAGAATAACTAATGAGTATTTCTACAAGCGCAGAGATATTCGTATACCTGCTAAAAATAAAATTGTATAATGCAATCTCGAAGACAAATTCACAGAATGAAGGAATAATTGCCCGCTTTTTAGTGTCAAATGTAAACTTTTCATATATCTACAACATTGTTAAAAATATTCTCCTTCTCAATCGTCGATACGTAATAACGAAAAGCCGTTTGTGGCACACAAGAATGCAATTTAATAGGACGATGACGCATTTCGTATGACGCGCATGTCCTCCATAAATACAGTGCTCCGTTTGGTTCCCGCGCGACGAACAACTTCGGTTACGTGATCCTTCTACGAACGAGAACCGATTTTTCTACGCTGAAAATTCAAGTCTGATAATTTCACGCCAGAACTTCGCCTTTTCGCTCGACTGTAAAATTTCAGACTCGCATGGATTCCAGCTTGCGCCGGATCAACAGTGTCATGGAAATATGGAATTCTTCGTTTCTCAACGGATCAAATTCAATACTTTTCTTTTCCAATTTTCTTCTATTTTATAGCAGAAGTTTTTGTCCGTAGGTACACCAGATTGTACTTTTAATTGCAGGAAATATTGATTGGTTCATCCTGTACAAGATTAAAAATCTTCAGTTCCAACATATACGTATACATATGTTTTTATATTAAAAATTTTGTGGACCAAAGTTTCAGCTGTTGAAATTAATTTTAAGATTTAATGGGCACCGCTTTAATGCTACAGTGCAAACACAGGGGAACCTCGGTAATCCCGGCATCCATTATCCGAACGCTGGGGTAAACCAAGCATTTTGTTATTGGAACGATTTATTATCCCAAGCCTCTTGCTTCGTAGTAACCTATATTATTCCAAGTACGTAATAACCATTACTAGTATCGCTAATAAAGCTTGAAAATGGAAAATACAGGGTGTCCTATAACTGGAGGAAAAGGGGCAATTCTACGTGAAATGAAAATTGTTCTGCCATTTAATGAAGTAAGGCACCAGACAACAATAGACAGCACAGAAGAATCATGTTCCCAACACGGTGACTAAAATTTTGAACAATTTCTGAGATAACGAGGTTTGTCATACGCGAACTTTCTTCTTCAGCTTTATAATACGTCTATAATGAAGAAATGAAAATGATCCAAAATTATTATCTATGAATTGGATGATATTATCCTGATTATCGACGGTCGTCTAACGCAAGCAACCAATAAAAGTATACATTATCCAACATGCACGCGAGCCAAGCAGACGTTTAAAGTTGATTTTCTTGGAAAATGCTATTCTACATTTTCGACTTACTTTGTCACGTAGAATCATCTCCTGTCCGGTTGTACCACAAGTTACGGGACACCCTGTATATTCTGAAAAGTATCGCTGCTACGGCATAGAAAGATAGATGGGTTTCCGATGTCCTGCAACGCGCCGTACCAAACCCACGAACTCGATGAGAATCTCCCATGAATCACTCTAATAAATCACTATAATAAATCTCTTTACGGAGAAACATTTTCATAGACATTTGTCTCCGTGAACAGTTGCAGTCGTTCCAGCATTATGAAGTAATCCTGTAAAATCGTTCGGTACACGGTATTAAAGATGACGTTGATCGAAACACGAGTCATGCTGGAACTTCGGTCACGGCACGGGGAAACAGTTTCCCACGGCACAAAAGCGAACAGCGAGTTTTTCGTCGACTGATGACAACGGCACTGACAGCCTAGTTTAAGAACGATTCTTGCAAATCGTGGAAAGCTGTAAGCCGCTCTGCAGCGATAGATCTTGCTCGAACGTTTATGAGAACGACGGCACAGCTTTTCTGTCCGTCGAACCCGCGTCGGGGATATCTCTGTCGGGCGATTATGAAGAGGAAATTGCCGCGCGAAATACCTGTGAAATTTCTTCTTCGACCAGACGATAATGCGTTTTTCGATCATCTTCTGAAATTATTAATGCATTCGGATAATGAGATATGATTCTGACAAAGACTTTACATATTGAAGGAATCAGAAACGTTTCTATTTTAATGACTGATAGATCAGACTCGAAAATCTGCTTGCAGATAGTAATAATATCAGGAATGATCTGGGGTCGATGTTCTACTTTAGGAATTGCCCTCGATTGATGACAGCAGTCTCCGATAATCCGTTTTCAATCTATAATAAAACTGATAATAAAATCGAATTATAAGAAAGCATGAGAAATTAGAAGAAATAAAAGTTCAGTTTTTCATATACATATACATACTTAATGGCTGGTTTTATGAAGTTTTACCTGCTTTAAAATCGTGGGTACTAATTGGTATTTACTTCTCAGATTTTTGCCACACCTCATTGTTAATTTTCGTTTTGGAAACACTAACGGAAATGTGAGTATAAAAGCACAGCAGCACCCCTCTCTAAGTTTTCTGAATGAAGCCTCCTCCAATGCACTGTATGTACATATAAACGCCCACTGCTCCCTAACTCTCTCAATCCGGGAACTCAACTCCACTATTCTCTGTACAACTCCACTTTCACGACAAACTGACCACCCTCAGGAACATTTACACCTGCACACTCAACCACACGTGCCTGCCACTTACATCTCTATCAACTAAGCACTTCAGCTAACTTGTGCGTTCCTCGAGTTATATTTAGCCACTTGGGGAATTTATTTCGTGCTAAATTCCTCAATAAAGAAAAGCTGGCGCCTTACATTATGGAAGCGCGTTTAGTAACTTATTCCGCTCACGACAGTTTAATTAATATCTTTATTACTGTCAAAGGTTAAGTTCTCACTAAAGTTTCATTGAAATCGTCGAAAATTACTGATTAATAAAGGTGAAATGATTTGCTTCATTTCAAATTGGAATATGATGATGGGTTTTAATTCCTCAGGGAAGCAGGAAAACCTTTTTTTCCATCACGACTGGTGTAATTAAAAATACTGGTCTATTAAATCAACCCAAAATTATCCAATATTTGGTGCGATATCTCGCAAGCTTCATACCCAATAGGGCAGCTTTAAAGCAAAGTGAAACACACACTTTTTTGCGGATCGATGAGTTTCATTACGCGAAGGGATCCGCGGTTGCATTTACGGCGACACGAGAGAACAGCGTGTATTATTTTCATCGAGACAATCGTAATTCTATTCCATTATCTCGTTCGAGACAGACGCGTGCAGGTTTGCATGCAATCACGTCCGTACCTCACATTCTGCGGCTGTGCTGCCTCGATACAGAGCCTTCGAGCCTCGGCGAAAAATTAATTACATTTACATTTTATCGCCAGATACCCTTTCGCCGCTGCTCAGGATGACTTTTGCCCCTCGAATTTCAACGAAAAATTGAATGACCTGTCCCGCGGCCAAGAAATCATTATAGCTTTAGAACAGCCTTTCTGTAAAAACAAAAGAATGGGGATGAGAAGTGTATGTTTGTTTCGAGGGGCGAAGATGGATTGAGATATATTAACATTGCATTATTTAATTTCAAATGGAAAGCGTATTATTAGTTCCTAAGTGGATATTGGATTTGTAATATAGTATCTCCGTGTCTCCGAGTGTTAGGGTTCTGCGTGTTAGTTCAGTATCTAATGTAGCAGACTTCATAAGGGTGCATGAAGGAATTCTAATTTCCCGCATCAGTAGGCTTTTCATTTGTCAAGTGTCAACCGAGTGTCAATCCAAATGGCCGCGCTCTGGGAATAGCGACATGTGTGAATCATGTAAGGGAGCGTGGCCTGGCTTTCCGATAACTTGTACCTTTGGGGGATGTTCACATCCTAGTGCAGCAAAAATCAACAACGATAGTTGTTTACATGAAAGTTTCAAAAGTCACAGATGCATATATTTCTTCCATTGCACGGAAATTATAGACAAATCAATTTGGATCATGTAAGATATGCATTTTGAATATAGCAAAATTCATTACAATTTCTGGAATAAGCGTGTAAAATAAATAAAATGATCAAGCGCCATATGAAATGACAAAAGTTACAGGCAAACATTACAGGCAAATGATATTCTTCTTCCTATATTTAAATGAACGTAATAGACAACTATTTGAATATACTTTGGATAAGAAAGTAGCAAATGTAGAAATTCTTTGCACTGAACTACAGAACTCGCATGCAGTCGACGTGCGATAATTCGTAACACGGCAGGTATTTATCAAAAGCCCCGTACATATGTATTCCCAAAGCACCGTGCTTTCGCATCCTATCTCTCATTGCCTCAGTTCAAACACGTCAAGTCGGAGACTCATGTTTCTTCCGACCAACATTTCAAGCAGGATACCTGGCTTTAGTATTTGATTTACTCCTTTCTTCCATGCATGAACAAATTCCTCTGCTGCAGCTTGTGACACTACTAAATTTTCTCCCATGGGCTGCAATTCCCAGTTTTACTATTCTAGTATTGCTAATTTTTTCCGCATAATACAGGAGACGATATATAAAATATGCGCAGAGGCCCGTTTTAATACAGGCTGTCCCGTTACTGATGGTATTTTGGACTGGAAAAGGGGTAATTCTACGTGAAAAAGACAAGTCGAAAGTGAAGAAACAAATTTTGTCATTTGACGCTTTGTTTCCGAGAAAAGCTCCTTTAAACATTTGCATAGTTCTCATTAGCAATTACAGCTGAGAACTGTTGCGCCGTTTAGTGAAGCAAGGTACTAGAATACAATAGAAACTACAGTAATTTCTGAAGTAACAAACTATATCATACACGAAGATTTTTCTTCAGCTTTGTACAACGTGTATAATAAAGAAATAAAAATTATCCAAAGTTACTATGTATACGTTGAACGATATTATCGTGGTTGTCGGTAATCGTATAATTGACAATCATCTAACGCAATATACATATATATACATATATGTATGTATGACGCACATATTGGCCAACATGCTGGCCAAGCAAATGTTTAAAGTCGATTTCCTTGGAAACGAAGCTTCAAATGAGAAAACGTAATTCTACATTTTCGACTCGCTTTCTAATTATTAACATTTTCTTGTTTCTGTTAGTTCAGCATCTAATACAGCCGGCGATCCACAGACGAAAAGAAATATTCTTTCAGAACGTACGACGTAGAATTCTGAAAGATGCATAAATAAATTCAGGATAAATGAGTAGAATAATTACATTGGAAGATTTGAACGTCATTTTTATCGCACTTTCGATCGTGGAAATTCAGTGTTTACGTTTCGCAAAATGATCGTACGATTTCGCATTCTGCCGTAGCGCAATTGTTCTTCCTGTATTTGCAACGGTGTTTAGTACCTCTATGCTCATGCACACATCATTTATCACGGTTTTGCTGGTTGGAACCGGTATGGTCCACGAAGCTTTCGTAGCGTGGTCGTTTCTGTGAATTTCGGTCACGAACTTTGTGCATCGAACGACTTTCTGGCGCGGTGTCGCGACTGTAAAACAATTCTGCGGCTATCAAAATGCGACTACTGTCCGAATATAATGGCGCCACATGCAATAAATGATAATTACAAACAGTCATGTAATTAATCCTCGGTTATTCTAATTAATCCGGGTTCAAATGTTAACAAATCTGGTCTTCCTATGTATAAGAAAATTTTATTTTGTATGAGAGACAGGATGAGACGTATATCTACAATAGGTTATAAATTTTGTTTTCACAGTTTGGGAAGATATATTTGTTACGATACACAGTATATCTTCTCAATTCAATCTATTTGCTGTGGCGTTTCCTGTATTAATCTCGAATATGTCTTTTTCTATCTTCTTATTGTAGATTACTGCTATTACTTAACATGTTCCGCAAATTTGCATTTAAGTTAATATATTTCTCTAGAAAAATGTCATTGCATCCTTTGATTCTAGTACGATCTTTGTGTTAGTACTAGTCGTACAAATGTCGCAGTGGTTTTACAAAAAGCATCCCTCAAACGTCCAGATGAATTTCTTTGCTCGGGCAAATCGTTCGTTCCTCTCCTTTGTTCGGACATCTTCGAGCAAATCGTAGCTGGGGCTCTCTCTCGCCTTCTCGCTTTTCACCGACTTTCGTGACAGAATAATCGAATTCCGTGCATAACTCGGGCCAATTGGGACGAGATTCCGTTTCCCGGCGATTCGTGTGAAATTTTGCGCCACGAGAACCGACGAGGTGAGGAAAGGGTGACGGAGATACGAAAAAGGAATTTCCATTTAAGACGTTGCTGCGTGTTTTATGAGCTGCGAGGATCGGTTAATGCTATTCACACGCTCCTTACATTGGCTCCTGTTCCACACATACATACACACACACACACACACACACACACACACACACACACACACGCACACCGGATATTCACATTTCCTTTCTCCGTCTCGTGGATTTCTTCTCCGAAACGTTCTGATCGCTTACGAATGGACCACGATATCGCGAAAGGGGTAAAACGAAACCTTCGATCGACTTTGCACATATCTGCGCAAACGTAATGATTTGTTGATGTCGAATGCGAAACATCGAAGGATAATTTACGAGAAGGTTATCGAAATAACGTTAAGTAGGAGAGCTTGGTGTAATTAGTTAATGATAAAGGAATTTTTGCAAATTTATTGCGAAGGAAATGTTTTAAACCAGCTTCTTTGAAACTTGGAAGATACTTCATTTCACAATTACACTGAATAAACAAATCTTTGTTGCTGTGAAAAGTCAACAAATATCACATATAGGACAAGTGTACATACATATAATACAATATAGCGCCCGTCCCTTTCATCCGAAATGAAAAAACCGAAAAGTATTCTTTAATTTAAGGGTGTACGGTCCGCATGAATCCATTTTTCAAATTGAAAACTGCGAAATTAAAGAAACAATAACATTAAAAGGGTCCAATATTTTATTTTTTTAAATCAAAGATACTAAATAAACAAATTTCTTACATGGCCCGGCGCGAAATTTGACAGACTGCACATATGGCCTCATATCTCTAATATCTATGGATTTTTCGCAACAAAAAACAATTTTGTATTCAGTTTAATTGTAAAATAAAGTATCCTCCAAACTTCAAAGATGTTGATTTATCATTTTCTTCGCAATACATTCCTTAAAATTTCTTTGTTTTGAACCATTTACACCAGTCTCTTCCTCTAAATATTTGCTTGGAGTGAGATTTTCAATCTGTGCAGTGCAAAATAAAAATAACATATACCCTTACGCTATGAAGTTTCATTAAAAATCGGAAAAATATGAGTTCTTTCCTGAAACATTTTGTACATGCCAACAGGATGAATAATGCTTAGGTCTTCTTATTTATGGAATTTTTGTCAGCGGAGAATAACGCCTTTTTTATATTCATAAAAGTAGCCATAAAAGAATCTTGTTATAAGCGTTCATGCATTCTGCGAGAAAGATGCGTGCAAAAGTGCATGCTTGTGAAAAGTGTTCGAGTGCACATTTGGGGGAAAGTCAATTGGAAAAAGATATTTAAAAAGATATTTATACCAACTACATCAAACACAATTATTGTCATCTTCAGATCTGGATAAATAATTTATACGCGACTAAAAACAATAGCTATCGAAATAAATATTACCAATGCGTCACAACAATTCTCCCGCCGAAATTCTTCATTTTACAAGCTTCTATCTGGCCTCACTTGTTAGCCAGTCAATCAGAGTGAAATCTTTTAATACAATGTTAACCCACATATCCGAGGACGTACGTAATTCTGGTAACAATGTTTGAAAAAGTTTCTTTAAAAAAAAAAAAAAATTCTTGCCACAATTTTGTACATGTTCACCGTATTGAAAAATTTACATTTCCTCCTGACCGAAGGATTCAACCAATGAGAAGGGGCTTTCCACGAACGAATCTCGAAATCACTGTTCCATTGAACATTTTCACCGCGCAGCAGCAGTTCAGGGTAGCTGCACCTACCTGCGATTTCTAGACTGATTCGTTACTTTGCTGCTCGTCAGAAGCAGGTACAAGCTTCGCAGTCGCTTTCTGATCTCCTTCCAGTTGAGAGATCACGAAAGCCTCGCCACAGTCGATCGAAAGTCCCTCCTGCTCGAGGAACGCTTAGTTTGTTCATCCTTTCGTCGGCGTTCCAGTTCCGCCCCCTCGCTGACGCTTCTACAGCTATGTAGGCGCAGTCGCTATTTATTTTCCTTTTTCCTGCCCTTTGATACGCATCACTTTATCTCTGACTTTATCTAAAGTGGTCGTTTCGCGACTTGTTCTTTGGATGGGTGAACGGTACCGTCCATTGGCTAGTTGTACGAGTTGTCCTCGAGAACAACGTCGTAATACCATGTTGCCTTGCACCTGCTTTTCCCTTCTGCTACAGCTTTTGCAATAATCGTGATGGCATTCGAATATCGAAGGGAAGAACGCCGCGCCAATAGAATCGACGACGGTAATTGTGTCCTTTTTTCCTTGCTATTTGTCGCTTTTAACTGCTTCGATGTCGTGGAGCAATCTGGAAGTCCTTTCCTTTTGTAACAGTTGAAAATTACTTAAAAATAGTAAGATAAAATGTTTCCCCTTGACGAAGACTTCATCAACTTTTTCGCATAATAGTTATAGTCAACTGAACTGAAGTGCATGGGCAATATTTATAAATTTCGCATTTGCAATTGTTTTACTTGTAATATTTTTCCAATTAGACGTATAAATGCATATTTCCAAACGACCAATTCTGTGTTGGTTCAAAAAAAAAGGACACAGGAAAATCAACATGAAGAAGAACGAAAGGGCAAGTAGCTTTTTACATCATCTTCTACCGAGATTTTCTATGCAGTTTATCTAAAATTAAAAATAAGCCGAAATTCAGACTAATTAAACAGAATATAGTATGCGGGACGTAGCAGGAATTAATTAGTATTATAGTTGATTGATTTCAAGCCGTATCAGCCAGAAGCCATTAGCGACCACTTTAAACGTCAAAATTACGTTTCACTTTTACGTTAAGGCGGGTACAATGTAGATGCACGATTAGTTTACAATAAATATAACACAGTATATTGTATATTAGGGAGTCTTTTTATATTTCCCAAGAATTCTATTATTTTCTTCGAATGTTTTCTATCGTTGCGACATTCTCTGATGGTTATTGGACATTTTCCCCTTTTCCTTCGGTTGACAAATAAAGAATATTCTTACATATGGATTTGATAGTAATCTCAGTGCTGCAATTGCTTCGTCTGTGTTAGTTATATTTTTGTGTGTCAGTTTAGTAGAACCTATTGTCAATCCTTCTAGGATAGCTTGCGCTCTTCTAGGCATTCGTATAAAGTTTTAAGGGTGTATTGGACATCCAACTTTGCTTCCATCTATCTAAAATCTTTTCAGTAAGGCTCTTCTGAGCTCCGTTGACTGGAATTTTCAGGCATGAATTATTAAGCTTTCTATTTCTCCGATGTTTTAACAGGGATTAAATTAACTGCGTTAAGCATTCCCTCCAAATTCAACGTAGAATAAAATATTCCAAGTGGCTTGGCTAATTGTGTTTAAAAAAAAAAAAGTGGAACATCGTGTTGACATCGTTCTTCGTCACTTCTTAAATCTTCCTCCTTTCTACTTCAATTGGTCCAGCCATTCCCTGCTTTCGTCCCCTCTGAGAAAAGATCATCGTTCGCCCTACGTCCATGAAAGTTGCTCTGGACGACTGCGGCAAACTAAATTAAGACGGCGTTCTGACAAATCGTTCGCGAGATAACCGGAGTCAAAGTAGGAATTCCTGAAGCCCAAACCCACGGTTGCGGTACTGCTTTTCGAATAGTCGTTCGAATTAATGGCCATGACGAATGGCGCAAGTTCGTGGATTTGTCTTGAAAAAGCTGCCGCATTCCGCAGGCTGGAACAAGCAATTATGGCACGAATGCTCGTTGATCAACTTAATGATCGTTTTCCTACGATGGAATACGTGTGCAGAATTTTCGGAAGCAAGGAGAAAGTTCGTGGAAGGCTGTGCTGGGAATCGTAACTTTCCGCTTGCCGCTCTGAACCGTACATGTTTAGTAAACAAGTTTTTCATAACAACCGTGATAAAAGGAAAATGTGAGATGTGTTAAGATTGCCACGAAAAAGTTAGGCAATCGCTTACGTTTTACATAGAACGCACAGAAGTGACTTATACAACACACTATGCTCTCTGTATTCATTGACACAATTTATAATGTAACTAATTAGAATTTAATTATATATTTCCAGGCTTGATTAAAATATGACAAAAAAGGAACAGTCAAAACTACGATAAAGAGACAGAAATATTATTTCAATGCTTCAGTCACGCACAATAAAGCATGGAAATCTACAGCTATATTTTCGAAAATAATTTCTTCAGGCTATTGAAGCAGCAAAGTTTACATGGAAAGCACAGAAATGATTTATGCAACACAGTATTCTTTCTGTATTCATTGACACAACATTATAATGTAACTAATTAGAATTTAATTATATATTTCCAGGCCTGATTAAAATATGACAAAAAAAGAAATGGACAACACTACGAAAAAGAGACAGAAATATTATTTCAATTCACAATACGCACAATAAAACATAGGAACCAGGAGATATGTATATTTTCGAGAACGATCTCTTCAGGCTATTGAGCAAGCAAATGATTCATACACGTTCAAGATCATCCTAGCTGCAATGTATCATGCCTCGGAATGGGAGAGGTGAGATTCCGCGGTGGAAGTCGCAGTGTTTTTTTTTTTATTGCAAGAAAGATTGCGATCCCATTTTTGTCCCCGACCAGAAGACGCTTTTAGGTGGATCGCGTGAAAAGGGCGTGAATGGAGCACGAGTGGAACGAGGGTGAAGAACGACGGCTGAATCTCGAAGTTTATCCCCCTGGCAACAATAGGACAATGAGCCTTTCTTCCTTCTCTGCTGTCTTTATTAAGCCTTGGAAATACAGCCCGCCCTATGCAGGTCATTCACCGCTATCTGTAGCAACAATTAATCTCGTTGCAGAATATTTTATTGTAGTCCGTAAAAATTTGCCAGTCGCTCGTTAACGTTTGACAAAGTGCTCTTTTTGTACTGCGAACTAAATTGAAAAAGCTTTTCATCCAGAACTATTCCATATTGTATTACCTTTTCATTTATCGAACGTACATACAATTCCATTAAAATAAATATTCATTACAGATGTTTCATGAATTCTCTTCTTAATCTTGATTTCTAAAATTATAGCAACCACAACGCTTGCCACTTTTCTGCGATGCAAGCTCGTGGCCAGGCGTATCATTGCTCTGAACAAAATAAAAAAACGCAGCAAAGAGTTTTGAGTTTCATTAGCTGACGAAAGCGGGAAACATGCCGGCCATTTCGTTGGCAGGGAAAAAAAGCGAAGGGGCTTTCGTCGAAAGCACTTTGGAAACGTGAACCGTGATATACCCATTCGATTGCTCAGGATTTCGTCCGCCCTCCCCGCCTTTGTTCATCGAACGTTTAATTAAACAACGAACGTCAGTGAACGGGACACATCCTCGTTTACTTTCGAACAGGAAGCAGTTGGAATTTTCGAACTGGAATATATGCAAACGGATTCTGCGAATGCATCGACAATGACTGCACCCGCTGCTGTAACAATTGCAGCCTAGCAACAGTAATTATTATACCTTGCCCGCGACTAAGAAACATTCAAGGTGGCGGTATGTCACCTGCGAAACGTGAAAAAAATATTCACTGCAATGCAGTGGTGGGCAGAGTAATGAATTGTAACAAAAGCAACGCATTTTAAAGTAAATGTAATATTACATCCTCATCAGAGTAATTTTTATGGTGTCTTGCAGTTCTGTCCACCATTGTATATATGCAGCTTGGAACTGCAGCATATGAAAGTTGGCAAAGCACGTTTCAAAACAACTTCTCCACGGACGATTCCAACAGAAATATGTATTACTGATCGTTGGCGAAATACACATGGAAGCAGATTTTTATTGGAAAACTATCGGCTAAGTTGTGCGTCGCGCGACGAGAGGAAACTTTCATACTAGCAACGCATACTGCTTATTCCTTGATGCAGCTAAAGTATCCGTAAGCATTTTTGGAAAGTACAAACTTTGTTCGACGATAACGTGCTGCAATAAAATATTCACATACGAACTTTAATTACAAACTGAGAGAAGTAAAAGCTAAAAAATGCATCACCTTTAATGCAGGCAATCACGGCAAATGAACATAAAATACTTGAACGTTTCAATTATCCTGCCAATCCCTTCACAACTTTCGTCAATTCAAATTGATAGGATTGAGTAAATTTCTTTGCAACGCATCTCAATTTAATTTAGATCATCCAGCTACATTAAAGAGTACTTTTTAATGGATTTCAGCATCGGAAGTGGGTCTGGACCGTTGGCCCGGATACGATAGCAGCATAGCTGCTACTCGGAATAGAGACAACCTTGGCCCCTTGACTCGGTTCTACGATGACATAACAAGTGCATCGCGCGCGTCCTGTCGCAGTTGTCGATATATGTACAAGCGTCGAAATGCACCGCTTCGGCCAGAAACCGCATTGTGATCGCCGCGACACGAATTTCTACTGAGCCATCCCACCGATTATATCGAATCCTATTGTCGCATAAACGATGGATTAAAAGCGTTCGATACTAGCAGGAACCGGCTAAGGTGAGACGATCAATTAACAAAGGTCGCTTCTTTGGAACGTGGTACATCGTTGAACATATAACTCGTAATATGAATTACGTTACGTATTTTGCTGAACAATGCTGAGGTATTTGTTCCCGCTCAAGTCCTACCTTACCTCTTACCTTCTGAATAATGCACGCGATCCCTCTGTGCCTGCTTTCTTCCACAGAAATATCTACTCTATCTCCGAGCTCGGTGAATAATAAAAAAAAAAAAGCTGCGGCTAGCTAAGTTTGGAATTTCGATGAAGCTGTACGCGATAGGTTTATGAATTTTTGGTGGCATGTTGGTGAAAGGATTCCGACATTTGCTTCTCGACACCTGGTTACTCGTACAATTCTAGAACGAGAATTTCATCTATACAATATGTATATTGTTGAAGTTCCTGCGTTCAACGATTTCTTCGATTTTTACTTCAACGGACGCTTATTATCCCGACGCAAATGTTTGAAAAGTGCAGGGAACAGCAGAGGTGACGGAATAGAAGCCGATGAAAATAACGAAGTTCAGGCAAACCCTCAAAAGTGCTGAGAATGAGTGGGAAAAGTGAAGATGAGGTCGGTTCGAGGCGAAAGTTTGCGGAGACGACATCGAGGAGTTTGAAATCGGTTGACAGATAAACCGATCGATGATGTCAGCGTCACCTTCTTTTTTCACACAAGATCGGGCTGCTCTGATTAAGAATCTCTCCCCGCACTGGGCTTCGTCATTTTATCTCGAATAATATCTCGAGACCAGCCGCCTTATCTACGGTCAGATGAACGAGGGGCGAGGCCGTTCCGCGAACGTAAGAAGGAATTGGCTGTCGAATCGAGACTTTTCAAGATAGCGTCACCATAATCTGCACCGCGAAACTGAAAAGCTTGAATCGTGCTCGATTGCTGCAATATTCCATGCGTTCAACGAACGATAAAATTTGTCGAGATTAATTACTGGAATTCAGTGCACTTTTTAAAGAAATATCTCTATTACTCCGAAATTCGTTATTAACTATAAATTAGAAAATGTTTTTTTTTATCAAGCAGCCATAAAATCTCAATGTTTGAGGTAATTTACCATGTAACACGCATACATGGACAGCATACAAGACAGTATAGAGTTACTTCTATGTGAATATGAATGTTCAACGTCATACTATTCACTTCTAATGAACGACAAATGTCGGTATCAGTTAGAAGAACTTGTTGAACTTCTTAAAATTGGTTTTTGTTCCAGAAATATGCAACAGAATATTTTATATTACCCTGAATTTCGTTATCAACTATGAAGTAGAAAATGCTTTCTTTCACCAAACAGCCATAAAATCTTTGAGGTAATTTACCATGCAACGCACATGCCCCAATGTAAAGCAAGCTTGCTAGGACCAAATATTGCAGCTCATTTTGTGAAACCTCGTTAGACGTGGCGAATTTTTGCAGTCGAAAAATTGGGAGGTGTAACAATGCGAAAGAGAAAACACGTTATAGAGTTACCTCTATGTGAATATGCATGTTCAACGTTATAATATCTACGTTTAATGAACGACAGATTCGTCGATATTAATTACTAGAGTTTATCCAACTTTCTAAAATTGGCTTTTAAAATATTTGTATTACTCTGAATTTGGTTATTAGGATAAATTGGAAAATGCTTGTTTATCAAACGGCCACAGAGTCTCACAGGTTCCAGTATTTTCAAAGGACACAGTACTTTTGCGTCTGAGAAGCAAGCCTGTGTATGCAGTTATCCTGATACAAATACACGTATTAAGAAATATCTTTACCCTGAAATAAAATATCATTTCTGCAAGAGATCAATCATTTCACTTTAATCTAACGGCAGGAAAGGAGGAAAGATTCAGATGCAACTGGCAAAGGAGTTTCGAAACGCGCATTGTTTCGCGCGGTCGTCGTAAACTTGTTACGGGGAACTTTATTAATGAATGCACAGACGGGTACGTCGCGACGAAGCAATAGAACTCGAGCGAGGTGAAAAAAAGGGGCAACTTCCTCGACAATGGTAAAGGATCGGAGGGAGATTTTGGCCGGTTGCCAATGAAGTGCACCGAGTTACTGGTCGGCGCGACAATTTTCACCCACCTTAAAGATTTTCCTTCGCATTAAACTCCGCTTTTTACCGTTGAACGGTGTTCGGAACTGGATTGCGTCGAACAGACTCCCGGGCGACGCTAACTTCGCGGTCCCGTTTGATTTGAGGCAAATGAAACAATGGGGAATAGAGAGGAAAGTTGCTGGAGACCAAAGGAAAATAGTTCCGAGCGAAAAAAAGAGGTCATTTGGAAACCGGTCGTGAATAAATCAATGCTATATACATTTATATCGTGAAAAGGAATGTTTCCAAGCTAATTTATAGTTTCGTGAAAAACACTCCCAACGAAACAATACTTGCATTGGGATAATAGGAATTTGCCATTTACTATTTACAATACGAAATTTTAACATTTACAAAATTGGGCAGGCTAATTCACCCCTTAATATAGAATATGTCGTACTAGCCTGTATGGAATATTCGAGAGATAGGAACCAGTGCAATATCACACCCTATTTAAGGGCGAACCTAAATGAACTGAAGAATATCGAATACGTATTAAAGCCTTTTGTATCAATTTATGAAATTCTTTGCAACTTTCCCTAAAACCAATTCCTATGAGTACTCTATGTCTTTTAATATCTACTAAGTCAACTACTGTAAAAACGTAAAATGTAGATAAAGGTAAAGTGGTCGTAAATGGCTCCATTGTTAGTGCGATCACTTAAAAATGAACTCATATACATATAAAGAGAATATGGGCAATAATAAATTCCAGTTTTCTACTTAATAGAGTTGTCAATTATGTAATGCATCCCGACAATTGTTAGCAGAAGCCAAAATCTATAAAACAGTGACCAATGGGACCACTATTGTTGATCACTTTTTATTTTCCCTTTTCCATCAGCCTTCACCGACTCTTACGTCATCCACTGTGCACCCTTCGGCCGCTATGCCCTTGTTCTTTCCCTGGTACGGCCCTTTCGTCACACAAAAGAGTAACGAGTTCATTGGACACGTTGAATTACTGTCTGAAGGGTGGCGAAGCGCATCGTTGTTTTCCGATTCGTTGCGATTTCCGATTTCCGTCAGCAGCCCCCTCTGTTCCGCTTTACTCTTTTCCCTTTCATCCCTGGCTCGTGTTGACTAGACGCAAGATAGCACGATATTGCTTTCGTCTATCGCGTGTCAAACGGCGGACAATCCGCTTCGCCAGCCGTGAAACACTTCTGCTTCAATACGATCCCCTCCCCCTAAGAAGATTCCGAAATTTTACGTCCGAACGGACAATCTTTTTGAGGTAATTTACCATGTAACGCACACGCCTCAATATAAAGCAAGCTGTGGCTGGGACCAAATATTTCACCGCATTTTTTTGAAATCTCGTTAGGTCTGCCGCATTTTCGCAGCCGACAAATTGCAAGGGATAACAATGCGATTGCAAAGACACGGTGTTCTTTTCTATATGAATACGAATGACCAAAGTTATGCTACCCACTTTTATTCCCGCGCTGCAATCATTTCTCGTATCCAACGCTGCACACATTCCTCGCGTCAAAGTATCGGAATTATGCTGCATATTTGCACACGTTCTGCGAATTTTTCGAAATCCTACTCTAAAAGCGAATAGAACGAAGTTGTTTATCCTGCTAAAACCGTGTATGAGAGCTACTTAAATATATGGAAATTTCATCTCGATGTTTCGTGACAAAATGTATGCAACGAATAAAAATTGGTTCCGAGCGTCGCAACAGAAAGCACAGATCTTCGAGGCCTGATACCATCGAATGCTGTCGTTGTATTTCACCCGGGAATATCGGACCAAATCCCATTGGCCTATAGCGAAGCTTTGGATTCGATTAACATTGAAAAAGGTGCCGCCTGCAAATACGATTCCACGAAAGCGTGGCTGCTTACGTAGCGAACAATTTTGGAAGAACAGGAGGTAAATGCGCGTGGCGTAAATCTGGTTGCCTTAACAACCTACTTTCGGATTCTACGTTTCCGAAGTAGTACAACTCAATATACATATGTATGTATGGGCAGAATAGCAGCGCAGCATCGCCCCTGGGTTATTAGTACACAAGAGCAGAGGGAGCATGGGGTCAATTAACTAAGCGGGACGTGATTGTTCTTACAATTAGCCTAGCGTTAGAGGGTTTCGCTTAATTAAATAAGCAGGGCAGAACTTAGCGTCCCTGAACAAGGACAACGTGGTGATATTTAGTGAACACAAAAATTGAATAACAGATTGCAAGAATCCGCATGTTTCGTTTCCTTTTTTTCTGCAATTTTTGTAACGATAAAATACTATCATTAGCGGAATAAATCTCTTCTAATTGTTAATATTACTTTAGCAAACATGCCAAGCACGTTAAACTGCTCCACAACCTTGTTTCCGTACTTTCATGCGACAAAAGCTTCACAAACTATTGAAATCTGTATTAGCTTCTGTTAGCCATTTACAGGGAACGTACTTTCCAGATAAATACATCGGGCGGTGTATTAAAGAAGAATTGTTAATATCACTTTTCCAGTTTTTCATCACAGTTGAAAGGGGCAAGTAGTCGGAAGTATTAAAAGTCTAACGATGCGTTCTGACCCATTTATACTATGTCAAAGGAAAAATTATAAACGCAATTTTCTCCTGTGCATACATTCTCTAACTGCATATCGCCCCTTCACGTGAAGTTAATTTCTTCTCTGTTTAGCAACGTGCAAACGCTTACTCTTTGACAAAAATTACTTATATTTCCTGCTATAAGCTTGCCTCATTCATTTAATAATAGTCTGTCCTCCAGAATTATACTTGACGTTGCCCGTGCATATATTTCTTAACTAATCAAAAATGTTTCATGACTTTCTTCTAAACTTATTTAGCCTAATATCTCGTTAATTGCCATGTTTACCCATTAATTCGTTTCTTCTTTTTCATGAAATTTAAAGGCCAGTGACATCGGAAATAGACTAATTTTATATGAATTAACCAGGGCAAATCTTCACAAAGTTCATTGATGAAATCGAGTTTCAAGAAATCCGTCAATTTGTTCACAAATCTGTCCATTTTCTTAAGTGGCATTTTCAAACTTTCTATCGGTCAAGCGCACGAATTCCAATCACAGACGAGGGTACAGTATACATAGATTGTTCGTCGCACAGCGCTCCCTCGTCTGTGTTCCAATTTCCTGCAAAATTGCCAATAGTCCCGTCAATTTTTCATCTCGTTGCACACGTTGCTACCAGTTCTTTGGGGAACAAGTGTAAAAACACAATAACGCCGATCCCGTGAACATGTACGAAAGGCTGAGCGGATATGACAGATCATATCTGCTACGTGTCCAATCGGTCAGGAAACACTTGTCACGCTTTTTGACTGGATTTCCACACTGGCCGTCGTCCCATGAAAAATGCAACACGACGCCGGGACGCCAGGGACAGGAAAAACAGTGCGGCGGCCAGAGAAGGCGGCGACAGCCGAGCAAAGAAATCGGCAGGTCAACGCGAATCTTTATTGCTCCGGCGTCACTTTAAGCGGAGGAACGTCACCGGTTTAAGGGAAAGAGTGCCGTCCCCTTTTCTGTGCTTTTGGCTCGCTTTTACATCGCTTTTCGATCGCTTTTACACAGGGTGAAACAGCCGATCGCTTGTTTGCAGCAGTATTAAGCTCTTTCCGCTACGTTTGCTATGTTTTACATTGAATACAGTAGATTATGTATTAACTTTTAAATGATTCAGAAAGCTTGTTTAGCGAGCATAGTGTAGAAGGTATGCAGAAGTCGAGGCTGAAAGGTATTTCACGCAACGTGCGAAACTTTAGCAGTTTGTCAAACTAGTTTCCAAGTTTTAACCCGTGAACAGGAACCAAATTTTCGATCCACCATTCTTTATAAGAGTTGGAAAGCACACATCCTTATACATAGACGTATCGTTATCGTAGATCATAACTTTTGTGATCGAGAGAAAGGGAGACAGGGGGCAGGGACTGTGCAATTCTTGTCGCCACAAGAATTAAAGTGTGCTAATGTATTTTGAACTCCGTGAACCAGACACGAACTGTGTTAACTGTAATGGCCATGCGCATGGGATATCAATGACAATATTCAATGAGAATATAATTGTAGAAAATCATCAACCTTATCTGTTATGTTCTAGTATAAGAAAGTATATGTATAGTGGAAGAGTATTTAAAAAGTAGCTACTGTAAAAAATGGCAAGATTATCTTTGGCAAATACTTATTGAATAGAACTCAGAGTGAGTACCTCATTAAATTATTTGTTGCACAGTAGACATTTCATTTATTATTATTTTCTATTATCACTTTCTGTACCAGTTTTTCGGGATTCTAGAGTATTCCCAAATACTAAATAGAAGCACGATTTTTCTCCCAAACAGAAGACGTTCCTAGACGATTTCGTCGTGCCTCGCCCTTTGTTTCTCCTCATCTTTTAGCAAAGATACATCCGTTTGCATTTTCAGAGCATTGCATTCATTCTCTTGCTTCCCCAGGGACACGAACTTCGCATAATTGCAAACGTACAACAGAAAGCTCCGGGCCGCGCTTCCATTGTCCGCAACAACTTTCGCTTGCCCATCGAATAATTTGAACCGCGTCGCGACCAACGGCATTATTCCTTGACTCGCGACGACTTAAGGGGACAATTGCTGAAGATGAATTTCTATGCGAAGAAAATGACGATTCGATTGATGGATCAGCTTTCATTGGGTCAAAGCTACTGGAATGACTTCTGCTATTTTCAAATTAATTTCGCGAAGGAATAGACTTGTTCAAATTGAAATTTATCCAGAATCCGCCCAGTTCAATTTTATGAAACTAGTATTCGTTTTAACTACTCGCAACCATAAAAACGCACATAGAATCAAGTCTGTCATAAAATATGACAAACTGAGAATAACAGGTGGATGCGACGTTAAATAAATACAATTAATATGTCGAAAAGTTGAAAGGCTTGAAACTTCGATTGGGTATTTGATGAAATTGAAGTAATATTAAATTCATTTAATTCGACGTATCGTAACTTGAGCCGAGGCTGCTGAAAAATATTCATCGATCGAATGGAAAGTATAGAAAAATTCATTAACCCAAAGCTTACGCAATAAATTCGTGAAAACAATAGGGGCAGCCATCGAATCGAAATTGCTTTGAGATTCGTTGGATCGGATCTGCTGCCAGATTCATTTGTGCAACGAATTCGTTCTTCGGGGAACATTTTTGATGTTGCAAAAAACATGAAGGCTGTGGAAAATATTGCAGCTTCTGGGCTGTCTGTTTTTATGACGTGCTGCCTCGCGACACACATAACTTCCCGATGATTGAAGCGGCGAAGGATGGATAAAGTTTGGTGGAACGTGTTTGATAAGATACGACCATCTACTATGCTTCTCCTTTTTTTTTCGAACTTTCGTTGATAGTCAGGACGTTCTCACAACTTTTGTTGACAAGGAACACCGTGCTTTAAAAGAATGTTTCCTCAACTTTTTGTTGCAATCTCGGCCATTCGTATTTTCAGGTTTAATTATTTATATTTCTTTGGAAAAAGTGCCATTTCGCAGGATGCCCCCTTTTCTTAAATATTCAGTTTGCTAAACTGGAGTGCATGTTCGCCAGGAACGAGTCGAGTGGATTTCCGTAGAAATATCAAAGCAGCTAGGATTTCAGGAACCTCGTCGCGGCGCTTCGGTATTCTCATCGTGGCACGATCGCTCCGTGAAATCAATAATTTCCTCCGATTCCAATAACCGGAGGCACCGCTTTTCGCAGTCGACGAGTCTCGACGTCCGTTTGGAAATCTTAGGGCTCGTGAGCAGAAACAGGAATCGGGCAGCACAGAATGAAAAAAAGGAGAAACGATGAGAATGAAATAAAGTCGATCGTGAAAAGAATGATACGACTGACATTTATCGCACCTTTCGAAGGATAAGGTGTTGAATAACAAAAAGAATTTCTATAGTTTCATCCAATGAAGATTGAAATAACACACTTCCTGATGGTTTTTTTTTATATATGCACCCAAGTACTTTTTACACAAACGTAGATTAAAATACTGAACGGAAATTAAATATTGAATTTCGCATAGAATTTTAATATAACTTGAACAGGACTACGTAATTTATTTATTTAATTAATTTTATCTCTGTTGAGGCATCTGTCGATCAGGCCAGTATTGGCATGGGAATAAATATTAATTAATTAATATTAATTGAATTCCACCCTCGCACGTTTCTTGTTGTTTTTTTAATTTTTATTCTATGTCATACTGTCGCTTCAAAGCATTATTATGCCTACTTCCATTACTTTGTCACCTTTTTCATTGTTTTTCTAATTCCACTTTGCATGCATTTATGTATACATTTTTATTCTTTTAACTTTCGTGGGCCGTAGCATTAAAATCGATACCTTAGTCAAAGCTGTAGAACAAAATCTAAATTACCCATGGCACGAGTTGCCTTTCCCTTTCGCTTAACTTTCGGTCTCCTCGGATAATCCGCGCCAAGGCGAAATCCTTTGAGATTACCCGGATAGGGGGAAACGTTGTTAATAGGAATCGGCATTCGGATCTCATGAAAGAGGCCAGCATTTTGATAAGACAAATAAAGGTGGGGATACGAACTTGGTTAAACGAAACGTGGAATCAAAATTTGGGTGAATTAAATGCAACAATTGTGTAGGGCACAATTTTGGACGGAAGCAAGCTTTTGTTGAAACAAATATTGTAGAAGGTAGGAAAGGTTTATTCCACTCTATTTGTTGATGTAAAATTCAGCTGGATATTGCTACTTGAGAATCCAATAATTTTTAAACCAGCAAGATATGCCCTGGTTATACATATGTATATAAAATAAGGACGTGGCTGAACTGCGCACAGCCTGATACGAAATGTATATTATATTCCACTTACGCGGCGTCAGTGTAGAGCCGGCCGATTTCCACTTGACTCCCGTCGCTCCACGAATGGGGTCATACTACTAGCGGCAGGATATTCAAACACCCGTTCTTCCTGTTGAAATAAAAGCGTTTTGGCTTTCTTTAAATGTTCAGGCACTCGGGCGACGTAACAACAAAATGCTATATATAATGCTACATATAATGCTATACATATATGTATAATACAAATACACTTGAAATGTTAAAAATACTTAGGCCACTGCATTTAAAAGAAAAACCTTAAAAAAATGTTTTCAGAAAATATTATTCCTGCACCCAGCACACCGTCGCTGAGGAAATCCCAAGTTCATGCCAACAAGAATGAACAATATATTTTACATTTCCCTTCAATAAACAATTTACAAAGCGCAAGTTTCTATAAAAATTACGTTCTTTGTGAAACTTTCCTTTGCGATTGATGCAGAACCTTTGGAATATGCCGAGGGTCAATTGCCCGCGAGATAACTTGTTCTAGCTTCTCGAGGTAATCAGACTCCTCCTAACTTCGAAGATAGAGATTGTGACGAAGAGAAAAATGAAATATGTGGCTACTACTTGGTGGATTGTCAAACGAACTATTTATAGACAAGAGGACTCGAATCGATATATTATCTTCGATTTATGGAGCTGCGGCCATCGTTCCTCGAATGGCAATATCAAACAGAGACTCTGTGGATACGTAAAAATACGGTCACTGGCTACACGAGGACAGTTTGATTTCCTTTTCTCCTTGGCACGGCTACCAAAATGCGTGCACGAAAGGTCTCCGTTTGCCGCTAGGAACGCGCCCTACTTTGCTACTCGATCCTTGCAACGCGTAAAAGGAGATAGCCTGCTCGATTTAGGGCTGAAATCGTTCTAATGTTTCTTACAAGAAGAAAGTACAAGTGGGTGATCAAATTAATATGAACACTTCGAAATTACCACTTATTTACAGTTTCTTGTCATGCAATTCGATTATCTTCACGAAATGTAGCACATTATCTTATACACTTTATGCTTGAAAATTCCTTGCGCTTGAGAAATCATTCAGAGAATGGTATTAGTTTCCATAAATTTCATAAACAGAGGATTTACATTATATTTAGGGAGATTATCAAAGGAGTTTTAACTCGAACAATTAATTCTACTAAAATGTCGAGGCATTAAGAAAAACGTAGAAATATTATTTGCATAGTTCCATTCTGAGGTTTTATAAAACTTGTATGCACAATTTCAATGAACAACAATATTCTGAAACAATGTAACAGAAGGTTCGATCTTGCAGCAGATGCAATTTTCTATGCCCCTAAAATTGGGAGGGATGAAACTTTTAGGGGAGCATATGGAACCAGCTTATCGAAGTGATCCCGTGAGAACGCGAAGTTTACGGATGAAACTGAGCGTAGAAGTGAATGATCAAAGTTGCCGTTCCAAATTTATGACAGCCATGACCAGCGCACTGGACACAATTGATAGGACTCTTAAATACGCAAGAATTTATCACGGAAATTATTCAGTACAAGTTTAGAATTTCCTCTATCAGCTGCTGCCCTTGTTTTTAGAGTAGCAGTCTTATTTGTTTTTGTTTTTTTGCGTGGGAAAGGGAACGAGAAAAGTTACCACGAGTAATTCAGTTGTTAAAATTAAAGCTTCCAATCTACGAGCCAGGGTGAAAGTAAAATTTTGTATGAAAGAAGAAACTCCTGAGAACGGTACCTTAAAGCCTGATTTACGGTTAAAGAAAAATTCAGTCTGGGAAACATAGAACTCGCGAAACAGACGAAAGTGTCTGGTCAGTATATCCCCGAGGTATTTATACGGTTCGCCACTCGCACGAGCTCTAGAGCTTACATTTCCGGTTCCCGGTTCTATCCCGAACAAAATGCATCCAGGAACGACCAGAATCAACATTGAACCACGCAGGTGTCTCACGCGACCCTTCTAACATTTTCACTCGACATTGTCCGGTCATAAGGTTTTGCATCACTGTTTCTTACGTAGTCTATCTACGTGTGTCCAGTTCTGGAATCACTATACCAATGGCAACATAAATCAATGCCCTCCTTCTAATTATGTAAATAGAAAAAAGTGGCCATCGTCTTTGCTAGAACGAAAAACGTGGGGTCACATTCGACAAAGGAGCTGCTATTGAAAGTGCAATTGAAAATAATCCTATGCAACTGAACTTTCATTTAGATCTTGGAATTTTCACTATATGTATATACAGCAGCCAAATTTGTCTGGTTTATACAAAACTACAGCTGCAATAACGTCGCAAAAGCCGGGAGAGTTCCATTTTTACAGCATCTACGTAAGAACGCCTTTTAATTAAGGCGTTGAATAAGAGTATGTAGCAGCGGCAAGTACATAGAATGAATTATCGCGTGGGTGGGTAAGTGCGACGGAATTCTGTGTCTAGTTAAACAAGTGGAATAACACCCTGGGTAAACGGGCAAGAAAGATGGAGTGGCGACTGGCTGGACGACTGGAATAAAATCTTGTGTGAGATGTTCAGGCACAGCAGAAGCATGTATGATTGAACAAGTAGAATAAACGAGCGATAGGGACTGATAGAAGGATGTGCGTAGCATATTGTTACATCTTATGCATATTGCAAAGAATTTTATTCATACGTGGGTTTCATGTTTTCTGAATTATCTATTACTGAAGTATAAGTTTAACGGAATCTCTTGTCGATTGATTGAGATCAATTGTTATAAATATTAACTAATACATTTTCTACATACAAGTAAAGGAAGGTTAAACATGCAATTCAATTGTAACTGGTATCGAAACTATTAAAAAGCAAGGGATTGAAAATTCTGGGACAAAAATTTCTATGAAACGCGCCAAGCCACGGCTCATGTGAAAATTCAATTAAACTCGTTCGTCAGCAAATAAAACGAATTGAAGTGTTAAAAACTGCAATCGACAGGTTACTGACAAAATGCAATAAAAAGTATCGTATCGTGGGTTTTACTCGCTGCAGCGTGTTATTGAAAATATTAATTCAAATTCACCTTTTGCTCCGGTTTATGTAGCGTATATCAGACATTAGCATATTAATTGCATGATTTCCTGCAATCGGTTTACCGTTTCTGTACATTCATTAATTGCTCCACATTTCTTCATGCACCTAGGGAAAACTCTGTCATTTTATTTCCCTCACAGCGTTATTTCTTCGCAAACACCAACATTGCACTTTTATTTTATTTTCGTTTCTAAAATGCTACTGTAAAGCACCTTATTTATAATGACTATAAAGATGAATCTGTCTTATGCTTAACAATCTACATGCAATATTTACTTCAGTTATTTTCTACAAACTTATTTACACGCTATTACAATAGCAAATATATATTTTCTCATATGTACAAGCTAAGCGACAACTTCAAAAGAGAGATTAATACTGTAAATCCAGGAATTTCTAAAACGGGTAAACTTAATCGATTTGATTTAATCATCCATCGTGTACCGTCGTCCTGTTACATTTACGAGATCCGTACTATCGTAAATTGATGTGGTTGATAATGACCTATGGATTGATGCAACCTTAAACGAACAAATAGAAAGAATACGCACTTTCTAAAGTATTTGTACAATTTCTCATATTATTCTATAGATTATTCCTCAAGCAATAATATAAAAATTACATCCTGTTTTTACCAGCAGACATTTCATGCTACTGTTTCATATTGTCAAGATGTGTCTCGTTTACCTCCGCGCCAACTTTTACTCTTTCCTCTCACGTCTCTGCCAATAAACGAAGTTCCCGTGCGTTGTGCACTTTCCATACAATATTGCGTGTACGTGCACTCCATTTCATAATGCTTTCAATGAACTTGTTTCCTTGTAAGCCCCACCTACGTCAGATGCATAATTGATCCAGACCTATGAAAACATTCATTTTCACTTGCGACTCCAACGAACTATTTAAAACGAATTACATTTTTGCGTACAGCGTAAAGAAAAAAGAAGAAGATTCTAGAAATGTTTCACGTTGCTCGATTAAATATTATAAGAGCTTCCGATGTGAGAAAATGGGACGAGTAAACATTGCAACGTTCCGCGGACAGTGTCAACCCGATATTCGATTTCGCCAATTACTCCATTTACATTTCTTGACGAATACCAGCAGAGTGTAACGGAATGAAATTCCCAAACACGGATTCAAATTCGATTTATCTTCTATCTCGATTTCACGTGCCTGGCGACTTAATTAAAATTCTCACTTCCGGAATAAAAAAAAAAAAGAACGGGGATCTCGAAATTGGAATATCTCCGCTGAAAATGAAACATGGGATTCGACGGCCGGTCGGTATTCAATTTCATACTTTCATTTGCGAATATCGATCTCCATTCCTATGTAATCACGCTCGCAACGCGTAATTCGTTAAATGTTTCCCCCGATGCTCAGGACTTATACTTCCCTGTCGAGATTTCGGAGAAGCAAAAAAAGGGGCGGTCTATGCGGCTGGTTCAACATTGAACGCGACAGAAACAATTCAGGAGTTCATATTGGGTACGCGACTGTCGCTGCAATTGATTGAATGAATTTTTAACTTGATAAAGAGGTCTGTGAATAATAGTAGGAAACGTTTCGAAGCATAGAACTTGTTTAAGTGGTACGTAGAACTTCGTTTCGATGTTCAGTGGAAAATGTGTGAAGGAAGATAAAAAGGATTTTGCATTATGTATGAATATTCAGCTACTAAAATTTGTTTATGTATTTTGTTTATTTTAAATACCCATGAAAAAGATAGCGGGGCTTTGCTAGTTTTAATGCCGGAACTCTATTACACAATCTCATTTTCTATTCAACTTTTAATCCCCTACAGAAACTCGTTCCTTGGGTTTATATAATAATTCTGTGACCTGTGGATACGTATATGAATTTCGGTATGAAAATTAATAAAACAGCATCTTAGAAAATGCAGTAGCTTTGATTAAGACAAACGAAATGAAAATTCTATAATGGAGGGGGTCATGCATAAGATTTAAGAAAGTGTAAAATCCTCGGATTATAATTTCCTATTTCATAACATTGTAGAATGTTGAGATGTGAGGAGAACAAGGTAGACGGTAAGCAGACACCGAGATATCCTTAAACTCGCGGAAACTTTCACAATGGATCTCGTTCGTGATGAAATGACGGAAAGAGAAGAAAACATCCTGGCAATGAAAAAAGCAACGGGAATACCATTCCGCGGACAAAAGGTGGGAAGGGGCGATGTTAAGCGCGTGATTTACTGGACAAAAATGTGGTTTCCATTGCTGAAACATCTCGCTGGCATTCGGATACGAAAAGGTTTGTACACCAGCTGGAATACAAGGTCGCCGACCCCATGACCCGTTTTGTACAACAGTATAATTTTCTGTCTCGTTAGATTGTAAGAAAGGAGCTGTGTGTTTCAACGGTAAAGGATAGCAACTTTCAGGCGCGAATCGAGGGTGCGGTGAAAATAATTTTCTACAAGAGAAACCTCGATGGTTCTCGAGCCTGATCAGCAGATATCGATTACAGGATTCCACGCTTTTCCCGCGGAACAACGTTCAGCCGTGCAAATACGGTATTCCGATCGCAAGATCGACACCTCGATTTCAATTTCGCGACTTATTTACCAAAGGGTGCGTTCCGCGCGACGCGACGGCCGAAGTGTCTCGAGAAAATCGAATTTTCCAGCTCGCAGAGTTTGCACGCGAATTTAATTTCCATCGTTAATACAGCGGAAATGAGCGAAGGAAGTTACGAAGCTCGGTTAATATTCCGGACCGAGCATTCCGTGCTGCGGAGGAATTAGTTTATCCTATACGCGTTGCTTTTTTCGATGGGTAATTAATACCCGCTCCGCGACGGTAATTAATAGTTACATTGTGCTAGCAATTAATCACACGTAATACAATTAAAATAGCCTTTGGAGGACCGCCGTCTCCGCAAAGGAATAATTTATCTGAGAGCTGGAGCACGAAACAAAAGTGAAGGGAGCCGCTGGAAGGTTTTCTAAAGTTCCACAAGGAAAAGTACACCATCCGCAAGAAAGGGGAATAGCTTACGTTACTTTTCAACCATTTTAAAGTTGCTCAGGCTGCGCTTTGAATACCGTATGAAGAGCTAACATTCAAGTACCCCGAGGGTCCATTTAAATACCATTCAGGAATTGCAACGATTTCTATTCTTGTCATCCGGAAGCTAATATCAAGGCGAAGAGCGTAGTCTGTACGCGCGACTAGACAAATAATTGATTTACAAATATTTCCAGAAACAAAGATTCGGGTAAACTGAAATTCTACATTATTTTCAGACGCCTTCGCCATTCCAAATATTACATTTCGCTTACTGTATTTTATTTAAGATACACATTTTAGTACGTTTCGGAAGATTAAAAAAATGTGCTCACCCTCAAGTGTAAGAATGCTAAAGCTAGTTGTAGAAGCAAACAGAAACATGCAGGGGGTCATCCCCTTCAGCGCCATGTTACAGTGGACGAACCATAATTTAGGAAGTGCTTCTGGCCAGCGGAGGGACATAATTCGAGATACGCCGGCATAAATGTTCCTGCGTCAAAGGGGAAACCGAGGTAGAGTTGCATCTATGGGCTAATCACCCGAAACGATGCGCACATTAATACAGACTCCGCTTTAAACGATTGAGCGGGTCGGTCGATGAGGTGAATGTTTGGTAGCAAGCTCTCCTGGTTTCCATTCAACATACAGGACACTGCGCGGATCGTTGTATTAAAGGGGGTGCACGGACCTAACTTCCTTGAAGCGTCCGCGCCATTGAAGGCGGTGGCGCAGCCCTTTAATGTTTCGCTCAAACACCGGTACTTGATAGTTCAAAGTTTTGTTGCCGGGTCATTCGGAAGTTCCATTAGCAGTTCGGGCTGGGTCGCGTTTAATTGCGCACACATTGGCGTCGCGGGTTTAGTTAGCATTTAAACTCCGATTCGACAATCATTATAAATCACGCGTCCCTTATGGAATATTATGTTTCAAACTTGATAGATGATTTGCAATTCGTGTAATTTGTAGTGCATTGTATGTTCCATGATAATCGATTCACGCGTAATATAATGAGAAGTACTTTTTCTTAATAGGTGGAATAGTCAGCCAATGATTATTTTGTTATTCATAGAAAGCAGAATAATCGCTTTTGACAAAGTAATTTAGTTTTACTAATTGAATTTTCTATAGAAATAGTAAACTGTCTAGGTTTGACTGTCTCTACGTTTTTTTTTTTAACATTGCACTTCATTTGTTATATTCATAGACACATTTCTAATCAACTTTTCAATGTTATCTCCATTATAACGTTCGCCAAGGCTTGTCCCATCAGTATTGTATTACAGCTCGTCTGACAATGTACCGTGCTATTATAAATCGCCGCTGTTCTACTACTCGTTCTACTGTTGGGCTATTCAACGTGTCTAGCTATGTACGAGACTATTCTACTTAGACGGTGGTCATGCATTGTCGGGTCGTTTCAAATTAAATGGACCAGCGCCTCGTACATTTATGCGAACAAAGTTTATGTAACTAAGTTTGATGTCTGATAGCATGATATTAGTATAAAACAGTAACTATTACGGTGACGGCATAACGAAGAATGAAAATTTAGTTGGCTTAAAGAAATCGAATCTTGTGTCGTTTAAGAATAAACACTTCTAATGCAGTAAGCAATTTCTTTCTTTTTCAAATCACTTGCATCTTAATTAAGGGATGCTTAGTGTCTCAACCTTATTCATGCATTAATCGGACAAGTGTCCAAGGATCACCCTCGAGTACGATAGTTGTACATAGATCAATGGCATCTAACTGTCAGAATGACGTATTCTATGGTCCACACCCAGTTGGAATTCTAGTCAGATTCCAGAAGTTTCAAGTGAAGTAATTCGTGGGATTACAGTCGTGTTAATCCCCTATGGGATTTCGTCCCCTTAATGCAGCACATCAGATATTGGTCAAGGAATGGATACGATTCCAAGTTCTCGTCCGCATGGATTCGCGACAGAATCCTACCAATTACGAATTCCTATCCACTACGATCGTATCATATCATACGATTTCGGATTCAAATGCGATGCATCAACTACAATTGCACATTTACTATGTCTCCATGAAAAAAAGAAAAAAAAGATAAATGCGAAGAAATATTTGAGGTAGAGATGTTACGGTTTTATAAAACAAACGTTTAGAGAGACGTGAAATTCTGATAGAGTGCCCGTTGAAAAAACTTATATACAAAATATGCAGCTTTTCCTTTGTGTTTTCAACGCGCCGACGAATAATAGAACTTGTTTGATTTAAAAGCTGTTCGTTAATACCCTCACCTATCGATAACTATCAATTAGTTCCCCCATTTTTCGCTTTAACCACCGTATTCAGTGTTTCATGTTCAGCTAGTTAATCGATCGTGTCCTGCTCAGGCGGCAAGTTTATTCAATTAATTTGGCACCTGCACGGATCTCGACGCATCTATTATAAAATATTCAGGCACATCCACGGGCTATTGTTTGCTCCCCCAGAATAACCCGTGCAAAAATTCTGCGAAATACATCACAAAATGATTGCAATTGAAAATATTATACATTCAAGCTAACCATTTAAAACAAAACCGACGCATGAAATTAAAAGTGAGTATAATTTATTAAAAATGGACATATTTTCTAAATAATGAAGTAGTTTTCTATTTGTTTAACAGGTTATCAGGAATAAAAACCGAAATGTGACTGCAGATTCATTCTATATGTCAGGAGTAATGAAAATGCATTAATTAATTCTCGTTGCATTGTAATTTTAAGAGTCTCATTTTGCACAACAATCAGTCGTATCTAGACTGCGCACTTTTATGCATTTACAGGAAATTTAAAGCTGCAAAATTGCACAAAATGCATTTGCTATGAATAAATATACAAAATATCCAAATCACAGTATTTTTTTATAATTCCTGGTAGGTGGAATGAGTTCCTACCAACGTTCTGCCTTTTTTACTTTATTATCAAAAATATGAAATTGCATAAAAATCCGCAGTCTAGTCATATATCCTTGGAGGTAAATAACAGTTTTACACCAGCAGCTTCGAAAGAATGGAATGGGAGAAACAATGAAAAGGAACGCACGATAAGAATTATCCTTTCTCATAAATTAGTTCATAAGTAGACTCCTTTTCAGGTGACGTGTATAAAGATGTTACTCAAAACAAAATGGTGATTGGTTTGATTCCGGAGCCTTCGTTATATTATTTTTGGAACTCTGATTTATCGTTTTACGTCTTATTTATACGACTCCGCATGTGAATTTACTCAAAATAAAATGGTGATTGGTTTTATTCCGAAGCCCTCGTTATATTATTTTTGGAACTCTGATTATTTATTTTACGTATTATTTATTCTTCCTCGCTTGTGGAGCATCACGCGTGTGCATGCGGCAGCGTTTTGTATTCATTTTCATCGACTAACAAAAGTGGCATCCATATTTTCCATTTATGTTAAAAATATAGCAGAAGCCTTTTCATTTCAGCGAGGTTTAAACAATTTAGTTTAATTAACGGCGGGCATTCTCTTTGTACTCTGTATCATTTTTATCGTTTTAAAACTGCAAATTTTCGTGTGCTCTTAATTAATACAAAATAAAGGGCGTTGTTCGTACTTTCTCGTAAAAGGCGAATTAACTACCGCGTGTCTGAGGCGAAGTAGAGAACGTTCGATTCCAAACTAATTCATCAGCTGCATCTTGTCCGCGAAACGTGATACTGCATCAATTAAAAGTTTCAGCCGCTACAACTATGTGACATGTTATCTAATGCACCTAGCGTCTTCTAGTAATAGGAATATACAATATGTCACGCAAATGCCGACTCAGCATCCAACAATGAAGTTTGTAGATTGATTAATTAAACACGTGCACATAATTAAAAAGCAACATACCATACTTCGCCGTAAAATTACAAAATTCTACTCCAAATACAAGGATCATTACTGTAAGAGAAAAGAAATTTCTGATATGTATTTTACATATTTCCATACATTTCCCAACATCATCGTAGTTCAGAAAAAGAAACCGCCGCGCGGCTTCTGAAAAGCTTCTTAGGCCAATTCCAACGACGCATTTTATTCGAACGTGTCGAGGCTTAGGAAGCCTCGATATCCAGCCATACTAGTCTCCCTTCGCAGGGGCCGCAAGTGCTTTCGTAGTAACACCTTGTTTGTGAAACAACGTATCGAGCATCAATTACAAGTTTCAGATACTTCAGCTATGTGACTCGTTATCTTATGTACCCAGTGTCTTTTAGTAATTGGAATATACAACAATGCAAATGCACATGTCAACGCAATACATATGCAAAACACGAAGTTTGCAGATTAATTAGTTAGGTACTTCGTCACAAAGATACGAAACTCTACTGAAAATGCAAGGATCGTTACCAAAAGAGAAAAGAAATTTCCTATACGGATGTTGAAAGTGGTGTCAGTCCATTTTCTTTTTTCTCGATACATTGATATGTTCGCGTTTGCATGGATTCAAAAGTTCAGATTAGATATATTTTGTTCTTCCACGTCTCTATGTGTTTAAGTATATGTAAATTTATTTTATAAATGGTATTCTTGACAATGAACTAGACCAATACCTTTTTTCAGGATCGTGGGTGGACTTGCACCGTTTTCAAAATAAATGACTCTACAATTGCATTTACCAACGAAATTTAAGTTGATTAAAATAAGCAAGTAAATATAGATTTACAGGATAAGTTGTCTGTAAATAATGGAAATTTTTCCTTTTCTCAATTCTTTTTGGAAAATGGACTTACACCACTTTCAAAATAAACGATCCTGTCCTGAATTACACATATTGGCATACATTTCTCAACATAATCGTAGTTCGGAGAAGGACACTGGAGCCTATCAAAAGCTTCTTAGGCCAATTTCAATGACGCATTTTATTTGAACGTGTCCACTCGGGAAGCCTCGATGATTCCCTACCATATAAGTGTCTCCCCGTAGAGACCGCAAATGCTTTCGAGCCCACAAACCGCGATCCATGAAACCAACGAAACAATCCCGCCCATTCCATAAACCGGGCCCGGCTTCCAAAGCATTGTCTTGACCAGACCTCTTAATTGGACTTCGGATCTTCGGTTCGAGCACGATTCAATTTCCCGAGCCGGCTACTGGATACTTGTGTGTGCAATCAAATTTTACCTCGCCGGAAACGATATTGCCGCTGTAACCGCGATTCTTGCCCGCGGTAATAACCGGCCGACCATTTGGAACACCGATTGTCGCGATGGACAAGCGAAAAAAGACCTGGCCAGGAATTGCCACAGGGAGGAGAGATTCGATGGGAAATTTCGTTTCTCAACCACAGCGCCTATGCGATCGATTGACGCGCGTGGTAGGGCGACTTGTTACCATTGACCGGAGCTACAGATATTTGGTCTGGCCAGGTTTTTTTTCCAGCGTGCAAACTTCACGTTCGCAAAAAGCGCAATCGGGCATGCTGTCATTGGTTGAAGTCGTGACTCTGAATTTGTGCGCGGCTGTTAAACATTGAAAATGAATTAGACGTTGGTTCCATTCACTCGTTGCTGTACTTGCTTTCTTTTTAGAGAGGCAGGTAATAGTATAGGGTAAAGGAAATTATTGTCCAGGCATAGGATGATACAGGTTTTCATACAAATCCAACGCATGAGCGTAAAATACGCTCACCCACAAAATTAAAGGAACACTAAATTTCGACCGGAAAATTGTCAAACTTTGAACTGCTATAGCTTGGTAAAAGGGAACTGTACGAAAGTCTTCTTGGGCTCATTTTAAAGCTTAAAGCCTCTGCTTTAACAATCTTCCAATTGATTTTGCTCGAAAATCGTTTTTTTTTTTTTATGTAGAATTTTATGAAATTTGACAAATGCAAACAATTCTATGGAGGACAAACAATTTTTTAGGGAATTAGCTTTAAGATAGCTTTGTAGAGGAAAGTCGGCCCTTTAAAACGACTATTGGAACATTGATGCCTGATTTTTTTTCACCGTTAATGCGATTTTTAAAAAAGTCAGCTTGAAGACTGTCAAAGCAGAAGGTTTACGCTTTAAAATGAGTCCAGGCAGACTGTCGATCAATTGCCTTTTACAAAGTTACAAAGTCCGAGAATTTTCCCGTTCGAAATTTACCGTTCCCTTAATTTTGTGGAGGGGTGTGCTTAAATATCAAGCATTCGTAAAAATTCTGCTCCGTAACTTTATCTCAGATTCGAAAAGCTTTTTAGAAATAGACTACCATTATAGGTTTGGGCAATAACAATTTCTGCCCACCTGTGTAATACTCGCATTCAACCAGTCTAAAACACAGAACTATTATTTCTTCGAGGACAATTAATTAGAAAACCTGAAAAGCTAACGGCATGTATTTCTGTATCGTCTCACCTTCTCAAAGGCGCACATGTTCCAGCAACACCAGATTACAGGTACAGAAACGTGTTTCCAATGCTTGTGATTAGTTCGCCCGAACATGGCATACAATTTAATCCAACATATAGAAACACGAAACACACGATCGAACAGAAGGCACGTTGACTGTTCGCCGAACTGGTCGCGCGAGTAACGGGTTTATCCACCTTGGAGTGTAAAATTGCTTCATCCGGGATACACGTGTATACATATACATACGTTGACAAACAAGAACAAAAAGCAGTCAGTCCAAATTGCATCTGCACGGGACAGTTGTCCTTGCAGCTGGGAATACACCAGTGGCGCCGGATATCAAAGGTTTCAGAACAAGATTTCCATTTCAGGACCAGACGGAAATTGGACGACGACGGAGAAGCGAGCCGGCCAAATAGAAAGTGCTCTAAGCCCTCTGTTCTCCCCTGTAAAACTCGCCTAACATCGTCCACACAGCAGCGTCACTGGCGAATGATACTCTCGATACAGGTTTTAATGTCTCGCGGGAACAAAGAGGAAATTTCACGAATGCATGCTACTTTGGAAAACTGATGTGATACGGTGAAATGTACATGTAAGTACATTATAAAGGTTTACTTTTCGTATTTCCTCTTCAGTTCCACCTAGAAAACAATTAGTTACATCACATTATGCGCCCCTTAATGCCAAGCAAGTTTCATCTGAAGCATTTTTTTTTCCTATCCTTAAAACTGAGCGAATTATAAATGCCCCATATTGTACAATAAAAGAACAACTAACAATGAATGAAATAGTGAAGTACATTTCTATGTAATTAAAAAAATAGTGCTGCTCTAATTGTTTGATAGCGGGACCAAGCACCAACGAACGCTGAATTGTTCGGCCGCCTCTCCCATATGCGATCGGGAGTAGCTTTCGATTAATTCAACCCACGTTCATTCCAATCGATACCAGAGAAGTGGGATTAATTTCACCGTTTATAGATTCGCCACAGTAACCAGCGTCAAATTCGTTTGAAGTATGAACGAAAGTGAAAGATCGTTAATAATCCGCGAAATTCACTGCGACCACGCGTATATTCCTATAACATAATCAATGGGATTATGCGAATGTCGCGCGAGCGAGCCTCGGATCATTTGTACCGCGCAAGTAGAATCGAAGCGCGACGAGCGGCGCGGCAATTAACTCGCCGGAAACGAGATTACCGCCAATTGAACGTCCCTATCGGCCGGAATATCGTTTGTCGGAGCGGCAACGCTGCTCTAAATTGTGCGCGCCGCTTTTAAAGTCGTTAGATCTTGAGGTGACGAGGCGTTGATGGGCGAAATGGGAACGGACCGCGAAACGAATGACGGGAAATGAAGGCTGCTCGCGGTTTCGTCCGTGTTCATCGTTCAATTCACGTTGAATGGCCTGCTATAATGCCAAGCAACGAGAAGATTACATGCAAAAGACATAGAAGACTTACGCGCCGCTGAAACATTTTTGCCCTTTCACGCTAGGTTTATTTGGCGAGCAAATTTAACGATCGATCGTACTCGATGAAACATTCGCGCGTCAGCTTGAGGGAAAAAGCTTTTAGTTACGGAAAATCTGTCAGAATTCGTAGCCAGTTCGACGGTGGTCAAAGTTAGAATGCTATTTGGAAATTAATTTTCCCGTCGACGAGACACGTGCGTGACGTGAACATTCTGTAGAGGTAGATATTAGTTTGAAACTAAAACAGGGAGTAACAGTTCCCGACTATTTTCTATTTGACGAACGCTGCGATTCGGATATTCCGCTGAATCTGCCAGCTGGTAATCATACAAATCATTGATAACATTCAACCGGGCTTCTACTCGACAAACTAGTCGAAAGGTGTGTACAGATTCGCATGTGGAAGGACTAAGCTGTACCGATTAATGTTCAAACGAAAAAGAAAACTCGTAACAAAATGAAATCCAAAAAAAAAGATTCGCTGCTTCAAGGTGTAGAATTAGTGAAGCTCGAACGATTTCTTTGGAAGATATGAAACTTTTATCAAACACTCGGCTGCTAGTAAACATCGGGCTGGGGCTCAATATTTAATACGATTCGCTGCAGGCTGCAGCACCATTGTAAAGAATTCCAGGATTCACAGGTGAAGGTTTCTTAACAGAGTGTTATCCTCTTCCGTTTTGAATATCCTAACAATTCTTTCTAAACGTTTGATGAATGACGTACGAATGTTTTTATACAGGCAGAATATTCTCGTGTGGAAAAAGATTGCTATAATTTTTTAAACGGGTTAAACTAGGCGACTTTTTAGATACCATGGATTATTTCTTTTAAATAAAATAATCGTAAGAAATGAACAATAAAACTGACAGCAACAATAAAAAGACTCTCAAGCTTGCATGTAAATAAAATGTCGTCATCAATCCCATTCGATTGTTCGGAAAATTTACAAGATCCTTTTTAATATAATAATAAATGCAAACTGATTTTCTACATTTAAGAAGGCGTATGCCTCCGCATCAGACACGCGTAGGTGAAATTTACGCAAATTCGGAGATTCACGGATTTTACGTGTCAGCTGTGGATGATAAATTGTCGAGAAGGTGCGATTTAGGAAAAGATATTCGTCTGGCTGGTTCCTGAGAATGCAAAATTTTTGGACAAGGAAATGTCGTGATTTAAAAATGTAGTCTCATCGTCAGTGATTAATTGCTACAGTTCCGCGTTGCCCATGCGAATATAATTTGCTTCGCCTCATGGGACCGTGGCGAACTATTTCGATAATGTTTTGCGAACAATTTTTTACATTTAAAACATAACAACGCAAATACCACCAAATCAATTATTTCGAATCTTGTTCCAACCGCAACCCATTTCTACTTCATTCATTATAAAATAAGTTTCATAACATTATTTTAGAACTGATTTCAATTATTAATTGCAAAGATCGATACGTCGTAACGAGCATAATACCATCATGCTTGCACGAAAGTAAAACGAGAATCCAGTAGCGGGCTTTCATAGTTCACTCGCAGCCAGTAGTACGTCCAGGGATTAGTCCGCCTTAAGCGTTTCCTGGCAAATAACGGGGAAGCCGCGAGAGTTGCCGCGTCCGGGCGTAATCTCGTTTTCACCTGGTTAATTATACCGCGGAGAAAGAGGAACCAGTCACGATACAATGCCATTCAGAATGGAAAATCGATTTCGTGCGGCTCGTTATACGCGATGTTCGCGGATGTATCGAGTCTATGCGAACGAGATGAATGTAACAGGCAAAAGTATAATCGCTAAACAGAGCGGAACGGCCCGCACTGATGACATAATTCTATTGTTTCATTGGCGACCGTTGACCTACGTAGAAGTATTCAATTTAAGGGGAATTACTTGCGAATGCTGCATAGGCATATCGTACTGCAATATCGATTATCAATATTCTAACAATGCGAATATTTTTGCATGCGCGAGGAGACTGATTGACGGTATGTCAATATTTCAAATATTAATTATACGATTTAATCAATCATTTAAATCGACCGATTTCATTGTTTCGTGTGATTTGCGTGGGCAATATTTATTGTGTATTTGTACTTGGGTCGTTTATCTGCAAAAAGAATATTTTATACAGTCCTTACTAAAGCAATCTATATAAATAATACGAGAATCATCGGATCTATCGAATTACACCTTCTCTCATAAAATATCCATCGTAAAACTACACAAATAATGTACACGCTGATTAATAATAAAACCAACGCAAACCATTGAGGCCATCAGGACATTCGCCGCCGGTCAGAAATACGAGACGTGTTCAGAAAATATATTTCCTACAATACAATTGAGCCCGATAAAGGAACAATTAAGGCAACTATTGTTCTATCCGTCAATTCTTCAGGATTTCCGTTCTGCAATATTTATTGTGCATTTGCATCAGAGTCCTTTATCTGTAAATTGAACATTTTATACAGCCCCTGCTGAAACAATCTAAATAAATAATACGAGCATCATCGGATCTATCGAATTACACCTTTTCTCATAAAATATCCATCGTAAAACTACGCAAATAATGTACACGCTTATTAATAATCAAAACCAACGCAAAGCATTGAGGCCATCAGGACATTCGCCGCCGGTCAGAAATACGAGACGTGCTCGGAAAATATATCTCCTACAATACAATGAAGCCCGACAAAGAAACAATTAAGGCAACCACTACTCTGTCCGTCAATTTTTCAGGATTTCTTTATCCCCTTCGAGGTGAAAAATTAAAGAAACGCGGCTGGCTAATCTAGGGATAATTAAATTTAGTATAATATCGAAGAAACGTCACGAGCAACGCTCTTTCTGCTTCGTAATTAGATTCGGGCGACTGGACGCTGGTCACGTTTCCCCGTTTTACGATCGGCGAAATTCCATTGAAAACGACATGTCGCCGCGTTGTTAATGCCGCTGCTGATTCCCAACATCTGGGATAGAGTTGATTAGCGGCAGCGATTAGTGCGAGACAATGATTCAAGCGGGCCGGGGCTCGGCGATCGTTTGAATTGGTAATTTTTCGACGAGAGTCGCGTGGGAAATCTGTCGCGTGACAATTGCTGGGAACAGTCCGCGAGAAGTTTTAGGCATAAAGATTGAAAACGGAATAACGTCCGTTATCGTTATTATAATATTAACTATGGCATGTTGCATTTGTCGTTTGTATTTAGGCGAACGTCTGGGGTACTGAATTTAATTTATTATTCATTAAATTATTAATGAGTTCGACGATTGGAACGTTTCGATGGTTATAGACTTTGATAGGTAGCTGGAAATGTAATCTATCAATGTTTGATATTCTAACAAATGTTTCAATGTTTCATACGCATACGTTCTAGCATTAAATGAGAATTCCATTGAATAATAATAATAATAATAATAATAATAATAATAATATCATAAAATAAAGGTGTAAATTACGCCCGGTCTATTCTTCGAAGGCATTCATTCGCCGCAGAATTTAAACAAAAATAATTCAGCAGTGGTAATGAAAATGAAACTGTTCCAAAACACGCGCTTGGGTGTAATATTAAAACAGGCACCCAAAGTTGCAAAATAAATTTATTCATATTTCCCAATGGCAATAGCCATGCTTTCCAATTTAACGAGATCAATATCGAACCTTATGAATTCTTATTAAACGAAAGTTGCCACTGAAAATATTAATTTCGAAATTATTCTACGAAGACAAAGATAAAATGTCTCATTAAGCTTAATTATAGATGAAACAATTCTATCCTAGGCTTGCGTTCCTCGCGTTACGAGCTGTGTTGCCAAGCGTTAACGCGAGAAATGTTAATTAGAATCCAGCCGTCTGGTGCAATACGCATCAAAATCTCGACGAGCGTACAAAGCTTTGTGAGATCAGTATCGCCATCGTCATGAACCGAGTATTTCGATTCATCTGTGGACGTACTGGACGTACTTTGTTCGGTGGACGTTTCAATAAATACTATCGATATTGTCCTTCATTCTCCCAAGCAGATGTTATTGATTATATTATTGCGGCTGGTCCGCTTCGCGAATGCGTTAAAGTACCCGCGAGCTTAAAGTGGTTAGAATATCATTGAACATGCACCGAATAAGCATAGGAAATTGTACGCAACTATAAAATGACGCTGTGAACTGAATGGTTTGAAATTCGTTCCTACACAAAATTCCTTAGTGCTGCAATTGTAATAAGACGTCTGAGAACAGTAATTATATTACACGATCGTTTAATTTCACTCCTCGAAATGTAATTTCGCAGAATTCTAGTTGCACTTAATCCTTTCTTTTTTACAATTCTATGTTGTTACAATAATCCAAGTGAAAATACACTCTTCCACGAAATTAAAGGAACACTAAATTTCGACTGGAAAATTGTCGAACTCTCAACAGCTGTATCTTCGTGAAAAAGAATTGTACGACAGTCTGATCGGGCTGATTTTGAAGCGCAAAGCCTCTACACTTTAACAATCTTGTAGTTCATTTTTTTTTCGAAAATCGCTTTTTGATATAGAAATGGGCGAAACGCTAAAGTTGCCTTTCTTCTGTTGATTCTAACACCGGCCGGCCGCTTTTTACTTAAAGCGTGATAAAACGTTGAAAGATAACCGTACGTCAATGTTCCTGTGGTTATTTTAAAAGGTAGACTTCCCTCTATAAAGTCATCTTAAAGCGAATCCCCGACAAAATTTGGTCAGCTCCGCAGAATCGTTTGAATTGGTGAGATTACAAAGGGAAAAAGCAACTAGTCTTTCGCTCTGCTCTACACCAGAAAGCCATTTTCGACAAAAACAAGCTTCAAGGCTGTTAAAGTAGAGGCGTTACGCTTTAAAATCAGCCCAGACAGGCTGTCCTACCGGTTCCTTTTCACGAAGTTACGGCAGTTCAAAGTTCGACAGTTTTCCAGTCGAAATTCGGTGCTCCTTTAATACAGCGGAGCAGTGTATGCTGAGGTTTACGTCGAGAAAATGTAAATGGCATGTAACTTAACTTTCACTTTGATAATGCTGTTAAACTAGAAAATGGCCTCTCTTGTTCAGATAAAATGAACGAATGTAATTTTGCCTGTCACTACAGCACGAGCAGTTACAGTGTCAATAATGATACACCGCCAGCCAGTTAGAATTGTCAACAATTATTTATCGTCGCCTAGTTGCAGCGAGACTGTGCATACGATTCAGTGTTTCAGGTCCACTGAGCCATGAACGCGATCTGCGCGTCGATACAATTTTAACTGAACATCAGCATCATAGCTGATACGATAAATTCCAGCCCCCTGAATAATGAATCACGGGGTAGCATTAAATTTACAATTTCAATTTCTCCTGAATTATTTACACTACTTTAAACAGGAACCTCCGGCTGGCATCGTCGGAAAAAGGTAGCGAGAAATTAATCTTCGCGTGAAATATATTCACACTTAAAGATCCTTGTGCAATATTTCTCATCCATTCCGGTTCACACTTTCGTCCGCGCGAAATATCGGAAGTCGTTTATGAACCATCCCGCGCAGCCGTCTCGAGAATGCAACGCGGAAACGATACAACATGGTATTCCCAGGCTTCATGCGCGGAATACATTATCGAAATTTTCATTACAAACACCGCGGCAACTCTGCTCGCGTTAAACTATTGGCGAACTTTTGCTTGATAGGAAAACCGTGCTCATCGGAAAGGAACATTAATGAAAAATTCTAACACGATCGATTTTTATCCCCAATGAATTTTTCATTCCACCTTACTAGGGAAGATTAATGTGTATAATCTGGAGATGAGTGTGCAAGGAACAATTGAAAAAAGTAGTCTAGACCCCTGCAGCAGCTGCCAAAGCGTCATTGTTAGGATTTGGAGACTGAATCTTTCCAAGACTGAACAATTCGGAATAGAAATTTACAATAATCGCAAAAATGAAAATTTTGCTTGATCGGAAAGCGATCCTCGCAAAAGATTTCTAGACAAACGAGCCTTGCAAACATTTCCCTGGCGTTCCGACTTTTTGCAGAACTGCGCACGAAGGCCAGCGTGCTTTAGAAGTATCGCTGGTTTGTCATGGTTTCGGTGTTTCAAAGGTTTTCTCAAATAAAAAGTGCAAAAATAATTGGAAGCTGAACTTGAATAAGGTACACAAACGATTCCCCGACAGTATTTGGTATTTCGAAATTATTGTTTGCCAGTGGTTTGTTGATAAAATTTTATTTTACCTCGAAATCAATTGTTTGGTGCGATTTTATTTTGTCTTGTTATCTTGTGTTTTTAATTCTTTTCACGAAAATCATTTAACGAGGGCCTTTTGTCCCGTATCGAATCACGAGTGAATGCCTGGTTCGGTCGATCGGGCTTATTTTTATTCCTCTATGAATCGGGGTTATACGACCGTTTTACGGCACCTTTACTGCTCACGTTGAAAGTCTTCCAAATACAAATTGATATTGATACTCTTCTACCAATGCGTCGCAAGTGTCGCGCTTTTATTGTAAAGGAGAGTGTAAATTTAAATACCTATTGGGAGAATGTGGAGTGTAATGTTCCTGAGAGTGAGGGGAAATGATTAAAACTATTCTTTTTGTTTTAATATTTAAATGGACGGATAAAGTGATAGACAGTTAATTTATTTGTAAAATAATAAAACGGTTAAAATAGAAGACCAGTTTAGTTGAAAGCCAAGTTAGTTGGAAATTTCTAATACAACATAAACAGCAATTAGATGTCAGAATATTGCATTTACATCGCGTGAAGCCAAATATTCAGTAGTGATATAGGTTTATATTTACTGTTTGGAATATCGAAATTGCGATTCGGGAACACAGTATCATAATTAACCTTAATGAGATTAATTACCAAAGGGGTTAATCGAAACATAGCTATTGTAGGAATAGATTATATACTTTAAGCAGCGAAAACATATTGAGTACATGAACAATTGAAAGATAAATCAAATCTGCTATGAAAATAATAATAATTCTTCTAAGAAATTGAGTAACATAATTTGTTCAGAATAATTAGTTCCATTGCTACTGATCTAGCAAATATTGTTCTTTTCCTCTCGGGCTGTTTCAGAATTATTTGCAAGGCGTAGAATAACATGAATATTTATTTTCCGCTAATTAATACAGTCCTAAAGAGATCTATCTGACGCGAGTGATTTCACCCCTTTAACGTTCACTATCGACCAACCCCTAAAAACACAGATTACTCATTGTTTCACGACAATCTAGCGAAAACGAAGCAGCGTTTTCTGCGAGCATCGGCGAGACTTTCGCGAGACAGGAAGCGCATATCGATTCGTTACATTCCCCAAGGAAAAAACGTAGGGAGCTAGTGCAGACTCCCCACGGAGCCGTCTTTGTGTCTTTGCACACCGTAACGCGAAAGTAGTGTACCCCTTTCGTCTCACCCACTGGAGAACAAACATCTAGAGACGGGAAAGAGGAAAAACGAATTCAGAGGAAAAGGCGGGAGACCTTTGATAGCACGAAATTATCGCGCACGCGTTACCGACGTTAATTGATCGAGCTTGTTCGAACAGCGAGATTAATGGAGCAAAAGCTCGACGGGAAAGGTTCCAGCCGTGACACCGGAACAGCGGCTGTCGCTGAATGAAAGAACAGCGTGGGATCGCGTTGCCGGCCGGACCACTAATGGGCTGACGCTCACCGAACGATGCACACACACGCGCCTCTCGTTACAATGGAGCCGGATGACTTTGAAGCCAGCGAGTGGCCGATCGAAGGTCGTCTTTAACGTCTTTCGCTGTAATTTGTATGCTGCTGTCGCGGCGGTTGCTGAACTTTTGCCATGATTAAGATTAATGTACGAGAGGCGATGGGAATTAGAGCGGTACGAGTCTTTTGCGCTCAAGCCCGTGGAATACGATTTTAACTGAACGTTAGAGGGAATATGGTTTCCTTTTCACTTTTGAACAACGCGAGCATATTGAAATATCGGTACTTTAATCTACATATACATATGTATATGTATAGAGTGTCCCACCTAACTTGAGCATCGTAACCGAGCGTCGCGCAAGACCCTCCTCTCTCTCTCTCTCTCTCTCTCTCTCTCTCTCTCTCTCTCTCTCAATCTCTCGTTCTAACCCGTGCTAACCAGTGCAAAATATTAACATGATTATTGCAAGAAAACGATGGAGTTGCGACTCTTGGTCCCTTTAACGCTTTTTAACCTCATGACGAGTAAAATCCGATAGAACAGAAACAAATGTTGACCTTAATTTTCAATTATACATATAATTTCTTCACACCCTGTACAGAAAATACATCGTTCTTCAAAATCTTCGGAAGAGGGACTTGACTGTATCGTCTTGTATCGTTTACCCCACGTTCACACAATGTCGTAATCGAGTCCAGTCGATCTGGCAGCCAGCTAGCAGAATTCTATTCGAGGGTGCACATACTACTCGTCTCCTCTGATCTCTTTCATCCACAGATAAGAAAAAAAAGGGCCGGTTACGAGAACGATTGAACATTCTAGGCACGCGTCGACCTATACTATATACATATATCCGTTGATTAACAACCAGTCACCCTTGCGGTCCATCTTATCCCGGTTAAAAAATGGCGAAACGACCACGCAACATTGTCTCCGTCCAACGTGGATCGATTAATATGGACAATGTACAGATGATACTTCATTCTAGAAAAATGTAGGACAATCAGTAACAAGTGAATAAAGTCCGAATGGAGTTATCGAATCAATTTTAAAATGAACAATATAAACAATGGTTGTACTTCTTGCCTTTCCTTGGGTCTCTTAATCTTACAAGTACTTCTAGTTTCAATGGTATGAAATCAATGCCTCCATTTTTGATCAAATGTTTCTTCTATGGAGATACCAGTATAATAACAAGTTGCACGTAAATGAATTTTAATTTCGCGTCTGTAATCGGCTGAATGCTTTTCATATTTTCTTGAGATTCTCCTTGTATCTCTGGGTCGTTGGGCCATACAGAGACGATTTGCTCAATCAATTGTTGTTCATTAGCTACAATTTCTGATGCGATGCGTCCTTTGAACAATTTCCATAGATTTTCTGTTCGATTCATATCTGATGAGTTCCCAGGCCACGATGAAACTTGAGTTTCTGTATTAGCTAGGTAAGCTGTTACACTTTTCGCTTTATGGCGTGGTGTATTCCAAGGGAGGGTATATTTAACCATTATTGAAATCCTAATATCACCAGAGGCATAGAATATGCAATTTCTCCATCTGTTCATAATAATTTGATCATCCACTGTGTAGCTTTTGGATACGTTAATTACTGTGCTCGCTGAACATGTCTATCTTCAACCGCTAAAACAGTGCAATGTCCTTTTTTTTTAAGTGCAATCCCCTAATCGAAAAATAATATTATCGCGAGAGAAAAGTGCTTGAGTACATTAAGAAATACTCCTTTGGCGCTCCCCTGCATGTTATCCCTTCTTGAAGCCTTTGAAGGAGAGTTCCATGTAAGAATACTAAATATGTATGAGGTCGAAACCCAACCCAGAGAAATCAAACCATGGAGTAAAAAAGTCTGGGTCCAGAGGATCAATAACTGTAAGCTATACACTTGCTATGAGGCTACCCTGAAATTCAGAGGTGTAAAATTTTGCCATTCCCGAAACGTGGTCGGATTCTCGAGCGGCACGGTCAGAAATGTTTCTACGCGCCAGTCAAAGGAACTGTAGGTGCCAAACGTCATCTGCATACACGATGTGCAAACCGCACGGCACATAGCGAGCACGAATGTTCGATAAACGTTCGCGTTGCAAATGCTATGGCACGGCCCTTCCTTTTATCCTCTTGCATTCCGACCGTCAAAACGTTAAATATATTTCCCAGGGAGGGATGGAAGCGTTGCAGTTGCTTCAGTTACGATCGAACTGGTTTCGTTCCTTAATGAAAAGATAGGTACTGTAAGTTCCTTTAAATTTCACCTTTTCATTCTTTAAACTTGCCGCAGAGAGGAATTTATACTAACTTTGATCGATGTTAGTAATATCTACGGACATCCTGGTTCATTCCTTCCAGAAAATTTCGAAAATTTCCATCAAATTCGGACACTTGTACATGATATACCTGCTCTTTAAAAAAACTCATGAGTAGATACAGAGAAAAGTTCTTATACCTAGTATTAATATAACCATCGCCCTTAAAGATAATTGCGTGCGAGAGATTATTGGATATTTTAATCCGCTTAATAAAAGAAGCCGTTTTTCATATTTAGATAATTTTTAACTGAGACACGCTGCATTAAACGTTCGCGATAAGCGCGTAACGCTTTCATCCTCGCAACGTTTACCGTTCCAACTTATTTACGATGAATCGCGGCAACATTATTGCAGCAGAGGAACCCCGCGCGCAGTCATTTTAGCAGTCGTAAAAACGTCAGCTGACGAGCGGTGGACGTAATTAAGCGCGATAACGATACCCCCAGCCTTATTCATTTCGCCCCCTTGTGCTTCCTCTCGTGGTCGTCGTCGCGGCTGGGCCTAAAGGGGTGAACTGACAATCTGTAGTGTCACGATGAAAGCGCCCCGCGCCTCGACGCGCATACAGAGGCCTGCGGCTTGGCTCCGCGAGACACGAGGGTGAACGCTTGGCACATCCGACTCCGTTCCGCAGGCAAACGTTGCTCGAGGGAGCATCGTCAACTTGCTCTCCTGCGTGTGACTTCTGTATTGACCGAGTGCAAGAAAACAGGGCGAAGGGATACTTGGGAGAGAGGGAGAGAGAGAGAGAGAGAGAGAGAGACTTTGGTCGTTAGCCGATGACTGGTCGATGGGAAAAGAAAGGGGACGACAATGGAATGTTGTGTTGGGGAAACTTGAAGAGTTAGTTAGTTTTATGCTTTCGATTAACTGGATTAGTTATTATCGTAAACAGGAGTTTAGCGTAGGTGTTGTTTTATGTTTATCGCTATGACACAAGCATTCGTAGAATTAGTTAAACGCGACACGTGGACAATATCCTCGGACACGGATAGTTTATGACTCGTCACGAGTGCGTAAAACTGTTCACGTCAAAGCATCGTAAAGTATATTTCGATCGAAATGCATGCGCACATATTTCAAGCATACGTATAGAAAAGCGAAGAGTTATGCTGAAAAAGATATATTAACAAAGACGAGTGCGCTATGTGTTCATTTGCAAGCTTATGACCTTTCTATTTCACGGCGATGCGAGCAGTCATGAATCTGACACGGTCAACCCTTTCACGATCACCGGCAATCTAGAAGATGAGATTCCTGTGTGTACAAAGCAATTAATCTCTCTCGATAACCGGGCTTATTTAAATGCATCCTTTGTACCGCTTCCATTTTCCATCAGTAATTCCAATTTCGATTAAATACAAAGGCAAAACATTTTAATAGGAAACTGGATAGATGGCCAAACTGGCTACGTTTAAAATCTGAGACTGCAAAGAGCCTGAACCAGTGCAAAAAAAAAAAAATACATACAACGGCATTGAATCCGTAATTGCGCGAACACGCTGCAGCCTGACTTTGTGAATCTTCACGTTTTATCGTGTTTGCAAATTTCACGTACATACATATGTACATTCCCAGCGTTTTCCAAAGAATTGATGCGCCATAATTCTCGAGCAAGGGCATCCTTTAATATCACAGCCTGGACACGAACAATGCGTCGCTATGAATCACCATTAACTGGCGAGTGAAACAGAAAAAGCAAATTGGGTCAAGGAGTATAAAAAGTCCCTTCTGTTTTGTGCATGTAATTAATACTCGTTGAAGCCAGATTAAAGCCTGGCAGAAATTTATCGGCGGAAGCGAATTAAGAAATTCTTCGTTCTCCGCGAACGATGTTAAAAGTGACCGACAATGATTCTCAAGAAAAAGGAACTGGATGCCAGGGGGGAAATCTCGGGATTTAGAATTCGAGGAGTTCCAAGAATGTGCTTTACTGTCGTGCCAAATTAAAGAAGAGAAACGACAGTAATCGATGCAGCGTGATGGTATCAGCAAAAAGGCGCATTTTGATACTGGCAAAACATTGTAAGCCTTCGTTTTTTTTCTTTTACATCACGCGCAGCATTGTTGGCGACGCTGCAACGTTGATTAACTAACGGCAAACTCTTTCGACCATATCATTATTTTATCATTTATACCACATTATAAACCATTTTATGTTCAAGTTACTCGAATCTCCATGGAACTTCCCAAGACTTGATTACACAAATTTGACCGAACGTAATTCCCTAAAGTTTAATTACATTCGCGCGATAGCTGAAGTTACATCTGTAATCTGTGGGAATGTTTGTGTTAAATTGAGGTAGGTTAAAGATTCTGAAGGATCTTTGTCAATCAATTAATCAATCGGTAAGTCTTAATCTGGAGCAAAATGCAGATAAACAAACTGAAGCTCAAAATTCATCGTTTCTGCCTTCGATACTTTCTTCCTTGTCAATTTTAATCGATCAAAATAAAATGGCAATGCTTCTCATTCAATAACATCGTTGGATATATATCTATTGCAAAATCGATGTTGATGTTATTCCATTACGTGTACCACAGTAACGTGATGGGTTTTCAAACTGTATTATTTTCACCCTTCTATTTCATTCAATGAAATGCCAAATTATTTGCATTTTCATTTGAATGCCCAGCTGAAATTGTATACTTCAACATTCTTTCCATAACGTTCTGACAGTCTTTGTACCGCTCTCTTTTCGACTTCATCCTTCTTCAACTACTCGTAAACTAATTTCTTCCGAATCAAGTGTACCGAAGAAATTAATGTTCTGTTGATCAATAATTTCGAAGCGAACGTAGTTCAAAGTGTTCTCACCTTCGCGCAATATTGTGAAATTGACTCTCGTTAACGCCTTCAAGAGCAACCCCTTCAGATACAATTCGTTCGCCGTTGTCGCTAACAAAAGGGTTGCAGCTTCAGAGCTTTTGATACGAAGCCTTAATCGAAGAGCGAGGCACAACGCGAATTTGTAATTAGTTTATTATCGAACGATGAAACTGTCGCCGAAGACTTCGTATTCTATGGAGGGGGGGGGGGGGGGGGGGTGCGACGAAGATTGATGGACGTCGCATTCCTTGTCCATGCTCATAATGAAGTTCTCAGTTAAATTACGTTTGACACTCTGGCGGAGGCTTTCGGTTAATGATGGAACATTCCCCGAACTTGTGGCGAGATCATGAAGCTCCCCGCTTTGTACAGGAATACGGGCTTACCCCCTTCGCGTGTACAGGGATTGGATTCATGTTCAACACCATGAAACTGCGTGCAATGATGAAAACCAATTTTGTTAGAGTTTAATAATCTGTGTACATGCAGGGTGTCCCGTAACTGGCGGTGCAACCGGAAAATGGGTAATTTCTACGTGAACGAACAAGTCGAAAAGGTGGAATAAAAGAAAAGTATCTTCCTTTTGTAACGTAGGTGTTCGGTAAGAAGTGATTTTTTAAAATTCCGTCCCTAAGGGGGTAAATATCTGTCCGTCCCGATGAGATATAGACTAGGTTTTTATTTAAAAAGTTATTCCACACAAATGCCTAAAAACCAATGTCCGGAAACTGCCCTAATTAACCTCTGAGTGGGTGAAAAGGGGTAAAATGTGTTTTCACGAATTCCTTAAATTCGATATCACGATATGTATTTGATTTTAATCTAACAACACAAATGTGCTTGAAATCAATTTATAAAAGTAATTATTCTTTTTAATCATTTTACCGTAGCGAAGGGGGTATTTCGCTAGTCCTTAATAAAAGGCAATAATGCTAGAAATTTTAATTCTAACGAACATGAAAATTGAATGGACTTTGAATTCCTTGAACTTTTCAAAGTAATTTATAAACTGCAATTTAGTTTTCTAACAGCACAAGCTTCTAATTATTATGTAGTACAGATTGGTTGGGTAATAAACTTGTCTCAGAATTATATCGAAGTAATTAATCCTTGGAAAAGAACAAATTCATTGTTGAAAGCAAAAACTTAATCACTCGACGCTGCACCAAGAGCATGAGACTTCGTCCACGGATCACATAACGCACTTAATTTATTTAAAATTCAGCCTATGGTAATAATTACCTGCTCACACCAGTTAATACAACAGGTAAATGTGAAACCTTTATTTTAATTTTACAGCAAAATTCAAAGTTTGACAGTAATAAAAAATTAACGAAAGAAAAAGCCGCGGAAGCTTGGACGCATCGCGGACAGAAATCCCATTAGGATTCGATCTCGAGCCAACTTGGACACTGCAAAACCGTTTCCTCCGCGTTTTTATTGGCACCCCGGTCTCGTTCGATCTACGTTTGGCCATGCTTGCTTCTTTTTACAGTTCGGACCCTACTGTAGCTCGTCGAGTTACGTAGCGTATTGGCGCGGTTGTTTCCATTCGAGTGACATTGCGCCAGTCGCTTAGTCCAGACGAGTCTACGTTCAACGAGCGAAGAAAAAAGAAAGGAATGCAACGGAATAATGCACGTTCTGCTCCTATGCGACGCTTCTGTAGCACGACATTTCATAAACATTATTCAGAACAAGCTATTCGACTTCGATCCGTCTCACCCCCGAAATCGAGTTGCACGAGGTCGCAGCGGAACACGTAGGATGTCATAACAGAGAATGGCAGGAATATTTCCGTGGTGTCGTAAGTGAAAAATCCATAAATCTTGACAACGAGGACGATGGTTTGCGACAGCCGAAAGTGAGACACCGAGCATCGAAAGCCTGAAGCCGGATCAGCTCGAACATATTTCCCATGTACAAATTTTCTATGCTGTCTGAAATATTGTCGGTTAACCCAGATATCGTGTAGACTTCGGAAATGCTTCAGACAAATTCGAGGAAAAAGATTTACTTCGGCAATGACACGTTCTCACTTTTCACCTCCCCAGGTAATTTCTCATTTCTAATTCAATCGGACACATTCTTCGTTCTGACAAGACTTAATCATTACAGTTCCGATAGAACGTGCAACGTATGAATTTTTCTATGCAAAGCACTGATAAAAGATTTCACTCACGAAATTTTGGACACGTCCGTTCCATCCGTGGCTTGCCGCTGGAAGCGAACAACGCGCTGCAACTGCGTGGAACAACACGAACTGTCACTGGAACTCGCAAGGCGCGCGAGAAAAACGGGACGAACCACCCCAAAGCGCAGGAGGCCAGCCGCGAAACGCGAACCAAACCCAACTGAGGCGCGACGTTTCTGTATCCACGACCGCGCCCCCGCCGCCACTTTCCTCCCCTATTAGAACTAGCCGCGCGCCCGCGCGTTTCGCCCCGGAAGTCGGCTGCGGACTTGCTTACGTCTCCTTCTTCGGGGGGCTAACCGCGATTAGCGCTCGTCGTTTGAGGACTTTCAAAGGTGAGAGTTTTGCGGATGAGTTTAACGCGTGAGAGACCCATACGTACGGGATGGTTAGTTTCAAATGGAATTTCTACCTGAAGGCGGTGTTTGTGCTTTTAAAGTCACTTCTGCCGACTTTTTTGGGAATTTTTGTTTTCCAATCGGAACACTGTTTTGTATTAGTCTTTTACACATTTATTATATTAAATTATGTATATTTAATGCATGAAATTGTAACAGCAACGCATCATTCACGAGGGTAATTTTGTAGAAACATGTCGTGATGGCTGCCAAAAGGGTTAAAAGATCTTATTGTTTAAACAAATGGCGACACCTTCATGTTCGAGCTGATTTGTAGCCTCATTGTTTTGGTTCTTACCATGATAAAAAAAAAGACCATCATGATTATCATGATTAAAAAACATTAAAATTACGGCAAGGAAGGCTTGATATTAGTTCATCCTTTCAGAATCTTAATATTGCACTGTTTCCAGAAATATTTTAAAATCATTTTTCCCTCATCTAATCATCTAATCATTTCACCATTTACATCAATAATCCAAGTTTCATGAATGCTTCGTACTCAAGATCACGCGAAGATCATAACACCATAGGTCGTTGGACTCGCCTTTGCCTTAGCTGTCATATCGCCAGATCAGAAACATGTAGTCCCAATTCAAAAAAGAAACTTTGATGACTTTCAAATCTTGAAAGAAATTGACTTTGAGAAAATTTGTTTGCCCACCATTACGTTTGTCCCTTCGAGCCAAATAATACTTTCCTCTGACATTTTTCCCTATCATAAAAAATAAACGAGATATTTGGCATGCTCAAGTTACATGGGACACCCTGTATAACATTTTTAGTAGATCACATCCTCGCAGTTTGGCCTTTGGTTCAAGTTTGGGACAGCCTGTGTTTACAGTGTACCCTGCCCTTTTAAGGAGTAATTGTTCACCAAAATTGGATACTATCGACCAATTAAAATTGTATGGCGATAATTTGGCTGAACGATGACGGAGAGAAGCGCAATTAAAGAGTTGCATGGAATGTTGGGAACGAGGAGTTTCGAAACGAGAGAACAGGCTGGTCTCGGGTGGAAAGAACAACTATGGAATCCAGGGGTTGCATAAAAGTGTAAAAGCATAACGAGCGTGACGTAAAATGTACCTGAACCGATGTGGGAAAAAAAGATGGAACTGTTAAAACGGCGACACTTCACTAGGTTATTAAATTGCAGTTCCGAGCAATTCGTGGAATAATCGTGTGCTAGTATATGCCCCAATCATACAAATTTATTAATTTAACATTTCGATGATAAAGTTTGGACAGCTTCAGAAAGTTTGGAATGTTACCAAGCTACAACTTGATTCGAATTAAAACGATGAAGAAATATTAACCGAGCCTCCTGTGTTAAGTAGAAAATGTTCAATAAATCTTTACAAAAAGATTAGGCAGTGTTCTTATTCATAAGAGTTCTTGACTTGATAAAATGTATAGAACATTGTCTCTCGCGCTTAAAATTCCTCTTGAAATTATTCAATAAAGCAATTCAATTGAGAATTTATGTAAGGCTTTGTTTCTCGTTTCATCTTAGAATACTAGAATTTCGCGTATCTTCCGATTCCGGGGAGGGGTTAATGTGAATAATCCGAGCGATGCAAACACGGAAAGAGTTATGGTAAGCTCGCTCGGGGCAGAATATAACCGTAAGCTCCTTATATGCGAGCAAAATGTTTTGGTAAATTCCGCGTGCATTATGGCCGGCCGGCCAGAAATGCAAGGAATTCTGCAAACTCCGGAAGCAGAAAACAACGAAAGACATTTTTCTCGAGACGTCGTTTTAACGTACAAAAATTCTTATGCATGATGTCTTTGGTGCAAAGTTATGCTTCTTATTCCGGCACTCCATATGGGCTCTTTTGTCATACATTTTGTCATACCTTTGAGGAGCATCGTAGTTCTCGTGCAGAGATACGACGTTGCACGCAGAATTTATGATACCTCAAATTCTTCAATATTCATTACAAACGCTACTCCCATCGTCTGTTCAAAATGCAAACGTTTTTGTTAGTCGAAGAAGATGATGAAAAGAATGTTTCAGTACGAAACGAATCAGAAATTTAAATAATTCGCGGAATATTAAAGAAAAGCAATTCTATGCTAAAGTAAGAATCGTAGCGGTTTATGAAAACGAAATGTACCAGCAGGAACAAAATAAAACAGAACGCAAGCGTGTGTATCTAGCAAGGAAATTCCGAGGGACCGTGAATGTTTTCTTGGTTAGTGGACAAAATATAGTAATCTCCTTAATGAAATCCTAGACTTCGTTCTCGCGAGTGAAATTCTAATTAGCGGCTGCGTTGAAACAACGGCAGGTTTGCAAAGTGTATTATCGTCATAAAATAGAGATATACTTTAAACATATCGCAAATTGGGAGATATGTCAAATGAATACTTTTACTGTGGAGATTGTGATAAACTTTTCTTTTGCAGAACAGAACGTATAAAGCAGCTTAACTTCATTCAAAGTTGCTGGTTTTATAATATTCCGCGGAAAGAGACTAATCCTGCGCAAGAGCAAACGGTGTCAAGAGTCCACGATCTTTTATTAATGCTTGTCGATATTACAGCTATTTCTGTAGTGGACATTAATTTCCCACTGGACCATTTACATTCTCTCCAAGCACTTTAGAACGCGTCCAGACTTTTTCCTGCATAGTACAACATGTATCCCACGAACTCTCAAAAGGGGCGATGAAAAAGAGGGAGGGAGTAAAGGCAGACGCGTTATTCGAAAGACCACTGGCAGCGTGTGTCTCAAATAGTGCAAATACATAAATAATAAGGATATGATGATATTGAACTTCATGTAATAATAAATAATAAATTAAACATTATAGATACAGAAAACGAAGGAATTATGTTACAACTGGGATAATTACACGAAAGATACAATTTAGTCACGATCCAGTGTCACAAGGGAAGCAAGTAGAATGTAGTTCTCATACAAATATTTGAAACGTATTTTTTTTTTATCGGTAATCGCCCATTAAAAGGGCGAAAGCCGCCCCCAAAGTTAGGGTTGCGAAATCGATTGCGACGAATATCTCGGAAACTGTTGGAGATAGAAAAATTATGTAAACTGATGAAATCAGTATTTTTTAACGATGAATTTAACGGTGCAAACTACTTCGTTGAGAACCCATTTGTTTGAATAATATATTGAAACATGTTACCGTTTATAGAGTTTTCTGGTTAAATGTGAATGTATTTTCTTTAATACTTATTTATAGAAGCTATGCAACTGGAATTTTCATTTCTGCTGTACCAAAAATTTACTGTATATGGCATTTTCTCGATTGATTGCGGACAGTATAATATCTGAGTTGTACGCTTATATATTATTCAATATACTTTTCGCAGTAACGATACTCCTTGAAAGACAGTTTACGCAAATTCATCTGTTTTGTTTAAAAAGTGCGACAAGTTTCTTTTCAGAGCAACCGCATATTTAAGAAACAAGGAACAACTCGGGTACTTTACCGTGCACATTAAGCAAGAAAATTTCAAATATAGAAACTTATTAAATAAAGAAACTTAAATATAGAAACTTAAAAATACAGAAACTAGTTTGTGCTTGGATGCATAGCTTCCATAAACAAATATATGTATAAGAAACGTATTCACATTTAAAAATTCTCAAAAATATGTCGTTCTTCAATATATTATTTAAACAAACGGGTTTTCAACAAAATGAACCTGACGCGAGTGATTGCCAATGAAAAAAAGACATGTGTCAAATAATTTTATTCGAACTACATTATACTTCAATCTCATGAAAATCGGTGGTCGTCACTTCAGTATGTTCCCTGCTCAGTGTACTATTACTTATTAATACAGAATTAATACAAGACTTCCCACGCAAGAAAAAATGTTACGTACCAGAGCGTAATTTTGATCGAAAGCAAATGGGAGGAAAACTGTTGAAACCGCAACTGAAAGACCAATAGTAATAACTCTTGAACATAGACGGAAAGTACTATAAAGGAGCGTGTGGTCAGACAAGCACCGTTGTTTCGTACATGATCCAGAAAGAAGTAGAATCTCAGTACAAAGTCCCATCAGTCGCATAACTCTCGTGTTGTTAAACAAGTATCATCGTATATCTCGATATTCACTTTAGCAACTACATTCAGCAACGTGCAATGTAGACGCAAACAAGTGATATGGGGGCGTTGGAAAATATCTAAAACTAATGCATAGTGCGGAGAGAGGTATAGGCTTAGAAATTTATGTAAAGCAATTATTCTGAATAATGTTATATGAAATTTCCATGGGAATTGTTTTTAAAATGATTAATCCTATGTAAAAACAAAAGAAGAATATTGGAAAATCACAAGTCAATCGAATTTTTATCACAAAATTTGAAGCTTTTTTTAGTCTCGAGTGTTATCATGCTTCATATCCGCTTCACCAATCAAATTTTCCACATCCGACAGAACTGAAATGTTTTAAAATTCAAAATGGTTGCTAAAACCGTCTTCATAATTATTCCATGTATATCTGTCCGGGCTCACGTGGGGTAGTAACCCCAATAGTATTGACGTCAGCGAATGTTTCCATCTGACAAATACAGAAGGGAAAACGGAAACGGATCGTTCAGTCTCGAACTGGCAAAAACGTAGGCGTGCGTATTGTCGTCAATCCCAAAAGCAATGGAATCCTTTTCAGAAATGGGATATAGCTGTTTTTTTTTTTTACGGATTATGCTCAGTTTTCTTTGCTGTTAGAAAATTTCAACTGTCACAAATAATTCCTACAAATCATTAAAACACTAGTGACTCAAAGAAATGGATAATTTGAACTTCTTAACCAGTTTACACTCAACTTCTGGGTATAAATTATTCTGACGAAAAATGTTCTGATGCAGAATCCCTCGGATGCTTAAAGAGATTTCTTTTAAATATCAGATATCTTGCTTGACTTCTTATCGCATCGCGACCAGACGATTAATCATCTCTGCGGTTTCCTCAGTTGTCTTATGCACGGTATGCCCTACTAACGAGTGCACCCATTTAACCTAATTACCTAATTCTTATTAAACACTGTGTTAAAATACAGGAATATGTTTTGATGAAACCTAATGAAAAAGGGGTGAAATTATGGAGGGTATACCCTTGTTACGCGATTCATAATATGATTCGCGGCAAGAAGAAGCTTTCCGAGGTCACTGAAATTCTTTAGACACGCGCGAACGTGTTATCAAAGTGAACAGAAAATAATGCAAAAAATAGAAGTAGTCTCGTCACGAATGCCACGGAAATATGGCTCGGGGTAAGTGTAAATAACCGTGGACTATTCTCATAAACGTTTGTCGCCGTCAGAGTTCCACCCTTCCACCAGATAGCCACAGGCTGTTCGAGTGACTTTGCTTTTTGCAATTTTACAACTGTACCTCGATTCATCAATCTCATCGATTCCCGTTCCGAGTTCGATATGTAATAGATGTAGTTTCTTTTCCAGAATAGTACTAAGGTAACACTTGTACGACTTTAATCGAGTTTAATGTTCATATTATTCTACATATATTATTAAAAAATAAGTTTCAAACATTTGGGCTAAAATGAAAATAAAATTGAAAGATTCGCGATGATAAAACGAAATTGCCACTCTCTGTTCCAAAAGTTTTGTAAGCTATCTAAACAAGGAACTGTTGAACAACAGAAATTCTAGTCTCCAAAAAGGGATCTGTTTTGAATGTTTCATCATTTCTTCCTCGTTTTCACAATTAGAATTGCACTGCGCTCATTGATTCATCTCAAGTTCAGCAGATGTGCACTGATGACACAAGTCAGCGTCCTTCAAATATGAAAACGAGCAAGACTTTTTCACTGATGAAAAAGTAATACAAAGGGCTATTTACAAAAAGATTCCTGCAACCCTATGAATTGCATCGAGTTCCATGAAGGTCTTCCAGTCGACGTGTCGCTCTTCGGGCTGCTGCAATTATTACTCAATTTCCAGGAATCACGATCGGTGGTTCCCTCCTTTTCCACAAATCTCTGTGGTGCGACTTTAGAAAGATATAACCGGCGAAACGAGTTGCGCGATAAGTTACTGCGCCAAGTGATGCTACACGCATTTTCCCCGCGTCATTCTCACTTATCGCCGCGTCCACCCTACGGTCCTATCTTACGTGAACGACCAATAACCTCAGCGAAACTGTAGCTTGGTCACGTATAGTAAACTACAGACGCACCCAACTCCTTTTGAATAGAAACATAAGGATACCTGGCGATGATACTGATAAAATCGTCGCACTAATACACAGGGTGTCCCGTAACTGCTGGTACAACCGAACAGGGGATGATTCTATGTGAAAAATTGTGAATCGAAAATGTAGGATCGCATTTCTAGAACTTCGGTTTTCATAACTAGACTGCGGATTTTTATGCATTTATAGGAAATTTAAAAGTGCAAGATTACACACAATGCACGTAATATAAAAAAAAAAGTATACAAAATCAACAAATTATAGTGCCGTTTATGATACCTGGAAAGTGAAATAATTTTCTACCAAAGTTCTACTCTTTTTTACTATATTCTGAAAAATATGAATTTTGCCATAATTATTTTCGGAACCGCTTCACTCCTTGGTCCTGGCTCCCTGAGTCCTCCAACCAATTATTTTGCCTCTATTCTAAAGATTGTCGGCAGTGCATTGTTAATCTTTAAACGAAAAGCAAGCACAAATGGGAGAAGAGACTTTCTTCAGGAAAATAAAACTGCCACGGAACGACAAGTGTTTCTGAGGTCTAGTGCAGTAAAGAAAATATCAAAGGACTGTTTATTCCATAAACGTGAATGGTTGCAAATCGTGCGTGACTGAACAGCAGTAGGGTCATTAAATTTCGACGCAACCGTTTCGGTGAACACAAAAGAACTACAGCTTTAAGCGTGCCTTCCTGTAAATCTGCGGTTGCAAGTGGACTATTACTTTCCGATTCGAGGTTCCATTATGCATGCACGGAGAACGCGACAGAGGAGGTAGAGACATATACCCGGATATCTCGCTTAAAGTACGCTGATGTTCCAACCGGAAACGCCAGATGCAAAGGAAACCTAATGTCACAGGAATATATCTTGCGAATATCTTTCGCCACATGAACGCCTCGTGCTTCGTGTAAACGTCTATTAGAAGTATTGCTGTCTAATTCTGTTTATGCTTAATCTAATATTTTAGAAACTTTGCGAAGCTGTCATAATTCATTACGATAAGCCTCGGCCAAAAGGAATAGATATAATGAACTCATTGCTAAGCTTACAACTCGAACCCGATTGACTAAATGAGTTTTAGTAAGAAAATAAAATTTATTAATAGAAAATCCAACAAGACTTTTGCACTCAGCCACTATTTAATACTTCTTAACTCTAAACAATGAACGAAAAGTCGAACTTTGCATTCGAATGGAACAATGTGCAGAAAAGTGCAACGTTCCGTAGCCGTAAATACAGCAGACTCCGAGTATAATTCTACGCGCGGCCCCGATTAACGCAAGGGGACGAAGCAATAGTCCAATCGGAGGAGTTGATCGAATAGCATTGAAACTAACCGCAAATAACGCATTTGGATCGTAGCCCCGATGGCCGTGAAATGCAAGTCGGATCGCCGTGCGTCGTTGTCGTCGTTGATGATGCAGTTACGACACGGAAGCATGTTATCTGCATCCGTTCTGGGGAATCCACGAACAGCGGGCCGTCACCCAGAAATCGAACGCGTCAATTATAGGTGGGAACACTCGAACGGCTCAGCTTCATGCTGGCAATCGTCGTCAATAAGGGTAGCCGTGACGAGGACGTTTCCACCTTCGCTGCGTGGAACGTTGACAGGTACGCGGCACTTGCCATTGCTTGGCTGTTTAACTGATATTGACTGAGGAGATTGTTCACCGTTCGCTGGCTCGAGTATGAATTATTACACAGATCACACGGGATCGCGCGAACCTCGTAAGCTCTTCCATTCAATCGCGCTGAATGCCGTTGTTTACTTTACCAACTAATTTCAGCCGTGCACAATGTGGAGTCAGACAAATGATATGGGCATTGCGAAGTATCTAAAACTAATGCATAATGTAGAAAGAGAGAAGAAAAGGACATTGTGGAAAATCCCGAATCACCCGCATTTTTATCACAAAATTTGAAGTTTTTTTAGTGTACCGCGTTTCATGTCTGCTTCTCCAATTAAACCTTTCACTTCTCACGGAACTCAAAAGTTTTTCATTCAAAATGCTTTGGTAAAATTGTCTTCATAATTATTCCATGTATACCTGTGCGGACTCACGTGTGATTGTGAGCGCAATAGTATTGACTATAGTGATTCCAACTGAATAGGAGGATGGAGGAGGTAGTAAGCGGAAGAGAGGAGGAGAGGATTGTAGAATGGCTCGAGGAGCTGCAAAAGAAAAGGATGTGATAGATAAGGCAGTTAGTCAATAGAGATTGGCAGAGTGTGAGTGGGTGAGTTGGAATATCAGGGAGAGGATGAATGAGTAGTAAATATTTGTAAACCAAGTCCATTTCTTGGCTATGAGACTGAATAAAACACACATTAACATTTACACGGAATCTGTAGCCTAAGGAGACATTCAAATTTTTACAACCAACAAGGGGCTCCAAACGGGGGAAGCGTAAAATTTAAGCGTCACGTTAAAACGAGCATGATCAAGCCGAAGGAAACGGGATCGAAGGAGCTGTTAAAAATTGCAGGGGTTCGCATCGAAGTTCCCGATGCCCGGTCTCATTTGTGTAGCATAGCAAACAAATTTCACAGTAAATTAAACGCAACTCTCCGGAGAAGAAAATGATCGCATCCGGCACGAAAACTTTGGATGGTTTCTTTTATACCCCAGTTCTTCTGTGCTCTTTGACTAAGAAATTGATTGTTCAAAGTTTTTAGGCTTTCGTTTCCTTCTTTTTCTTCACTTTATCCCCCTCTACTTTCCATATCTTTCGTACTGTTAAAGTTTTCTCAAAATACGATACTCGGCCAGATTTATTTAGCCCCCCTCTGTATCCGGTTCCTTCTTTTCGGTTCTACCAGTATTTGTCTTTTTCTTTTTGTACTCTAACGAGGGCAGAGATGGTCAGAGAGGAGCAACGGATAATTGCCTGCAACTAGTAACAAGTTTCCAGGCTATTACACTCTTCCAGAGTTGTACACCTCGTGGGGATCCACTCTGTGGAATAAGAAGAAACGTCCGAAAGGGGTAAAGTAGGCTCGGCCAAGGCCGTGGAGATCCTTGTCCAGCTTGCACGTTACTGCAACTTTCCCGTGCAATAAGAGAAAGTGTATGCACGACTTCATACTGGAAAACTTTTAATAAGTTGTAGATCGTGCTGGAATAGGGAAAGAATTATTGCTACATTCTCGAGGCGTTGGGGAACTCGAAAGGTACGCGAGGATGGAAATTTCACGTGCCAAAGCACTTTCCAAAGAATGACAGAACGGGAAAGTTGGAAAATTTGTTGTGTGGTATAGAGCCCCATACCTTCTATAATTAAGAGTATGGTAATCATGCCTTTTGTATTTTCCAGAGATTTTATTCATTTCAGTATTTGAAGCAATTCCGAGGAAGATGCCCCAAGTTTTTTATTAAATTTATGAAAAATTTAACACACATATTTCTATTAAATCGACGAACGTTATTTATTATCCACATAACGAAAAAAAAAACGATCGAGAATTTATAACAATAACAATGGTAACTTATAAAAACAATTCTATTCGTACACAATTTGGCGTAAGATGGCAATACATTTGCAATATGAACAACTTATTCGTTGAACGCCAATCATTTGTGCAAAATCAAAATAAATCAGAAAATGTACCTTCTTTTCAATTAACAACTTGTCCTTGTTAATAATACATTCCTTTTTTATTACGATACCAAATATCAAGCGGCAGCAAACATTTTTAGGATCGTTGCAGCATAATCTTAAAATAAATACCAAGTGATTTCCGTTAACCGACATGCCAGAAGAACTCGTGCTTACGATCGCATTCATTTTTACCGGATAAACTGTAAATTATGGATGTTTGGCATCTTCGTCCCTTTATAATTATCTTGCAGTATCATGGAAACCCGTTAAAGCGTTAAAACTTCCAAATTCAGTTTATTAAATCGATTCGTTTGGTTTGTAGAACTTTTCATTCCTTTTTCTATAATCTCTGCAACCCAAGTAAATCAATTATTAATATACCCCCGTGGACGAAATTTGTGCTTAAATATATCCTCATGATTCAGTGCATTTCGAAAAACGGCGAAGCGATGGAATATGCCTGGCGCATTTAATAATCTGCCACGATCCGTCTTTATCAGCGGCTGATGTCTTTGCGTCAGCAAACTGTGTTGAAATAACTGAAGTTTTCATAACAGCTTCTTCAATGCGAAGCAGCACTCGTTGAAATGAAACTCTGGGGCGTCTGCATATTACGGTCTGCACTCTTTGATCCGGTATAAAAGGGTGAACATCGAAAGAAGAAATTCCTTTGCTTTTTCATGCTTTGCATATGATGGATCATGTTTTCCGAAGACTTTCCTGTCAAGTTTGGTGTTTCGTGCACGCCAACCTTGTGCAGATGAGTCGTGCAATGGGGCAAGAATTCATTGTCCCAATTTGTGAAAGCAGAATTTTGCGGTAGATAGCCGACCCTAATAAATGGCTTCATAGAAAAGGGCTGTTTTATAACCGAGGCAGTATCATAAAGCTCTTCGTTCGGTGACGTACGCTGTCGATTAAGAAGAAATTTTTCGTGAAAAATACGCTCCCTGAAACCGATCTGTCCTTTTCAAATGTTCGCTAATAAAAATATATGAACAAAACTGTTCTAATAAATCTGAGAAATGAATAAAACCATTTGCCACCTCTTCACGCGTCGCATCTAATTACTCTATTAATGGTCTATCCTTTGTGCTTCCACATTCCGTGAAAGTAACAGCAGCGATGCTTACGTAATCGCTCGAGTTCATTTGTACAATCCGCCTTATACGCTCGATTATGCGTAAGTCACGTTCGAGCAGGCAAGAGAGAATACGGTACGTGCAACTCAATCAAAGGCAAGGATAATTTTCGATGTTAATTACGCCTGCCTAATGTAGAGTGTTTGACGACGAGCAACGACGCGGCAGATCCAAAGGAAACCACACACCGTCTGAAGCGCAAAGGGTGAACTTCGAACGAAGCTTAGGGGTCGAACTTGAAACGCTTCCATCGAATGGATCACTGTGCAATTCAAGATCAACGTCGCCGCGACGGAGTTGTCAGGCATAATCTTCGCAATGCCGATACGATTAAATGGAAAAATCTCGAACACATGGTGTGTTCAACTTTGGAGAAAATTAATGAAGATACATCGATGGCGGAAGAAGAAACGAAACACGGCTACTGGCACTGCAGGACAGGAAATGTGCAGCAGCAACGTAAAGGGCCGCTCGTAGAAGTAACTTTGCAGGCTTTAAATCTTTGCCACTCGCGTTATTTTGTGCTTCGTGGTTTCCTTGAAACTGCATCGTACGGATTTTTATTTTTATTTCGTTTGAAGCTTCGTGTACTTTTCTTTTTATAAACCAGGAATCTAAATATTTCTACTACACTCTATATTTATACATATACAGTAGAACAATTCCTGCATTTTCCTCCAATTAGAATAGTGCAATATCTTGCTCGATATCAATATCGGGCCATGGTCAGGAGAGCATACTGCGCATCGAACACGATAAAAAAAGAAAGAAATAAACGGTATCCCTAGCACTCATTAATTGCACTTAAAAGTAACGAGACGACCATCGTAATTCCGTGCACAGGGCAGACTTTCGCGAAAAAGCGAAACAGAATCGGCTGGTGGAGGAACGAGCAAAGAAGAACGAATAGAACGCTCTCCCGTCTTTCTCCGGATAGAAATACCAGGTATCCGCCCTTGTTTCCCGTCGATTAAACGATACAATAGCTGGAGTTACTGTGACGATCGTTGGACTTCACCAACCTCGACCTAGGCTCGAATTACAGGCATTACACCCTTGATTCAGAGTCCTCAATGGGTCTGTAAGTATGAAAATAGTAACAGAATGGAATAAAATTGACGGAGGAACTCAAGGCTTTTTGCAAACTGGGAAATAATGTCCTCTGACGAAATCAGGTGGGATGTATGAATATCGTTTACCTTTACGAAAATAGTGAATGTACTATCGATGATTATTGAACCGAAGTGATTTGATCAGAAAGTTTCATTGTAAACTGTAACAAACAAACATGTAACAACATGTTTATTACTGATAACAGCAAGCAAAAATGTTTACAATCAATTTTCCTGGTCCAATCATTTTGGTTCAATAACAGAATTCAATAATAAGGTTTGAGTAACGAAAGTTTGATAAACATGTAACAACACGTAACAACAATTGGTCTTCAATGGATCCGTAAGTATGTGTAGTAGTAGAATGGAATCAAATTGTCGTAGCAGCACAATGTTTTATCCAAGCAGGAAATAATGTCCAGCGGAGGAATAAGGTGGGTCGTACGAGTATTGTTTCCCATCGCAAAAAATAGTGAAAGTACTATCAATTTATTAGTGAATCGAAAATGATTTGACCAGCAAAATTAATTGGAAGGATTCTCGTTTCTGGTTCTCAGTAATGAAGGTTTAATAAACATGTTGTTAAACAAATTGTCGCTCGGCCATTTAATTCAATCGGTGTTTTCCATGAAATATACCTTTTGTTTCAAGGGACGTTCTTTCTTCTATGTTCTATTGACGAAGAGGGACATCGTTTCACGATGCAACAATGTCGATCGTTTCGTTCAGAAATATTTGTTCAATTATTGCCTCCACGCCTTCGGCGATTTCGCAGCCGGTCTCACGTCGATGCCCGCGGATTTATAATAACCGCCGCAGCTGACGTTGCAATAAAAGGACACGCGGCAAGATGATTGTGGACTGGCGAATAAGGATACCGATCTTCTGTCGACATTATTGCGAACGATAAATTCATGTACACGAAGGACGTATCGCTGATACGAAATACGCAGCCGGTATCCGGGGAATGTATTAAGAGAAAATGAGAAAACAGCTGACTTTTATTACTTATTACCTTCGAATAGAAATAAAGCTCCAGACGCTCCTTTTCTAGAGATAGTAAACACAGATGCAGTGTTGATTTATGGAAAAGAAAGATATTAGTTTGCTTCTCAGGGAGCAGAAGAGTTTCTTTTATAAGTGTCCCTGATAGCTCTAACAGGACGAAAAACACGTGGGTAAGGTTCCTATAGTTTGATGTATGCATTCACGACAGTGCGTTGACTTTCTTCTCCTTTTGCGGTTGCCGCGTGCACATATCTGCGTTGCATCTTTCATGACGAGAACAAGCCCCGGGACGTCGGTGTGACGTAGAAAAATGGGAATGGAGCATTCATTAACGCAAAACAAAGATTCATACGGCATACACATACATATGTGCTGGTAACGAACACTCATTTATCCTCATTTACTGTCGATTTTCCAAATACTGCTTTACCAAAGAATATTCCATAATTTATAATGATAATGAATTCAATTAGACAGGAAATTGTAATTTTTTGTCAAAATAAAAATCGTATCATACATCGTACTGAGATTATATTGCAATTAATCGAACGTGACGAGGGGAGCATTTTGCGATTAAAACGATAATGGCCAAACGAAGGACAAAATGCATTTTAATTACACGATCCGTAATAGGTACTAATTACCGGCGCGTGCAGAAATAATTTCACGATAGGAAAAGACGTCCGATCATGCGGAATAAAACGAGACGTATAATTGGCGAGAAATCACGGGCAATTCGATAAGGAGGGTCCTCTCCGGATTAAACGTTGACCATCGTAGCCCTGTTTGCTTCCTTCTAATCGATTACTCAAGCCGATTGGCTTGCTTGAACATCTGTGTCCAACTTCGAGGCGGAATCGTGACCTTTTACCAGCGCATATGATCGAATCTAAGACCGTGACGTTAACTCGATCAGAAGAGCGCGAGTTATTACTTCGACCGAGCAATTATTATATACAAGTTTTGTAGCTGTTGGAATTTTTGTCGAAGTTGAGCTACGAATTATTATGGGATCATAGATAAAGTCAATGTTTAAATAACCATTGCCTAGAATATTGGGGTTAACGCTATTCTATGGATTTCCAAATAACTAATGTAAAATAGCAATTTATGACATTTATAGTAATTGCAATAATACATGTCGTAAACGAGAAGGTATGTCTTGCACTAGTCATTTTTATTTATAATGCTATCCAGAAAATTGATTAATTCCTGGACAAAGAATAATATATTTCTTGAGATAATAATTAATACGCAATTCATATGACACGTCGCCTCATAAGATATAATGCCTAGCAAAATCTATCGTATCGATGTTATAAGGCCTCTAACACCAAGAATAATGGAAATTGCCTTTCCTCAATGGCACACAGAATTGTCTCGAATCAATAGCCAAAGCCTGTTTCCAGGGGTTCAGGATCGATGACTTAATTAAAGTAATTACAGGAGGAATGGACTCGCGGCGACAGTGTCTCGAGGAGAAATTGCAAAGGAGGGAATTGGAAGCCTCGGAATTGCGTCGGAAGCTTCGCGAACTGGGAGCGAAGTTTTTCCAGCTCGAGAGAGCTTTCGAAATCAACTTGCAGTCACAGAGCCACCGCGAGCTCGAGTTTAATCGTATGAAAGTCGAAAGTGAAGGTAACTCGTGACCGAGGTTCGTTCTCTACTTTCGGGCTAAAGAATTATTACCGAATTCCACATCTCTCGTTCAGGAAAACTTTTATAATCATTTGTGCGCCATTGCGTCTATCCTGCTTTATTATCCAATTTCGAAATCCCTCGGGAATACTAAGTAACGATAGCATCGATATTGAATAGAAATTAGGTGAGGCTGTAGACTACGTTTTTCCTAACAGCAAGGTTAAAAGGAGAATTACGATATTTTCTGATGGAAAATTTAGCTGGAGCAAGAATGATTATTATTTCGATCACGTTTCACCACGCCACGACGTTGTACTTTAGTTCCCTTATATCAGAGATTTTCGGAATAAGCTTACGGCGGCCCCCCTTTTTCCAACCATGAAATTACCAAAAGCGTAACGCGCACCGCTGTCGATCAATATCTCGATTTAGCAAACGCTGTACATAAAACGGAATAGGGGGATGAAATGACGGTAGCTTTCAATCGAAGCAAATATTATATACTCGATCCTGTTACCCCTTTTCCATCGTTAGCATGGAGGAAATAATAGAACGCTGCAGAGAGCTTGCATCACGGCCCATTACTCGAACTCCAGGTACCAATCGGAAGTTCTGCCCCACTTGTTAGTTAACATTAAACAGGCAATTGCTTACGTGGATCCCACTTAAATTATCTCGATCAAATTACCCCGATTATTAGCGAGAGGTATGCCCTTCTTTCCCGTGCAAGCATCGAGAATTCATGTAACTCAATGCGATTGCTTGTTTGTAATAAGTTTTATCGTACAGCGGACACATTTCCACAGGAAAAATATTCAGTTCCTGTGTTACGCAGCGCTTTGCACGTTTCCATGCATAAAATATTTTAATCAAGCTGAACAAATCGGGGGAGCGGAATTATAGAGGACTGCTCATTCAATTTGCATTCGCTTATTTTCCAATCTCCTCTATTAAATTTCTATTTGATTTTTGTAGCAGAAAATTATTGCCAAACCAATTAACCTGTAATTGGTCTATTTTAATGAAGAGATTAATTGAAATATCATCAGCGAAACCAAGACTCCTTTAACGATTTGCCTTGCAACTTCTTTAGCTGCGATAACTTACATCGCGAGTACGCGAATAAAGAAGCTGTTTAGAAATTAAGTGATAAACGCGATACGCTACGAGAAGGCTAAGGAGAGGTTGATTTTCTTCTAGAGCTTCGGAGAGTTAACGACGAGACCGTGCGAGGGAGAACGGAGCAGAATTCGAGATTAATGAATGCAATAACAGAGAGAGATTATTGGAAAAACGCTTTTCTTCAGCAGAGAGAATTTATTAAAAGGTACGTCGCATGCCACCGACCTGAACGTCGAATAACATTCTACGCTGCACGGCGATTTGCCTTTCTCTTCTTAACCGTGTTAAACAAACGACTAAACATGTACTTAAACAGTAAATTTAAACAATTAAGGAAATAACTCCCTCGGTAACTCACAAGGAACATTGGATAACTGAGTGTCCCCCTCCGATGCTTTTCATTTTTACATGTATAGTGTCGTAAAAGCTAAGCGACAGCTGTTTCTTTTTTCTATCTACGGATATCCGGTTCAAAGGGGTGAAATCCACCCTCAACGGTTTGACCTGTAACACGAGTAATTGGAATTTTCCGCGAAAATGTCGCATCCTTTTGAATTTTAATGAACGCGAAACGTTTCCTGCCGCAAAAAAAAAAGTAACATGGTATTCCAGTGTTTCGGGAGGCTTCGTTTCTTTAAGGGTAAACTACTCCCAAACTGAATTACTCTTCTCCACTTAAACATTCATTTCAGGCGTACTAATAATATTTGTTCTGCAAGGTGATCGAGAATTAAATGAGTCCTACTTTTTGTGTTGTCAGGAAATAAGCTTGCCTTCTGTGCGAATCGCCCCTTTATGTTCCTTTATTTTCTTCTGTCGTTATACGTATTAAAATTACCATGTCTGATGTAAACTTTATAGCATCTATGTATTTTCAAGGCAAGGTTCTTGAATCTTCATCAGTGTATACAAGAAAACAAACTAGCATTGCACAATTTATGAATTTATTCAAGCTATAGACCAAAATTTTTCTATTAAAATAACTGACCATTAAAAAACATTCGCCAACGGGTGAGTTCTACTACGAAACATTATTTTTAACTATGACACACTGTACCCAACATGCAAAAAATCTTCGATACGTGAATGTCACGTAGTAAATCTGAATTCTGAGTTTCACGGTCTGACACAAGTAATCAATGCGGTGATCGAAACGGCACCAATCCGTTGAATCAACGTCGCGATTCTATGGACTCCTATCGCGTCGAAGACAAATTTCGAAGTTCCAGAGGTGACAAGATTAATTAACATTCGGCGCATAAGTTCTCGCGTACGCGTTACATTCGACACGGCCGGCCGTGTCCATTAATCTCGATTAGCCGACGAATCAAGCGTACATTTCCGCCGAGGAAGAACGGGGGGAAAATTCCGAGGAGAATTGGCAAACTGGGCTTCCATAGGGAGACCCGATCCCGGATCGGTGAAATCGAACCGAAATACAGCGGATATCTGCGTGCGAAAATGCAATGTTTATCCTTGCTCGTCTATCCAGTGTCTCCGTGTCGAAGTTTAATCATCGCGCTGAATTTTTTACGATCCCATTGTGATATTGCAGATTCGAACGTGACTCGACGAGGAATTCTTTATGGAGCGGAGGAAAATTCTCCAACGAACATCGGTCGTTTTCGTTTTTCTACGGTACGATCAATTTTACAATTGAATTTTTCGATTTAACGCGCAATCGACAAATTTACTATTTCTGATGTTTATTAATATCGGGGGAGGGTAAAGTATTACGTATTCAACCGAGGCATTCGAGATGAATATTAATCAATGATAATCACATAATTGCACGCTTAGGGATGGCAAACGAACTATTAGTGTTATCATACAAATTCATTGGATTATGTACATCACGCAGATGCTCGGCGTACCAATTAATTCGCCATCGACAGATTATTGCCCAGCCTGTGGGAAATAGGATGTTTAAACTTGCATCTGTGTTCTGAATGTTGAAGAATGAAATCATTTCATTCTTGAAACACCCCTTTCCCAACCCCTTAATTAATTAAAATATTACGCACAATGGCGGTAAAATCAGTAGCCTGCTTCTAATTCCTTAAAATTTGTTGCAATAAAACTTAATCGTAGATTAATAACGAATAATTAATCATTCTGTACTAATAATCTTTAAGCACTTGTAATTTGCATCGCCTTTCATTTATTAATATCTAACATAGTTTGAAGCATTTCCAAATAATTCTATTGTCGCAATTTCAGTCTGCTTCTATTTCCTTAAAATTAGTTGAAGCAATATTTAATTAGATTAATAACGAATAATTAATCATTCTGATGTCTTGAAACATTTGTAATTTGTATCGATATTATTTTTCATTTATTAATATGTAATACAATTTATAGCATTCCCAAATAATTCTATTGCGACCATTTTTGTAGCTAAGCTTTCGTGCAACAAGCGATCTGTCCTTCCCTGTACCCATCCTTCTCGCAGCAATTCGTCCAGCTACGAGGTGTCGTTCCGTTAATCACGGAAACGTTTCGCTGTCTCCGCCTCGGCTTCTGCCTTAAGAATCGTTCATCGTTTCACACAGACCTGTTCGTAGACGCTTCGCTAAGCGTGTAATCATAAACGCGTATAATTAACAACAAGCCTTTAAGCCAAGGCTGCCTGACACTTTCCCGTAGCTAAACGAGTCCGTTCAAGATTCCTCCATCGACGAATACGTTTATCCCGAAAGATCCAATTCTGTCCGCTGTCTGTTTATTCCTCAAAGGAAACAAAGCTGCACAGTTTGCATATCGACGACCGCCACGCATTTCGAATTTACAACACCGTTTGCTGGGAGAATCGTAAAGGTGGTGCGCGGCGGGTATCGTCGATAAACCGACGCTGCCCTCGTCGTCTGCATTTCTCAATCCCTTTCCCTCTGATCGGTTTACGTGCCTGTGATCGAAATCGGAAACGAAATGCAGTGTCACTCGCGTCGCGTTCCCGTTGCAAATTGTTCCCAATTATCGAGAGAGCCAGCGGCGGAGAGTTATGCGACCTGTCGATGACCACAATCTAACGCCCGGCGTCGCGAGATCGGGTCAGATTGTTGTAATACTTATGGATCTCATGAAAGGTTGGATAAGGGGGTCGGTAGAACGTCGTGGGAATTGCATATTCGTTGAATTGCACTTGTCAACTAGACACGAATCGTAGGTAGAGTTAAGTTTCAGTTGTGAAAGAGTTGCGTAAACGAGGAAGTAGAAAGAGTAGCATTAACAGGACGTTGCAAGGGGAAGAGGCGTCACATGAGTATTAATGGTAAATGTTAAAGAGCGGTTTCGCTTTGCTTCTTGCAAAGATTTACGTCTCGGGATCAAGGGTGGGCAGTTGTACTGGAATGTGCAGAAACATGTCACTGGGGAACTTCTAATTTGCGTTCTAACGGTGAACCATGGCACTTGGAGTGCGCTGCGAGACCATTACTAGCACAATGCAAGTTACAACTTTACTGAATCTCTTCCGCGTAACTTATCAACTTATCAGATTACGTCCTGTGAGAGCAATTGCTCTACCCCGGACAGTAGACAGTCGTGTTAATATCCGAACGCAGTTGGGACATAAGTACTTGGAATTGTACTATTGCCATTGATTCGGATTGTAAGGATATCATAAGCGTAGTTTACACTTTAAAGCATGAAGGTAATAAAGTAGCAGAAAATGTAATGATTCAAGAAAAAAAGGATTGGTCCTAGCATCGCGTTGCCCCAAAACAACTGCATAATATAACTGAATCAACAGCGAAGGGAATGCATTTATTAATAAAAAATGATGGAAAACGTATAAATAACTGAAGATGTTTGTTTCTTTAAGTGAGAATGTTTAAACTCGATACAGTTTTTATTTATATCCAAGTGGACCTATCATTTCGTTACGTTTTGTTACGCAAATGTATTAATGCGAATTATTTTGAAAATGGGCGTAAGTCCATTTTTCCAAAAAAATTGGGAAAAGGATAAAGTTCTTGTTAAAATATATGGAAATTTGTCCTTTTCTCAATTTTTCGGAACAATGGACTTACACCTCTTTCAAAATAAACAACGGTGCACAGATGCATTTAGAAATGAACCACGATGATCCTACCTAAAGAGAGTATCATCGCCATAACGAGACACGAAACGCAGACCGACATAATGTGCAGGTCGTGTAGACGAGATTCGTCGCTGTTCGCCGAGCTACACAACGGTCACACATGTATGAATACAATATCAGGAAGAGCCGTATAGCCGCGAGGATAGTGATACCGTTCCATCGTCCATCTCAGTCACGATAAATTAATTCGATCTGCGTCGTAACATCGCGGAAAAATTCATACGCGAAACGTTTTCCGCCGACAGCTATAGGCGAACGTTACAGTGTTTACATTGCAATAAATTTTCATCACCACTTTTGATTACCACTTTGGCAATGGAGCAACGGCAGAGACAAATTATGCATGAAAATTTGCGCCGGGTCGAGTGTCAATTTCGCGATTGAAATATGGATGCGAAGCAATTGGAGCTACGATGGCTCTCGTTTATTTTTTATGCTAACCATTTTATTCATGTTTCTTGCCACTTCCTTGTGGGACATCTATTTGTTATAAAACGAGGATAACGAATTCACTATTTAGACGTCAAATGGACATGAGTTCGAGGAGGTTTTTCGACTAAAACAATTGTTTACCTGCAAGTTTGCTCGCTGAGCGTAAATAAACTACCGTACATTAATTACACTTGGACATTCATCACGATCTCAGCAGAATTTTTTCTGTTTTCGATAGCCGGCGAAAGTCAACAGCCGCTTCTATAGAATTGCAAACGAACTACGTACATATTATTTTTTTAAACATGTCATATCCGAACGGTTATACATTTACGAATTGTAGCTGATGTAACGAGGGATCGTGCCAATCATTCATGTTTACGCGTTGCTATTTGATTGGCTGAAACAGCCTGGATAAATAAATAGTTAAATAATCAGAGCATCGATGGTGTAGTAGGTGTTTATTCCCCTTGTCAATGCTATTTCGTAAAGTACATCAAATTACATACGATATTGAGCTGGTTGCTCATTTGTAACCGGAAGTGCGATCATTAAAAATAGAAGGACAGGGGCTGCAAAGCCGTGATGTTTTTTGTTCTTTTATTTGTATTCTCTTCGAGAAGACCGCGAATGTTGTAGTTTTTGCGTTGGAACACGTTAATGCAGAATGTTTGTCGATACTCAAATGAAAGCAATCAAAATGTACAAAGGGAAATACGTATATTTGTTTTGGGAAAAACTTGCGATTCTGTTAAGAGAAAAATTGAAAATATGTTTGAAATGGTAAAAAAAAAAAAAATGTTGGTGAAATTGAAGCTAAATATCTTAGAACTGGGACTTAACAGCTGTAGTTGCAATAATTCCTCAAGCAATTAAAGAAAAAATCAGACACTGAAGATCTTAAAGGGGACCCTCACAGATAGAAAAAGGCTGCAACCAAAAAAAGAAAAGCACAAAGCATTTTATTCTCCAGTGCAAGATAAAATGCAGCAGTGAATTTGCCATGCTTGCTAAATTTTTCAAATCACGTAACACAGAAGATTCTTGATCCAACCGGTCAAATGTAAGCGGACCCCTGCAATCCCGATGCCATCGGAACAATATCTGGCTGCGAGGTTTCACATAGCGATAAATCTGTCGACGGAACCGGACATTTGCCCAATTGCAGGAACGACGACAGGCCATGTTCCTGGATCGTCACCAATCACTGTTAAATCATCCAGTTTTTCCACAGACAGCATGACAATTGAATCGACGCCCCTCTATGCTTCGTAAGCAGAATCCATTATCCGCCACAGCACCGATATACATATGTATTTCCCTTTTTATATTGCACATGCATCGAATTTAGTACCATTACAAATTTGCCAATAATTATTTTTCCATTCGCAATTAAACGGCCTTTTAAAGTATTACTATGCCAATACTCCCGTTCTTAAATTTCTCATAATTAATTAGCGAAAATTCCAAATAGTTGCAGGGTCGTTAGAGTACAACGAAACATAAGACATACTCTAGATTACTAATTGTGTGATCCATTTCAAACTGACTCGCACACTGACAGACTGAATGAATCCGACATGAAAATACGGGAATAATTCTAATTACGATTCCTATATACGCCTGTTCCTCGCTCGACGAAACAACAAACGCACTGATGAACGGGCATATGACGTTGATACAGAAACTACGAATAAAATTGAATTGCATCCTTGATGAGGCGCGTACCCTGATATTTCCCTGTTTACCCAATAAAACGGTGGAGTAATTGAGCAACGATCCCTCGCTCCAAGTGGAATTGAAGTGGAGTAAATTGGGAACCAAATCCATACGGTTCGGTGTAATTGAAGGTCTCGCGGAACGTTTATCCTACTCTCAGCGAGCGCGGAGATTCTTTTCCAATCGTAATCACAGAACGGAATGCAGCGTCATGGGAGCATGATAAAATCATCGGGCAGAATCTCATTTCCATTTCAGATTTCTGATCCCAACTGTTGACGGGTAGTATTACGAGCAAATCATTCGCGGAGGCGAAGATTTATCGTTCCGGAAGTTGGATACCAAGTGGAAATCAGTTTATTCTCGACAATATTGACGCTGCCGCGTTCTTGCCGAGTAAATTGCTGTTTCGCAAACAGCATCGAAGAAAGTCCAGGTGCGTCGCGGATCATTGTAAGCGTAATATTAATTACAACTCCTGTGAAACCAATGGAAACTTTTCCATTGTACGTTGCATTTGCTCGAATATATCCCCAGATGCATCGGACCCATTGTAACTACAATTCACTTCGCGGCATAAAGAAAAAACATGTTTCTTTTCGGTATTCACTTGGCATAAGTCAAGAATCGATTGCATGGTAAAATTAATCAAAACGTTCCCGTTCTATGGATGTACACGCACATGGGAAATTTGCATCGCGCACTGCTCTCAAGGCAGATCATGTTTGTGACAACGTAGGAGACCTGTGGCTAGCTTGTTTGATTGCGGTAGCTAGAGAAGTGCAAACTTGTAAGGCGCGATAACATCTGGCCAGACGCTGATTAGCTGAAACTGTCACGCCTACGCAATGCCGAGGCATTTATATGAAGAAATATTTATGTTTTTTTTTTTTCATTTAAGCATTTCAAGCCTTATTTGGTGGCTTACATCTGCTGTACGATTTCACATACGATATAGCATACTACATACACGATATTACATAAACCAAATGGGTGACTTTATATACTTTCGGAGGACGAAACGCTCTTCTAACATCCTTTTTCCGCCCTTCCGTTCTTCCACCGCTGCTAATCGCTACGCTACAACTCCTCCTGCAGGACCAATACTCTCGTATCAAACAGCAACGAGTTGATAACCCCTCTCGAGTGCTATAACCACTACTTCGCCATGAACATCCCACAATTGCAAACTATCCCGGCTTACAACTTGATAAGTATCGATATCAAATCCTGCGATCGAAGATACCAGCCCTCTGTGTAAACTTAGTACCTATCGCACCGCACTATTCCGTTCAGTGCCTTTTGTTAACATTTCTGGCCTTTGACCGTTACACGATTTCATATACATTTATCGTGACGTAAAGCTTGTTATGTAATGATCTGAAATTGCACCGTAGTACACGACGATACAATATGCAATAGGATAACAAATTATTTACACGCTTCGCGAATCGGTAGCGATATCAATCATTCAATTAAATGCACACGCATGAACGGAGGCAATTTGCTGTTATTTTGGTACCTAATGAACGTTTACTTATGTTCATTGCTATTCATTCATACCGAAGGGTACACGAAACTCGTTTCTTCTAGTTTTCAACCAAACTGCCGGTAGATGGGTATCCGAACTTTCGCAAAATCGATTCCTCACGAAAAAGCGAAAGATGTTCGCGACTAAATTTCCGTCCCTAAATTACCTCTGCACCCCATCTGTGAGCATCGCCAACTTTTCGTACTTTCCAATGCAAAGTATAACAAACATGATGCTGGGATAGAAATTATGAAGTTCCACGAAAGTTTGACGCTGGAAACTTGACCCTCATTAACATCAAAGTATTTTAAACGTCAGATCGTACGACGATACGTATATGATACATTATCTGTGGCTTGTAAACTGTGAACCCCGTATGCTCTCTATGCTTTTATATGTCACATCAATCATGAATATTAGAGGTGCACTGATATTGTTTATGAAAGCTACTTGTTTCTACTTTCGGCTTGAAATAAAAATGCTAAATTTTAGTTCTAATAAGGCACGGATTAAATAACTTTTTAAGAAGAAGCAACAAATTAAAGCAATGAAACTCTTACTGTTACGAAAACAAAAGTAAATACAATGAATGTGTAGTTGATAGTGTTCCTTGTACATTAAATTGAATTACAGCGCAGAGCTTCGACATGCGATCCTGAAAAATTGTATTATATGGGGAAATAATAACTCGATATTTCCATTACACGAAAAAGAAGGAAATCGAAGAAGACTACATCGAGTAGCCTGATCTATTTTTACTTGATATCTCTAAGAATGTACTGAAACAGTGGTTTCGTATGTTTGATGGTTCTGCTTTTTGTTGAAACTTTCTGTATCTTATTACTTTCTCTATAATTGAACTTCTACAAATTACTTCGTCCGTTTCCAGGAACAAGATCGATTGCGACAACGCAATTATGCTAGCTAAAGAAGAATGCGAAGATATTTTGAAGACGACTCGAGAAACTGCAGAGAGACAATTTCAAGAGATAGTCGATATGTACAACGAAACCAAGGAGCAGGTACTGTAAAAAGGGAAAACTTCTGTTAACTTCGATTACGAAACAAATTGTACTTCTACGGAAAATGATATAGTATTTTATTCGATGCAATGATATGAAGCCACTTATTTACAAAAAATGCTACATAAACCCATAACAAGGTTTTGTCCGGAAAAATAAACAATGCACGGGTTGGTGGAATATTTTTCAGCAGTCTCGATAGTAGTGGGGAAAGTTCTGGATGCAATAGCTACGCTACATGCTTCGTAGACCGACATCAAAGCACTGTTTTAATTGATATGCATTCACTCCGCTGTTGTAGGCAACTTTTCTACAAGCACCGCTTTGTGAAACGTCTGCCCTGTGAAATGTTGGCCTTTCGATACGCGAAATCGAAATAGCCACCTTCTCGTTGCCTCTTGAATATGCAATATCCGAGCAAACTGAATCTCAAGCGACCCTGATATACACCGCGACATCACTTTTCTGCACTTCATTTTCTCTCTACTGTTTCTAATCACAATATTGTATTAACTGTAATCATATAAAACTTGTATAGCTCTGGAAAAGCACCGTATCATCCCCTAACTTGCCCAGAGGCACGAATGTTCAAGTTTTCGTTCCTTGAGCTGGAGTGTGTACTGAGCGCCTTCTTTTACTCCCATTTGCTCCCACTTTTGTATTAACACGTCCTACATGTATGCTGCACACTAACGACCTATGTATGATCTATCCGCAAATAATGAGAATTGATTCATCACTTTGAGCATTGAATCGCGAGTTGCCAAACTGGTTGAATCGTACTTTCATGCCTCTGGCATAAAGGGGACGATTTTACTTGAAGTAAATAGTTAAAAGTAATATGATTATCAGTGTCCATATCATAATACAAGTGTCCTTAGTAAATAGTGGGATACACGTTTCATTCGAGCCCCTGCTGTGTGAAATAGCTAATGCAATCTCGTTTGCTGCATGCCTCTTTTCTTTTTTAGAAATCATATTACAGGAATTTTCACGCAGCACCTAGAACGGTTCAGTTACCACAATCTCATTTCGCACTGTAATTCATCTTTCAACGTGCAATTTGTTCGCAATTGCGGAGACTTCAAAGGTGTCACGTTATAGTAATGCGAAATCGGGACAGAGAAGTTGAAAAGTGGACAGAACGACAAACACAAGACACCGGATTGAATTATTCAAAAATCCTTTCATTTCAATTTGTAATAATTAAAATTTCTATGGAATAAAACATCGAATTGTTTTTAATAGGTGACCCGATTAGAAGAGCAGATAAGAAAGTACCAAGCCTCTGAACGGGAGCACGAGAACCGAAGTTTCGAGCTGGCGAATCTACTTGAAACTTTAAAACGTTTCGACGTGAATGTCGGCTCCGTCTGTCAACTCGCGTCAGAGGGTAAGTATTACCCGCCGCGTTCTGATTCCAGTGTGTAAGTCGAATGTATCCGGCCCCGGAGTAGCTTCGAAGAACCTGACCGACCGGGGAATCTTATTCGAAGAGAGCATGAAGAATCTCCGGCATCTCGCTTGGGTTGTAAAAGACAGAAGGGACGAACCGCAATTGGATTTATTAAAGGAACAGAATTCCGTTTTAAGGGAGGTCGTAAAGAATCTTAAAAGAAAGGTAGGACAATCTGATCCTTATTTTAATGGAAACTTTAATGCCGCGTTGCTCGTCGCTATACGTTACTTTACTGCGATTGAAAGTACGATTATAATAAGGAAGTAAAAGTCGCTTTGATACTGAAACGGGTAATCTTAACAATAATAGCTTTAATTGGGGCAGCTCTGCGAATTAGTTGAGAAAGTACAATTCTTCTCGGATTTCTTTTTCTTTCACCTATGTAAAAATGTTTTAGGCCTTGCTCGAATGCCTCTCGGTCATTCAATTGTGTCACAGTCAGTTGATTAAACTAATGTAGGTAGTATCTGTACTACTTTTCGTACACAAACAGGAAAATTATTATTCTATTATTATCTGAAGAGAGATGTGTGTCGACAAAGAATTTCCTACTTGCACGTAATAATATTTTTGTATGACTTTTACGGAACAGAAGACCAGAAAGTAGATTTAGTTTAATTAATCCGCAACGATTAAACAAAACCTTTGTCCGACGAGCACTGAGATCAATTTAGAACTGTGAAAAGGACGCGTTACGTACGTATGACTTGTTCGAAATTTTATCGAATCACTGTCGTTACAGTACACAGTCTCTCTCCGGAACAATAACGCGGTTCCATCATTTAGTAACATACTACTATTTTACGCTTTTGTGCAAGCCTTAACGGGCAGCACACGGGATACTATAGGCTGTTGAACAATTAAAGGACGAACTCGTTTTACAATAAAGATGAACGCACGAATAGCTTAAAATGTACGAGATGAGCCGTCACAGAGGAGCACTGAATTAGCGGTAATTGAAAAGGAATTGTTTGTTAAATAATTTCGATTGCTATTATTGGTATTATGAAAAAAAAAGATAATCCCAGGTGAGTTCGCTTTTTATACTACGCTCCTTTTTATCCCTTTTTCTATTACTTTACATGTGTATGATATTAAAAAAAGGGATACATGGAAATACTAATGGATATATATTTTTTTACTTTATATGTTGAGTGTAGTTAAATCGCAATAGTAGTAATAATGAAAATGGTAATGCATAAACCATACATCAAATAACTTGCAAAAACAGAACGCTGTAAAGGAATTAGCACTGAATCTGAAAACTATGTAAAGTGCAAATAACAAGTAATAATAAAATAACAATGACCAAATGTATATTTTTATAAATGTAATAAAAAATCGCCAGGAGCACCCTTTGCGATGCTAGTTACGATGGCTATAAGTGACACAAGCTATAAAATTCTACTACAGAAAAATTATGATTGAACCCTTTTGCAATTCCTTTCAACATAAAATGAAAACAGAGGTGCTCCATAAATTTTACATCCGCGTATGAGTGCATATCATTGGAAACGGAAAACCCGAAAAAGAGGAACAGCTATTGATCCAACACTTACATTAAAATTAATATCACGAATACGTAAACTTCATAAAATTATTAAATCAGTAACAATTTTATTGTGTTTACCTACATTTTTCCGCGATGAAGCTTCTTAAATGGTTAAAAAGGAATCGTTAGGAATTTATCACGAAGAAAACATGAAAAAAATTTCCTCAAAACTTGGAGAATACTTTAGTTTACGATTACACTAAATGAACGAATTTTTCTTGTTTTGAAAAGTGCATAAATATTATAAATATAAGGACATATGTGCAGGTCGTCGAATTTCAGACCGAGGGAGTGTAATTAAAAATATATTCAATTAACCGACTTGGCCTTGTTTGTACACATTCTGTAGCATATTCTTCATACCATAAACCAGCATGTGTAATTTAATTAGCAATTTTTCATTTAACATTTTTAGTTTGAAAATATTGGACTTTGTTTTAATGCTGTTATTTTGTTAATTCCGTACTTTTTTAGTTCAAAGATAGGTTCATGCTGAGCGTACACTCTTAAAACAAGGAATACTTTTTAGTTTGTTAATTCCGAATGAAATGGACGGATGCTATATACTTCTAGCACGAAATTTGATGGGCTGCACATATGTCCCTCTGTCTGTAATATTTTTAGACTTTTCATAATAACAAAATTTATGTCATACAGTGTAATTGTGCAGTAAAATGCCCTCTAAGTCTTAAGGAAATTGGTTTAGTACTTTCTTCACAATGAACTCCGAAAGATTCCTTCATTAGCCGTTTAGACCGGACTCTCCCCTCTTCCCTTAAGCATAAGACAATTTCCGGTCTCCTTCGGATACTTTCGAAAATTATTCAAACAAGGTACTTAGAACACATGCATCGCATCCGTAAATTCCACGGACCCTTTTAAAACAGTTTCAGACGCTTCGAGAAACGAGAAATAGCGGAATCCCGGAAAAAGACACCGAAGCCTGTGAAGACCGTATCGCGCCTTGTGAAATGAAAGGAAATGCACAGAATTCTAATATCGGGCAACCGAACGAGGCAACACTTACCGAAAGCAGTATTTCTCCTGCAGAAAGTGCAGCAATCCCGAACAATTACAAAAATCACGACCAGTTCATCGCGAAAGGACACGAAAAACGCGACAAAGGTGAAACGCGTTTTGTAATAGGCACGCACAGTGGCGATAATCGACATTCGATATCGTTCGATATCGGAAGAAGAGTAATCGATAGATGCGGGCGAGTGTTGTGCGTCGAGACGCATTCGAATGGCGTGGCGTACGAGGAGTACGTGTTCCAATTGTCGTTTGATCGTCAAATAAAAATGAAATGTCCAGTTTTATTGAATAACAAGGAGGGTGCAGTGAGAATGGAGTTCGTCGACAGTGAAAGTGACTATGAAAACTCGCCGCCGGATGGGATGCTGATATTATTGAAAAATATATGCGCGGTCGTGAGCGTGAAACAAACGGGAATATCGTGCAGCACACAGACGGCAAGAATCAAGACCTCCAACAGCTTCAGCCAGACTTCGTATACCGGAATAAATTCATTTTCCCGTTTAAACGTTGGCGCGACGGTGAGTGAAAAAGCGTTTGATTCTTTCTCCAACTTTTGCCTCTACTTTGAATCTGCCTTTCGCGTTTCGTTAACGCCGCAGCTAATTTCATTATTCTTGTATTTTATATTCGGGTCATCCATGATTCGTAGTTGATACGTTTTCACGTAAGAAAAAGAATCATGCTTTTTATTTGTTTTTCGTGCGGCTACTCCTACGTAATTTTTGTTCGGTGAAATCACAACACGAACTATCTTTTTTCATATAGTAATATGTTATATTTCGTACAATGCAATAATTAAAAACCTTACACATTGATTTCATTCGGACGACTGGTAAAAAAAAAAAAAAAAAAAAAAAGATAAATTTCGATCCTTCGATGAAATACAGATGCTGAATAGTGAAAAACGTGCCATAGAAAGAAGTCTCTGTCATTTGGAACGAACCGTCAAGGCTCTAAAATTGAATAGCCTAAGTCAAGCCGAAAGTATGATCAGTAAAGACTCGTATTTACTCGGGAACGATGAAATGTTAGATTGCATCAGGGTATTGAGTCAGCAACATCGTGCATAGCAATTTCTATCGGCCCTTCGAGGTGCCCGAATTCCTGACGTTACAACGATATTTGCAACACAGTGTTCAACTACGTTCGTCATTATAAATGTAATAATACTCTTACAATACGATTGTACATAAAAAAATACCGCTAGGAGCAATCGGTAAAGATGTCCACGTGTTTAGAAAAATGTTAATCGTTATTGTTATCTATACGTATATAGTTAAAAACGAGACGACTCTTATAGAATAACTGTACACGCACGGATGTGCATTACGTACATAATAAATGTACAGAATTGATTATACATTTAATTGTGCTTAAAATCGTGATGATTATTACACTATGTCCTATAAGAAGTAAACGTTTATTTCGTTTTCATTTCAACAAAGATCTAAGTGCATTGTACTATGCTTTCGGTACTTCCTTTTAGAAAATCCTACAACTTGTTTTTCTTTTGTTACATTTGAGTGCGTTCTCGTTACACGTGTGAAAATGGAAAAATTTATTAAAAATCGTGAAATGCGGTTCGTGGAAAAATACATATACGCGTAAACCTTAAAAGTTAAACCCTCGGCTTCCTCCCTCGCATAATTCTTTCCTCCGATTGGAATATATAATTTTACACATAATTCTTGTAGCGTCGATCCATCGCTAGATATTCAAAGTTCAATTACAAAGAGATAAAAATATGAGTGATTATCTATGCTTCTCGTTAAGTAACAATGAAAACTTGATTCATGATAGACTATCGCTTACAATTACGTCTCCTTATTTGGCAAATAAAATAAATAGTTTCGGCATGCACTATGTTCCTTAATTATTTAGTTATCGGTTACTGAATCTCATATCTTAGAAAGAAAATATCAGAAACAGGCTTTCCCCAATTCTCTTTTTTTTTTCTTCATAAAATAGTTTTAAAAACACGATGAGTAAAAAGGTCCAGGAAAGAGGGATGTTATGTTAAAATACGATGATAGATTAGAGGAATGTCGTTTCATATGCTAATACGTATGTTATCATAACCCTGCACTTTCCCTTTCTCTTTCTATTTCATCTTCATCTTTGATTATTCGCTAATATCTTATTTTCTTTATCGAGAAGATTCGAAATTGATTGCTAGATACTTATTTATACCTATGCTAATCGTCTTCCGTCGCTTACTTTTAGAATACGCAACAAATTGCTCCTAGAAATGGAAAAGGTTTTCCTTCGGTAGCTCTGTTTATCCTTTCTGTTTCTTATGCCTATTCGAGAATGTCCGATTATAATCGAAATGTTTCACCTGGCACTAGGAGTTCGCATTCCGAGTGATACTTTGCACAACCCGCTGTCCCCACCAGGCTTCTAGATTAAAGGGCTCGAAATCTGCAAGGAAAGTATCGATCAGTTTGAATCAGATTACCCGTCAAAGAATTGTATTACCTTTGAGTTGTGGATTCGGTTCTCGTTCTTGATAATACGTAACGTTCCTATGATTAGACGAATTACTGTGCGCTTGATTGTGACACATGTCCAGCTCCCTCGACACTGTATTCCATGCTGTAAAAATGGATGAAACATATTTGAACACTGAAATCTTTAAATATAGATAAGAAGAAATAATGCATGACACTCACAGTCATAAATATATTTAATTAAATCGAAGTGTTGAGCTACGGTTTCGGATTGATGTCGCGATGGGATCGAGGATGGTCTCTTCCCATTCATTGCTGTCATTTGTGATCTGCCACTGTGCGAAAAATATTTCGAGAATGTAATTCAAAAAGCAAGGAATATATTTAAAATACGTGTGTAAAATAGAAACTCGGGGTAGAGTTACCGAAGCAAAAACGCCGGCTTCCACTAAGCTGGCGTACCACGTTTAGTAGGTTTAGTCTATTTTAAGATTTAACGATTTATGGCAATTAAAATAAACAACTACGCGATAGAAAGCAGTAAATGAACGTGTATATAGTATATCGAATTAACGAGGCAGATAACGAATGTTAAAATATATTCGACAAAACCTTTGACAGGGAACAAAGAAAAAAAAATTAAATATTACCATCGGTTATTAATAATAATCTGGGATACGAGCAGCAGACAAGGCTGATCGCCATTTTATTATAACGCTACACAAAATATAACCTTTATTTGTCGCAATATTATATTTCGTATCTGCACCGCATACATTATGATTGAAAAGGTGTTTGTTTTTGGGAACAAATGTATGAGATAAGGGAAGTAATCCGTAATAAAAGCAATCGGAACACCAGTGATCTATATTCGTCTGAAAGCCACGTATGCGGATAAACCTAGAGTTTGTCTTTCGAATTTTCTGAGAAAAATGTTATTTTATTGAAGATTATAATAAGGGATCATGCTGAATCGTTAATGGGGAACAATCGAATATGCGAGCCAGACAGCCACTGTTCAACGTGTCGAAAAAAAGATATGAAACAGCGAATAATGGAAAGCCTACACTTTCGTAGAGAAACGTCAGTGGAAAAGATGGCGAGTTTCGCATGACAGTTAACGCAATGTTTTCGGCTTCCCGCCTGTTTCTCCCGCTATCCATTTAACGCTGTTGCTTCAGTAATTTCCACGGAAATGGAATGACTGGCAGCTCGCCAGGAATGAGCCTAACGTTATTTGGGACGGAAATGATCTTGCGAGCAAGAAAGATTGGAATAGAGTGCAATTACGGATGACAGAGAAGCGGGAATAAAGAATGCCTTTTTCACGATAAATACCTCATTTTCTCCGTTCTGCGTTGAATATTTACGGTCGCGGAGGTCCGTGCGAGCTGCAGCTTTATTCGATGGTGTTCCCTGATCACTATCTATGAAGAAAGATGCAAATATTTTTGGGGAAAGGAAACAGTCGAAAAGCCGTAACGAGAAAGAGCGTTTGTTTCTTGCAACAGCTGCAGGGAGCTTCCTCGCGGAACTGTCAACATTAATGACTTGAATGTGAAACTCCGATGGTAATGTAGAAGATAAAACAAATGGCGGCTGCTCAATGGTCGCTAAAGATAAGAGTTTTGCTAAAAAGTCTTGACACGAGATGGCGCGAGAGTATCTGCCCTGGTGCCTCATTCTTACGTGATATTATTTGAATTACGAAACAGTGATTAATTAATTTTCAAAATATTATTATACAGGAATATTACAAGATTTATTATAATTTAAATGGTACGCGTAAGAGTATGAAACATCAAATTGAATATAATACAAAATAATATTAAAAATATTATAAAACTACTTACATTAAATTACGTTAAACAAGTTGGTTTTTATAGGATGATTTTTAAAAACTTTTGGTATGATTCTTACCAATTACACATTCATTCATAATTCTTGATAGTTTCTCTTCTTCAGGAATGTTCCTATACATATGTATACATATAAGCTACACACTTCTCAATTAAATAATCAACAATTGGGAGTGTGTTAATTTAACTTTTACAATTTTATTCACCCTATACAAAATAGAATTTTGTTCATTTGTAATACGGAATCTATTCGTTTAAAAAAGTTTTGCAGGAAGACATCGCATAAGGCATGTCTCTTTACTGCGAGTATCCAATCCATCCCATGCTGACACAATCAGCGTAGAAGCCTGCCAATTAATCCAGCCACCATGGCAAACTAACTACATAGAAGGAAAAGCAAAAACTAAGCTCTAAAGATCTCAATTATTGGTGTAAACCTAATTGAAACAATTGAATATTGTTTTCTCCAAATTCATTTAGGTTTCTCTATTAAAAATCTAAGTATCAAAGAGCGATATCCATTACGTGAATTAATTTTTAAGTCGCTTGTGTAAAGTAACCTGCGAATTTTATTGGAAGAATGCCAGAAGCAAATGTTAAATCTCTTTTATTCCCCACGTGGGACTCATAGTGACCGAGACATCATTGTAAAACAGACATAGCAGGAGCACGGTTCGGAATACGAATAGGTGGGAAAGCCGCATCAACGATGAGCATTCCGTGATCCTGGAAGACAATGCTAGTAACAGGTTCAAGTACCATTGGTCGAATGTTCTATTGTGCACCAGCACAAGAGGCACTTGACCTAAATGGGCCATAAATGGTGTTCGTCCGTATGTGTGTCTTAATATACGGGCTCACTTCTGGACACGTGGAAATCGATTACATCGATAAAATACAAAACACCCCATTTCGAGTCATTTATGAAACGAGAGAGAGAGAGAGAGAGAGAGAGAGAGAGAGAGAGAAAGAGAGAAACTTCTGAGAGGAATGCCAAGTTTACGTGTCGCAAACACAAGCAAGTGTTATTAGCAAGTGCAATCACGTAGAAAAGTATTGGTACCACTTTAATTTCTGTACATTTCCTTTTAAGGAAATATGAGCACGTCAAAGGATCGAAAGTATAATATACCATGGCAATCAAGCATTTAGATATTGATACTGCTGATGCTGATAAAGCTAGTGAAAGAATGTATCACCTTGGCCAAAATCCAATTACTCATTTGTCGTATTGTTATTCATAGACTGCGGATTTTCGTGCAAATTCATATTTTTGGTAATGCAGTAGAAAAATCAGAGCTTTGGTAGGGAATTGATTCAGGTAACAGGTATTATAAAGCGCTGCATAATTTGAATAATAAATTGCGAGTTGCGATTATAAGTATACAATTTATTGAATAATAAATTCTATATCTATTCATATTAAGTGCATCCTGTGGAATGTTGCACCTTTCAATTTTCTATCAATGCATAAAAGTCAGCAGTCTAATTATTAAAATATCAATGTGAAATAATTGTGTTCTGCTTCAAATATGATCTTCTCTCAGCTGCAATTTCTTTTTCTTTTCTTCTCTAAGGGTGGATTGGGAAGTCTACTAATCTGGTACACGAGATTGTTACAGATCCACAGGTGATACCAATTATTCTAAATAAATTACCAAGTACTTTATGGAAATGTGAGCACGTCAAAGGATCGAAAGTATAATATACCATGGCAATCGGGCATTTAAATATTGATACTGCTGATGCTGATAAAGGTAGTGAAGGAATGTATCACCTTGGCCAAAATCCAATTACTCATTTGTCGTA